>CAUJLB010000079.1:187500-537000 GCA_963243735.1 Neocrepidodera transversa | reverse complement strand
TCAGATTAGTCGAAACCAGTCCAACTGTCACGTGTCAAAAATAAAAAAATGTCAAAGTTTGAAACATAAAATATCTGAAAAAGTGTGCATCTCTGAATACTCGTTGGGAAAGTTTTGGGGCGACACAACCAATTTTTTTTACCCTGTTGGATGTTACAATGTTTATTACTTATAAAAAGAATAGGTAAATACGAAATATTTTGATAACAAAGTTTTTGAATAATAATAGTATTTAAATATTCGAAATATTCATAATTGGTTCATTAAAAAATACCTAAATTATTAAAATATACTCCAATATAGATCTTATTTAGTTCAATAAAACAACCTTTTATAATTTTCACAACAAATATAACAAAAGTTGTTTAATTATCAGTTACATGTTACGTTGTATATAACAACTTCATCAGATTAAATATTATTAACAAAATTACCTTAAAATATAGTGAAACTACTAGTAACTAAAAATATAGTAACTGCAAATATGATATTTGTAATTTTTATTATACGAGCATGTCTGTGTTACTTTTTTCAAATTTATCTAGAAAAAAACAGTTGCTAATAGAATCACTATTATTAAAAATAATTTAAAAAAAAGTACAAAGACGCGCTCTAAAGAATTACATACATAATCGATTATAGTATACCGGGTGCAAATGGGTCATTGGCCACCCCTATAACACTTTAACGAGTAAACAGATTTATCTCAAATTTGGGTTGATTAGAGCTATTTTTAGATTTTTTTACATAGAAATCCAATATGGCCGATATCGTGTTCGACTGGAAATCACATATAAATTGTAAATTCAAATGGAAGACCCTCTACATTTCTACATATTTGGATTCTACGACTTCAAATACGTACACGTCGAATATCAAATGTCACTTAAGACGCCATTTTTATTTTATCTATCGTAGGTGGTCATGATTTGGTGTAAATTACTTATAATTAAACTAGAATTAGTTGAAAACTCTCAATTTTGTCAATTATTTATTTTTGTTACTTTTATTAAACATTTAAATCAGCAAATCCAGTTTTTTTAACTAAAACTCAATTTTTTTTAAATGAAACAGTATTAAAAATTGTTTATTCAATTACCATTAAAATGATGTACATAACAACTTTTTTTTCTCAAATAAAGAAGAAATGTTATTTTTTTTTATTTCGATACAAAATTCTTCTGAAGACATCCCTGTTCAAAAAAGGATAATTAAGAATAAACAATAAATAATTGAAAAAATTGAGACTTTTAGTTAATTTTAGTTTGATTATAAGCAATTTAGACTAACTCATGACCATATATAGGATGGATAAAAAAAATTCAAAAATAGAATAAAAAATGGCGGCTTACGACACATTTGACAGTAGACCTGTACGTGTTTGAAGTCGTAGAATCCAAATATCTAGAAATATATCGGGTGTTTCATTTTAATTTCTAATTTTCATGTCATTTCCGGTCAAACCGGATGTCGGCCAAATTGGATTTTTATCACATTAGGGTTAAACCCCTCTTAATAAAAATAAATTGAGGCTATTACAGAAACGGAATAAATATTGAAAAATTATTGTTATGTCTGATTAAAATTATTACAAAATTGTGTCAATAATCAAGAGTTACCATTTTTCATTACTATCCCACTTGTTATACCGTATACCGGGTGTAAATGGATCTTGGGCCACCCCTATAACGTTTCCACGGGTTAATTGATTTATACCAAATTTTGGTGGATTATAGTAGAGCTATTTTTGGATTTTTCTAAATCAAAATCCAATTTGGCCGACATCCGGTTTGACCGGAAATGACATGAAAATTCAAATGAAACACCCGGTATATTTCTACATATTTGGATTTTACGAATTCAAACACGTACAGGTCGACTGTCAAATGTATCGTAAGACGCCATTTTTTATTTTATTTTTGAATTTTTTTTATCCATCCTATGTGGTCATGAGTTAGTCTAAATTGCTTATAATCAAACTAAAATTAATTAAAAAGTTTCAATTTTTTCAATTATTTAATGTTGTTTCTTAATAATTATTTATATTTAAAATATGATGTTGTAAATAACCTTTTTTGAACAGGGATGTCTTCAGAAGAATTTTGTATCGAAATTAAAAAAAAAATAACATTTCTTCTTTATTTGAGAAAAAAAAATTGTTATTTACATCATTTTAATGGTAATTGAATAAACAATTTTTAATACTGGGTGGCCCATCCGTGTTTCATTTAAAAAAAAATGAGTTTTAGTTAAAAAAACTGGACTTGCTGATTTAAATGTTTAATAAAAGTAACAAGAATAAATAATTAAAAAATTAATCGACTTACCTGAAGGATGATTAATTGTAATTATATGAACAATCTCCTCCGAAATGATTACATAATGACACACATGTAGTTACATCACCTTGATGTATTCGGGTTCACATTGTTTAAAGATACACATAAATTTTTGTTAAATACCCACAACCCCGCCTATGTCTTAGCTAATACCTTATCTCTCTGCGTCACCTGTCCGTTGATAAATCCTCACATCATTTTTTGGGGTATCCACCTCTAAATAGCTCACATACCTAATGGGGTCGACCTTCTGGGGAAGGGTGGGATGTAATCATTTCGGAGGAGATTGTTCATATAATTACAATTAATCATCCTTCAGGTAAGTCGATTAATTTTTTAATTATATTTCCCAATCTCCTCCTCATGATTACCATAATGACACACATGTGGATTTTTTTTTTTTTTTTTTTTTTTTTTTTTTTTTTTTTTTTTTTTTTTTTTTTTTTTTGTTCCAAATATATATCTTTTATGAGTGCCAAATTAAATGCAAATTAATTCCTTGCTTGCTTGCTATTAATTTTAACGTCTCTTTTCTGCTACCAGGGCTAATCTGGACGGGACCTACAGCTTATCGTGACGGTTCTCAATCACCCTAAACCCAGGACTATGCCTTTGTCATTCAGGTAATCTACCGACTAGCAAGTGTGTAATTGTGCCACCAACCCCTATCAATTCCACGAGATATCCGATCTCATCCGGCCTGGTTACCGGCGTGAATGAAACTGCGCATGACACAAATACCTTTTTGCACTTGCCCAAAGTCTTATCTGACTTTAATTCCACTTGAGATTCATGGGACTCGAATCCACGACCCGAACAATGACCAAGTATAAATGCCGATGCCTCAACCAATCTGGCCACCGTGTCCGGTCAAATTAATTCCTTTACACTCGCACTCCTATGGTATTTTATGTATATTCTAAAAAATATAACGCATAAATTTACAATTAGAAAGACAATGGCCATTTCTCAAACATCAGTTTCCGAAAAGTTATTCTTAGAGATGGTGGGCTTATAAAACTTGTTAGAGGCCCGCACGCCAGTGCCTTTCGTGGTTGCTTGGAAAATGTGCTTGTATTCTAATAAATTGGGTGTATGCCATCGGATGGCAGTAGAAGTAGTTTCTGAAATATATATCTTTTTTTTTTTTTTTTTTTTTTTTTTTTTTTTTTTTTTTTTTTTTGCCCGCTACTAGTAAGTAATCCTACCCTCTGCGCAGAAAGAGATTTAGCGCGACAAAACATAATTATGTGTTTTCGGACGAGACCTCGGCTAGTATAGCGACTAAACTATGCGTTGTATTATGAAAAAGTGCCATTGACACGCACTTGAGAATTAAATACAGAATCGATTGGTGAAAACCACGGCTTCGTATCTTTAATATTAACGGAGCGTTCATCCAAACCCATTTCAGAGGCAAGATAACATATGATATTGGCGCCTCTTAAGAGCCAATAACTTTTCAAACCAACCTGCAGTTTTACGGATAGATTCTCTGTCCAAACCCTTTATAAATGCTGCAGCCGTAGATACATGGCGAAAACGATACTACCTGAAATTATTTCTTAACCAACTACATAACGTTTGAGTTAGTGTGATATGGTTTTTAAACTTTAAAATTATTGTGAATTTAATCATCGATCTACTGTCTTTGTTCATGTATAAATAATACAATATTGTCTTAGGTACACTTAAATTCGGGGTTTCAATAAATAATTAAATGAAAGAGGGGCTGACAATTGTCAGATGTCTTAATTCCATCCGAATCTTCTGTGGTTACTGAATCTTCGGATGTTTTTATATTTGAACTCCTTAATTTTGAAAACCTATATGCAATAATAATTTTCCTAAAAGAGTTTCTAACGAAAACCAACTGCTTAATAATTCAAGACTTCTATATTCTTCTCGAGATTGTAAACTAAGACATCGATTTTTAATCTTAAACAAAGCATATATTTAAATAATTCGAGTATTTGATCTAACGTGTTACTCGCTATACAGAAGAGAAGATTCTTTGAATGTCCTACTCCAGAAGGAGACCTCTTCTTAAAAATACCATTCGAATATATTGTCCCTAAAGGAGAAGAAATCGTGTACCTCAGGGTCTTACACTATTGATATCTGTATCAATGATTTCCGCAACACTGGATTAATAGTTGCGTTTTCCATTAGGGGACTACTATAATACCCCTGGCTTTTCCTCTTACAATCTTCTTTAAAACAGTTAAAATTGTTAACATTATTTTGGAATGTTGGCGAACAATGTCGCACTTATTATTTTATTTTAAACCCTTCATCGTTTTTAGTTCATACTCTGTTTCAATGTTTAAATATCTGGATTCCATATCTGCTTCAAAATTGTGCTTCGTATTGATTTATGATTTGAAAATAAGAAATTTTTCTATTTTCGCACTACTTCCAGATATCCAGTGCTAATATACTATTGTCCATTCTTAACAGTACTCGACAGTTACTTTATATATACTTTATATAAGAATTGATTTTAATCTGCTAAAGTTCTAATTGGTGACTATTTTAAGCTTTTTGTTATAAGCTTCAAATCCAACAAGTTTGTTCCATGTTACAAAAACTAGCACAATCTTTCAAAAAAGCATCAGAAAATATTTCTGTGACCTTTTAACATCTTCAATCTACCATAAAAAATCATGTCGTAAATCACTTGGGATTTTATAAGTCCTAATATATTTAGCAAAATCGCGAATCCTAACCTCTGCATGATGGTCTGGTCACTTTATTAAATCGTGATATAAAAAATCCTCTTATTTAATTTGTTGAATTAAATATGAACCTATAATGGTTGTTACGTTTCAACCTCTATATAATTAGAAGAACCTTTCAAATATGATTTGATATAATCAAAATTAAAAAATTAATTTTGTTTACAAAGAGAACATTGCTTATATAGGTCTTTGCTTAATTTCCGTCGAATCTTTTTCTTGTTTTTCTCGCCTTCTGTGTGGGGAAACCACCATGAAAATCATCTGTGAAATTTCATCGAAACTTTAGAATCGATGACTCTGACAGAAAGTGAGGTTAAGATTTATGTCACTGCAAAACTTTCTAAATAAAGTGCCATTTCCAAAATCAAACGTTAAATGATAAAAGAAAAGATTGGCTGTTCGCCACATTAAGTAAATAAATAAATAAATAAATAAATAAAGAGAATTATTTCTAGTGTACGAAGCACTACAGAACCCCAAGTACTAGTAAATTTGACTGGGTATCCGTATACTTCTATTGGTATTTATTAAAAACGCAATTTGTCTAATTCATCATTTACTAGTTTTGAATTTTTTCCTCTTATTAAAATATTGTTTTAGTATGTATAATGACTTTAATGTTCTTATGCAATATTTTAAGAACCGGTTCTTTAAGCAGTTTTGTAAAAGTAAACGGTGCATAAGATAAACCAAATGATAGCCAAGTAGGTATAAATTTTGGATCTAAAAACACACGTTAGATATTTTTTATGTTTAACATTTATATGAATTAAATATTAATCATATCTAAGGTCAGTAGTACAGAAAACACCATTTTTATACATTAAAGCATAAGTAGTTTTTACAGTTTTCCACATTTTTGGAAACCAAATGTATTTAAATTCTTTAAATTAAATAAATATATATTAAAAATATATATATATATATATATGTGGTTTGTGAAAACTTCTTTGACGCATTGAGCGCTTTTTTAAATCCAAATTTTGATTAAATGTTGATACTTTACAGAGGACCTTATTTTAGGCCTTATGCTTGTATTGGTTTATTTATAAATTAAAATCTGTATATAACCACCATCTACCAAATTTGCGTACTTTTGATCACCCTATATACATTTTGTTCTTATGCCATCAATTAGAACTCAAAAACTTAAGATAGGGACATGTAAGCCGTTTTATCCGATGTCATGTCGTTTGGCCGGAGCAATCACTTAAATTTGAAAAAATGCGATTTTCAATTGTCTATAACTTCAAAACTATTTACTTTAGAATATAAGTGTAATAGGTTTTTGAAATCAGCTTCACGGGATGAGTCTAAAAATATAAAAAAATATAGGGTGTTCCATTTAAAAAAAATGACGGTGACTTCATTACTCGAAAGTAATTCACCCTGTATATTAGATTGTTATTTTTAAATACGGTAAATTAAAATCAAAAATCGACGTGTTTCAGGATTATTTCTTAAAAGGGCCTGTTTAGCTAAAAATGAATTTGTTCCATACTTTACTGACACACTGTATAACAACATTGCGTGTATGTTGCTTGTTCCTGAATTCGCTTATTTGATATTTATGTAGACATACCTTATCATTTAAGATAGTTATTTATATAGAATAGTCATTACCAGTTATTTATAAAAATAACATTTTACTAGTAAGAACTTGGAGCCTTTCTTTTTTGAATAAAAACCGATGGCCGAAAGAATTTTCCGGATCGGTCTTACCGTTCTCGAGGGGCATATTGCAATTGCGCGCAGCGGTCAGGGTTCTCCAGTGGGTGTCCTAATCCAATGTTGCAATTGCGCGCAAGCCTTTAAAAAGGTATATTGTGATTGCGCGCAAAGTCGGAAACTACAGTAAACGGAAGTTTTATGTACTTCTTATACAGGGTGTTTCATAAGAAATGGTCAATATTTTAATCATAGGTTCAGGACTTCAAAATATTAATATTCTACTAAATAACTTTGGGTCTACTACTGAGATATAGGTTGTTAAAATTAAAATTTATTTTTCGTTTTTTTTGCAATAATTTCTTTATTATTTAACGTATTGACTTGAATTTATGGTATGGTTATATTTTTAAGTTAGTAAATCATAAGTATATTATCAATTTTGAAATTAGATCAAGAGAGCGCCACCTACACTCTACTGGATGAAGAAATGCATCCATTTTTCTTTAATCTCGGCTATTTTTGAAATTTTTTCAAGAGTTTATGATACACCCTGTAAATTTGAACAAAAAAATGGTAAAGAAAATTAAATAGATACTGTGTGTGGAACATTTGAATGCTATTAAAACAAGTATACCTTTTTTGTTCAAATTTACAGAGTGTGTCATAAACTCTTGAAAAAAATTAAAAAATGGCCGAGATTTAAAAAAAATGGATACTTTTCTTCATCTAGTTGAGTGTAGGTGGCGTCCTCTTTGTCTAATTTCAAAGTTGATAATAGGCTCATGATTAAAATATTGACCATTCCTTATGAAACGGAAAATTTACTAATTTTAAATAATTAAGATAATAAAAGTGGGTACTTTCTACATTGAAATAGTGATTACAAAAAAACTAAATATTGTTTATTTTAATTTATATTGTATAACGTACATATTGTTATGATTTCCTTGTTCAGACAGTGAATTTTATTTTAATTTTAAATTTGGTTGGGCGCCATTAAAGTGAACTTTTTAATTTTGATGAAATTTGTTTTATTTTATTTTTAAGAGCAATGAGTTTCTTTAATCTCAGGGAGGGTTCATAGATTTTAATCAGAAGAATTTTATTCTTCTGTTTTCAAAAAATGTATTTTCAAATAAATAATAACAAATATTCAATTAAATTACAACAATAACATTTTATTTAAACAAACAACAAAATTTTTTTTAAAAAACGTCTTGTCCTGACGTCATCAGATACGACGCAAAATACTGCCTTACAACAGCAAGTTCGTGACTCTTTCTATTATATATAAGAGTATAAAACCAACACAGCTGATATGGAGAAAATAGCCGAGATAATTACCTCTCGCCCTTCAGATAAGAGAGGTATAGGAATCATGCTAAAAATTGGGTAGTGAGTTTTCAATGAATAAACACGTTTTAGGTTCCTTAGAAAACGATTTTAATATTTTCGCGATGATGTCTGTGTGTGTGTGTTAGTGTGTGTGTGTGTGTGTTAGTGTGTGTGTGTGTGTGTGTTTGGATGGATGTTGTAGTAACGATAACTCAAAAACTACTGAATGAAAAAATTTGAAATTTTGCGTACAGAATTCTTATACCCTAGATTAGATCTGATTAGATTTTGGTGCCAATCGCACAACCGGAAGTGGCAGTTGCTATGGGTGATGACGCCATTATTATACAAAACGGCAATAAAGTTTTACACATATATTTTGTATACCCTACAGTTTATTTTCATCTCATTAAAATTTTCGAAACTTTTGCCATTGTTGCCAGATTTACAAAAAAATAATTTTTTTTCATACTTTTTTGTGTCAACCTGTAAATTTTTGATTCAAAAATGGCGAGAGGTCATGTGTTGACCACATCAAATTTTTTAATATGGGTTTTATATTTTAATTTTAGATATATTTTTTTATTTTTAGGGAAACTTTTTATTACCTTCACTGATACACTTCACTAAAAGGTTCGATCTTCCTGTGTATTTGAAATCCACTTCGAGCTCAGCTGGATTGGAATCGGTCCTCAAAAACCTGACCAAAATGTCCTTTATTCTAAGTAAGTCATTTCATTTTTATTTATATTCCATATAATTATTTACACCTTTTCTTGTTTAAAAGAATATTTGTTTTTTGATTTGATTACTTTACTTTTCATTCATTATAATAATTTTATTTTTAGCTCAAAAATTCTTTTTCTCCACTTTTACCAGAATTTTCTGACTCAACAACCCCTTAGTTACGTCCCTCGCAACGGATCAAATCCCAGAAAATTTGTTTAAAAAATTCTTTCAATGGGCCAATCAAAATGATTAATAAAAAGATGTCTGAAAATTTGGATTTTTAATAACAAAATTGTATTTATTTGAATGTGTTTATTTAAACCGCATATGAAATTGACTTCCTGGAATTATTTTGAAATTTTTTAACCTTTTTTAATACAAAATACTCCATTGAGAGGTAAGTTTTTTAATTTATTATTTCCACCAATCATGATGCTTACATTTTTGACACAGCTTAATTCACCCAAATTATTAAGGTGGCAGATTACCATTAAGGTATGGATGATTTGCATAAAGTGTTTTTTTTTATTATTTTAAATTTTGTACAATAATATTCAATTTATTCTTTATTTCCATATCAATATATTTAATTTAAACATGTCTTATAGCATATAGTTTTTACAAATTCTGTACCCTATCTTTACGAAATATAAAATTATTAATAACAATTAATTTGCTACCACGTTCACTCAACATAAACTCTATTTTCGGAATACTTGATATTTATTTTTAATTCCTGTATTTATCCCATCTTCAACCAATAAGAATTTACAAAATGTTATTAAGCAAATAGATATGGAAATATTATCATTCTAAGAATTTGTTTATCTACCCTTACACAGGTAGCAGTGTGACGTGTTAAAGACGTTGAAAATTGGTGTATTCTCGTCAACTGACGTAATTTGGGCCAAAACATGACGTGAAAAAAACGTTGTTAGGTGGACGCTTTTAAGACGTCATAAAAAAACGTAATATATTCGTCGAATTTTGGTATTAGTTTTCGAATAAATATATAAAATCGTATTTTTTAGAAATTTGTTTATACCTAGTCAGTGCACACTGACATTCCCAATAAAATTAAAACAGAAAGTTATTTTTACTCGGCAAGATTTTGCGCGAAATCGCAGCCTTAATCATGTATTGAATAATATATTAGCAAATAAACTAAAATGTAACCCACAATTATTATTACATAGACAATAACGAAAACAGGACTTTATAAATTCCTAATGAAATTTTATTAGAAATCACTGTTTTTGCGGTGCAAACATCAGTGGCCCAGTGTTGCCAGTGGCCTGATAATTATCGAAATCTAACATAATTTTTCTTAATCTTGCTTACGAACTGATTAATCGATAATGATAACCTATAATGTAGCTAATCTAGATAGAGATAAAAATTTCAAATAAATCAATATATCAATTTTTTCTGATAGTTTATCCTGGAATCTTATAATTTTGTGGTCATATTCCAATAATTTTAGACTAGACGTTTGACGTCTGGCAACACTGCGTCCGCCTTTGCTTGGCTTGTATCGAAGCTTCGGCGCAATAGAATCCATTTTGTTGTGGTGTGTGTTTTTGAGGTTACAGTTATTTAGAGCTGCGTTCGAGGAGCTCGCTTATAGCGCTGTGAGCGCGCTGTATTCGTTCGGAGAGCACGCTTTCGGTCCCAACGACACCCTCATGACATCATTGATTTCGCTGTGAAACGTCATCACTCGCGCTTAAGATGCTGAGATTTCCGAGGTAGAGCAGCAAACGCTCACAGTGTCATTGAACGGTGGAATGTGTCATATGTCAGGAAAACACGCTGATCATGTACTGACCCAACATGCCCCACAATAACATGTGTAAAACGAGCATTTTTAAGACGTTGTTATTGTAAGCTGGAACAATATTCTCCACGTAATTTAACAATCGAGGAACTGTCCTTCTTTTCCGCGGTACGAAATATTGCGCGATATGTCCAAAGAAGTCTTCGTCACTGCCAGATGATTCATAAGTATCTAAAAATTCTCGCGTTACAATGGACTCACCCAGTGATTTTTTTTATATTTTTATTTTATAATTTTGGCCTACCATAACACATTGCACCGGGTCCAGCCCTTCTGAGCCCGATCTTGCGGCTGTAATTAATTCTTAAAATTTGAATATCGGGGCTAATAGTGGCTTGTGACGTGGCCCAATTGAAACAGATTATATTTGGCTATGTTGTCATATCGATAAAACTGGCAACTCTCGTTTTCTCATTTGTTATGATTAAAAGAAGGAAAGAAGTATGTCAATTTTTTTCTACAAACGAACAAATCTAGAATCTTGGCAATGCTGTAGAAAATAAAACGTCAATTATTGGTCAAAAAGTAGCGCCACTTTCAAAATATATTAATTACTTTTTATTGATTTTTATTAATTAATGAATATTATAAGAACAATGAAAATCAACATAAGCAACTGGGTTTTTTAAGCAATTCATTCATTAATATAAAACCAATAAATTCGTTCCTACTGGATAAGTCCATTGCCATAGCTGTCAACACGAGTCTTCGATGGTTCTCCATGTTTTGGTAGTTTTTGCACTATTTGTTACGACTATCAATACAGATTGAAGAATGTCTGAACGTCAACGTCGGTAGCGCTTTCTGCTCTCATCGTTCGAGGAGCTTTACAAGTAGTTGGTACAGAAAGTCTCCCCGAACGATGTTCTTACCTTGAGCGTCTGTAAGCGCGTAAGCGTGCTCCTCGAACGCAGCTTAGGTATTCATATAAAAAAAGTAAATATGATGAACAAAAAAAAAATAAAACAGTACTTTTTATCCACGGCTGCTGGAGTAGTACACAGGTCAGAAAATATTGTTCTGTCAAATTTATATGATGAAATATTTTAAAATGGGGTGCACGTGTGCGAGTGAAATATTTATTACAAATATGCTTGGTCAATTAGTACTAATCGTTCACAGGTAAATCTATTATTACTGTTTAATATAATATACAAATTAATTAAGTTATAAATCGTTCTCAGAATCCTAACTCTACTTTTTAGGTTAAACAGGAGTCTCGTGCTCTTGTTTGACAATAATTTATTTTATACTAAGTTACGATCTATAATGAATATGAGCTGTTTATCAAATATACTAAACACTATCCACAATTTAAAGTTAAAAACCAGGTAAGCCCTATAATGTCATTCATATAATTTAGCTTCTTTTATTTTCAGTACTTGAAGACAGTTCAGTAAATGGAAAAGATCTTACTTGTTAGTTAGTAGACTCTAGAACTAGTATGATGTCCTCTACGCCCCTATCACTGATCAATTGTTTACCGGATCAAAAATGGAAGGAAGGCGGCTTTGAATGGATTATATCTTGTCTTAAGTTAGCCACAAAGCAGTGGTAAAGCAGAAAAGCATAGAACGAGCAAACATAAAACCGATGAGACAGCAAGATGGTAGCGCTTATTGGGAACGCTCAAATCATTAAGTTCTTGTTGTGCCCCCTTCTTGATGTAAGGGTAACAAAAGATATATACAACGTTGGAGAGAAGAGTTACAGAAAGCGAGCATAAGTTAGACATAAAAACTTACCCAGGATGTTGAATGACCTTACAAGTGATTTCCTACAGGTTAGTGTTTCATATATCCACCTTAAAAGATATGCAGTATTCTACCATTCAATTTAAGAAACACTTTAATTATTTATTTCTTTTTTAGGCATTTAAATCCGTTACCAGTTGATTTTATTAGCACATGCTACAATCAGGTTAGCACCAAAAAAGGAAGAGAAAAGAAAGGAAGGAATTCAATCCATCAAATGTCACATTCAAGAAAAATTAATTAAAAGAAGAATTAATGATTTAACTGTGATGACAAAGGTAATAACTTCCACATTTTTCGTACATCGGTTCGAACTTTTAAGTGTTTGACCATGTTTCTCCCTTCGTATAAAAAAGCTATTATTTTTTTCAGAATCTACAGGGTTTTTTCTTATTATGTTCCAAATATCAAATTTGTAACCGAACTGGTTATTTTCCTATATAACTTTGAAAATTACTTTTGTGAAATTTTTGGGATATTTTCGACTTAGAAACATTTTTAAAATGTTGAAAAATTTTTTTAACAATTTTTTTTTATTTCTCAAAAGATCCAGTTTTTTGGTAAATATTTTTGGAATCTTTATAATATTCTATCATTATTTTAGAAATTTTTCAAAATTGTAAAAATTGAGATTTCAAAATTCCACATTTTTCGTACATCGGTTCGAACTTTTAAGTGTTTGACCATGTTTCTCCCTTCGTATAAAAAAGCTTTTATTTTTTTCAGAATCTACAGGGTTTTTTCTTATTATGTTCCAAATATCAAATTTGTAACCGAACTGGTTATTTTCCTATATAACTTTGAAAATTACTTTTGTGAAATTTTTGGGATATTTTCAACTTAGAAACATTTTTAAAATGTTGAAAAATTTTTTTAACAATTTTTTTTTTGTTTCTCAAAAGATCCAGTTTTTTGGTAAATATTTTTGGAATCTTTATAATATTCTATCATTATTTTAGAAATTTTCCAAAATTGTAAAAATTGAGATTTCAAAATTCCACATTTTTCGTACATCGGTTCGAACTTTTAAGTGTTGATACAAACAATACAATAATTGATTTTTTTGCAATCGCTGGTTTTTTCCACGTGTAATTGGTGCGATTGATTGTACGCATATTAAAATTCTTTCTCCAGGTGGTAATAATGCTGAGTTGTTCAGAAACCGCAAACAGTATTTTTCAATAAATGTTCAGGTTGTGTGTAACAGCAAATTGAAAATATTAAATATTGTGTCTAGATGGCCGGGGTCCGTGCACGACAGCACCATTTTCAATAATTCACCGCTGTGTGCTGAATTTGAAAACAATATGTATGAAAATTCCTTTCTTCTAGGTGATAGTAGATATGCTTGTAAGCCTTATCTTTTAACACCTGTTTTAAACCCCGATACACCTAGTAAGGAGGCATATAATCGATCGCATATTTCAACAAGAAATACTGTAGAACGTTGCTTTGGTGTATTAATACGAATATTTCCATGTCTCCACAATGGCATGAGAATAAGCACATTAAGAACATTGAGAGTTATCGTAGCTTGTGCTGTACTACATAATTTGGCGTTGGAATTAGTAGATCCACTACCAGAGGATGAATTACCAATAGCTGAAGATGACATGCCAAATATTGATGATGATGTATTCCATGCCATTGTAGAAAACAATAGAAATGATGCTGTTAGAACAGCCCTAATTAACAGCGTATTTTCAAGATAAAATTGTTAATTTTATTTCGAAAAGTGCTAAATCAAGTTTCTTTGTTGTTTTAATTATTATTACCATTAACATCGATAATGTTAAAATATAAAAGCACCTACCTATTCAAAATATTAATCTATCACAATTGAAGAGAAAAATTTATTTTTAATAAAACCAGACCTAGCAACTTGGCAGTATGCTTTAGCAATTTAAAGCCACCTATATGTGAAAGCCCACCTATGTGAAAGGTATAAAACCAAGAAAAGGCCAGTGTAACAAAATGTATATACACAAAAGAATAATCGTTACTTTTATTTTATGTATATAAATATTATATACATATGTGGTTTTTTGGATGCATAACTTCTCGTTAATTCTTGTATTTATAAAGTGATGGATCGCCATCTTCTGTTGCTAAATTTGATTTTATTAAAAATAAGCTCACATTTGTGTTGTGATTGTATATTTTTTTAATAAAGAAGTAAAACTCCAAATCATAATCATGTACCACAAAATATATTGCTAAAGAACTTTTTTATATTTTGAAGTATATGATTATGATTTGGAGTTTTATTTCTTTATTTGAAAATTTGACGTTTGAGATATGGATAACGTTTTCGTTTTATATTTTTTTTTCTTATTAATTATTATTTTGTTGTTTGCTATTATATAATATTAAAATCTTTATTATTGTTGATCCACTGGTAGGTTTTTTGGGTTAGTAGTAAAAAAATAACTCTGAAAATTTTTGTTTTGTTTTTATTTTAGAAATATGAATAAAAAATAAATAAAAATACACAAATTAATAAATTAAAAAGATCCATTTGTATTAAAGAATTCTTATCAACTTAAATTTTTCCTACCTTTCACCTTATAACCAACCTATTGGATTTTATTGGTTTTTCGGTTTGAATTTAATTCAAAATTTAAAGTCCAGAGGTTTTAATTTTATTTATACATTTATATACTAAAAACTGACGACCAATAAAACGGAATTAGTTGATTATATGTAAAGTCAAATCTACAGTAGAAAAAAATGTGTTACTGGAAATATTAGCTTTTAAAATAATTGATAATTACTAGGTTATTTAAATTTCATGAAGATAATTTAATGAAATCTTCAAAAATTTCACATCTAAAATTGACAAATGTTTAAGTTTACCAAAAATTTAATGTATAATATGAATTGTTAGATAATTATTTTTAAAACTAATTATTGTGTTATTCTGCTTTAAAAAGTACTAAATCTTTGTTAGGGTATATATTGTTAAGATTGCAACTAATTTTGACTTTAATAATTATTGTGTAGGTTAGCACCAATTTTGTTGTCGTAATATTCAGATATTTTATTGTATTGTATTATTATTGTTTAATAATAATAATCTAAGGGTAAAAATAGATATTAATAACGTTAACAGAATTTGAGCAGAATGATGGATAGAATTTATTTATATTTAGTGAATAGTTAATAATTTTTTCAAGAAAATTTGATGTGAATCTAATTTACAATTATTACTGAGTCATAATATAAATTTGAAACATTAATATTCAGTTAAATAGCTATTTGTGTATTAAGAGCGGAAAGTGATACTTTGCCGCTTGAGGCAGAGAGTTGCCCGCGCGCGACGCGAAGCGGAGCGCGGGCAATCTGCCGAAAGCGGCAAAGCACTTTCTGCTCGAATTGCACACAAGATTTTTTCTACGATCACATTATTTTTAGACAAATAATTAAAAAAAAAACTTGAAAAATACACTTTCCATAAATTAAAAATGAAATAATGACGTTTCATTAATTTCATAGTCTACTATTTGCACAAAATAGTAAGTAGGGTACTTAAATATGCAATCACTATTGCATATAGGTGTACCTAGGTGTATCTAGGTGTACCTTCTGACTGTTATATTTTTACTAGATAAATTTTATAAAATAAAGTTTAATTTCGTTTGAAATATCTTCAAATATTAATATTTCAACTAAAATATTCAGACTGCCCTACATTTTGTTTTAATATACCTATTATTTACTACCTTTCTTTAGTTTATTGTAATTGAAAACAGGCGAGCGGAAAAGTACGCGCTAGAGCGACAATAATGTCAAATTATTACAGATCACGGAAAACATCAATTTTGCGGTTAGATTTGAGGGTGCAAAAGCCTACTTTGGGTAGTGATCGTAGGAAAATATATTTTTTTTACTACTAGCACAAACATAAATATTTCCTCTTGATGCTGATTGATTATTATAATATTACTTAAAATTTCTTGTACTTCACTGAATATTAATGTGAATAAGAAGAGCCCCTACATGATAAAAATTAAAAACACATTATTGCGAAGACTGCAATTTATTTATTTTTAGGCGTTATATTGTGGTGTCCAGTCGATCTTGTTTAAACATTAACTGTCTTTGCAATAATGCGTTTTTAATTTTTATTCTAAAATAAGACCTCTTCAATTGTTCTGCATTCATTTTTTTATAATGCTTTAGGACAGGTTTTTTGGGAGGTCTTGGCAGGTTATTTGGTAGGGTAGAAGGTTGAGGAGCTGAACTACATCCAGCTTGAATTTCTGTTATGACGGGAGGTTGAGGAGGTTGAGGAGCAGAACTGGGTCCAGGTTGCATTTCTTGATTGTCTGCTAAATAAAAATTTTACATTATGCTAAAATGGTTGTTACAGAACATTATCCAACTTTTATTTTGTTTATATGAATTAAGAAAATCTTCTACTTCTTTTTTGCGATTTCATTGGAACTCTTGGAAATGGTTCCTCAAAGAGCTGTAGTTACAAATGTTACTTATTTGTCTCCTATCACAATAGGGCATTTTAAAATATTTCAATTATATTTTTCTAAATTGCTTGAATACTCATTTGTACATATTAATAACAAAGTGTAAAACCATTTTTACAACAACATATTTATACAAAAATAAATGACTATAACATGCCATCTATACAAAAATGATGGGAGCCAGTCACAACTATCTGTGGGAAATAGTTTTTACATAATTTTGTGATGTATTTATCAAAGAATGTATAAACATATGCAGAATTCTGAAAATAAAGTAATTGAGATATAAATACTAGCATTTATACGTTACCAAAAAATGTAGCAGCACAATCAAACGGATTAGGTAGGGGCTCTATCTGCTCTTGCAGAATTGCTAAAATTTGAGCCCCTGCTTCATCCAATTGAGGCTTAATAGTTCCTCCTCCTGTCTTTTTCATCTCAACCTGAAATATGAAATAAATAAACATGTAAATAATATAGAGCAAATATTATATATATAAGATTAATCAACAATAAAAAGAGTACCTACAAAACATTGCAACAGATATGAACTTAAATTAAATTTCATTTCAAAATTACATGAAATCATTTTTAAAGGTTGTTTTGACAAACTAGAAGTAAAATAAAAATGTAATTATTTGACATCATTTTTTATAAATCATTAAAATATCATACGTGTTTTTCTGATTACATATTTTAGAACAATTTTCACACAATTTCAATGTTACATATACATCATTTTCATTTACTATATGCATAAAAGACCTTAATTTACTAAATAGTGAAAATAAATTAAATATTTTATCATTGATCTACACTTTTTAAAAAAAATATATAATTAAAGTGGTATTGAATTTAACCAGAATACTATTTGAATTTTAAATAATTTCATAGTGCAATTACTTAGTGTACTTCTTTATTTATATAAGAGTTTAGCTAAAGCAACAGTTTTAATTCAACTAAATATAATTTAATCAGTCATTGTTATTATATACAAAATAATATTACCGTACTAATTTGTTTGGCTTTTATATTAAGACATACCTTGTATGATATTAATTATAGATAAACAAGATTCTTGGTTACTTAATATATTCAAATCCAAAATCTCCTTTTGCAAATAAAGTGCACATTGTGAAAAATCGTCTTTAGTATCTTTTAACAATAACTGATTTAATTCATTGCGATTATGTATATCTACAGACTTATCTAATTCATTAGTTGATAAATAATTGTACAAACCTTATCTACACGCTGCTTTCTTTGGGCTTCCTCAATTTCTACCTCCATACTTTCTCCCCTTTCAATATATTTTGTCTTCTAAAACAAACAGTTTAATTTAAATATAAATATGTTAAAATTGTGATTAACTTACGTTTTCTTCAGCCACCTGCTTTCTAATGGAACGTTTTTGCTGATCATATAACTTCTTCAGCTGGTCGATAGTTCTCGGCCCAGACGTGGCCAAAGCATTGTACAACTGAACAATTTCTTGCCAGCACTTTTTTTTCAACATAACAGTTCTCCCGTCTATTTTTTTGTCCTCAATTATCTGTTTATATCTACAAAAAAGGTAAATTTGGGATAAGGAGCCACAGGAAACATTTAAGGAAATTGAAAAGATGGTATACAAATGGTACGGGTTAAAATATAATTATTAAAACTATGTTTTCTACAAAACGATTGTAATCCTTACTTTATAATAATGTTAAGCAGATTCTCCTTTTCAATTAAGGTATAATTAGATACGCGAGATCTTTTCACTTTTTGACTTTCCATTTTAGAAATCACATACAGAGACACATATATAACCAAACATATAATTTTGCGCGAACGGCGGAATGTCACTGTCAATAAAGAACAACTTCACTTCACTCCAGTTCAGATCCGAAAAAGCGGTGTTGCCCGATTGCTTGCGCTGCTATTCACTATTTAGTTAACGAGAGAAATAAATTGTTTCTGTCTACCCGACTCTATTAGAGTCCATAAGCTGTGGCGTCACAAAATAGGCAACCACCGTTACTACTGTCATTAGGAAATTGATGTTATATTTTACTTTTATTTTGAACCTTATTCGCCTATTCCATAAGAATGAAAGTAAATAGATGAAAACAACTATGGTTTATTTAGTCGTTTTTATTAATATGAGGAATATTTAAGAACTTTCAATGCTCCTACGATAATATATAAACACATAAAATAGTGTTTATATTAATTTTATTTAAATTTTCGATACATAGTACTTTATAAAATTAAATAAAATAACTCAATTTAAATATCTAGATATTTTCGCGGGTATTTGAAAATACTGACAGTTAGATAACCCTAAAATTGTCAGCGTGTTAGATCTTTTGCCTTTTGCCTTTTGCTTTGTCGTGTATAGTGTATTTTGCTTTTGTGTATTTTATTTTGATAATATGGGTTTGTGTTTTGTTCCTTTGTGTGATCATACAAATAAAGACAATTGTAAAATGTTTAATTTTCCTAAGGATTTAAAATTAAAAGAACGATGGGAAAAATTAATAAGGTATGTATTTTCAAAACCAAGTGATTTTTCCAAGTTATGTCAATTTTTGTTTTCAGAAGAGGCGATAGAGTTGCAAATAAATTTTCATTGGTATGTTCTTGCCATTTTAAAGATGGAGATAAAAACAATTTACCATCCATATTTAGGTGGAACTCTGGAAAGCAGTTTTCATTTTCATCTCCTGAGAGGAAGAAACGAAGAACTTTAACAAAGTAAGCTAGTACTTGTTTTGAAAGTAACTTTACTAATAAATAAAACTGAATTTTAGAGTGTCAGACTTGCCATCTTCAAATCTCAGCATCTCTACAAGTTCTAATTGTAGTGCACAAGTACCTACTTGCAGCAAGAAAGTACCTAGTTCTAGCGAGGAAGTACCTAGTTGCAGCAAGGAAGTCCCTAGCACTTCTATGCTAACACATGTAAATATTTTTGAAACTGATGGAAGAAATGTTGGGAACGAAGAAAGATCAGTAATTCCAAGTACATCTGCATCAGTTGAAGCTGAGAACTACTTCTTAAAAAAAGAAGTTGAAGAACTTCAAAAACAACTTAAGTCCATCAAACTAAGTTTTAGTTTTGAAGTCATCGAAAATAATGACAAACTTATTGCAACTTATACTGGGTTGCCAGATAAAAAGATATTTTTAAGTTTATTTAAATATTTGGATTCTCAAAAATTCACATATTCATCAGGTTGGAAAGTTGTGAATATAAAAAGAGTAGATCAATTTTTAATGACGCTAATGAAATTAAGACTGAATCTTTTACATGAAGATTTAGCATTACGATTTAATTGTAGCAGTGCTACTGTCACAAATATAATAATAACCTGGATACATGTTATGTATATATGTTGTGTAAAAAAATTTTTGGAGGGTAATATTCCCAGCCGAGAAAAGAATAAAACATGTTTACCTTCTGCATTTTCACCTTTTACTAATTGTAGGATGATACTAGACTGTACAGAGGTATATACAGCAGTACCAAAAAATTTGGAACAACAACAACGTATCTACAGCAACTACAAGCGTAGAACTACCCTGAAAGGGTTAATAGGTGTTGCTCCAAATGGCACAGTGACATTTGTTAGCGATTTATATGTGGGTAATACTTCGGATAAAAGAATTGTCGAACACTGTGGAGTATTGAACCATTTTCTTCCAGGAGACTTAATTTTAGGCGATAAGGGATTTTTAATTTCCGATATTCTTCCCCATGGCGTTGCATTTAATATACCTCCTTTTTTAGTAACTCCCCAATTTTCTTTGGAAGAAATCAAACAAACAAGATCCATTGCCAAAGCTAGGATTCATGTTGAAAGAGCTATAGGGAGAATAAAAAATTTTAAAATTTTAACATATATACCTTCCAGCATGAGAAGCTATTCGTCAATGGTTTTTAAAGTGTGTGCTTTTTTAACAACTTTAAACTATCCACTAAT
This sequence comes from Neocrepidodera transversa, assembly GCA_963243735.1. Lineage (NCBI taxonomy): Eukaryota > Metazoa > Arthropoda > Insecta > Coleoptera > Chrysomelidae > Neocrepidodera > Neocrepidodera transversa. The sequence continues at coordinate 516,142 of CAUJLB010000079.1, read as the reverse complement.
TCGGGAAGTTGAAGAGCGTAGTGTAGAATAAGTTTTTTTTCATGGTTTTTGTTTAATACGAATTAAAAATGTTTTCTCGATTACACTTTTTATTTATCTAACCTTTTACTGTTAAATACAGAAGAATAATGTCATTGGATGGAGATGGGAGATAAGGTATTAAAAACCGATACACATCTATGCTACACAAATTTTTATTTTAAAATATAATCTATATATTTTTTTAGATAAAATTCTTTTAAAATCTCAAGATTTGGTCTCCAGCTATTATCTTTTTTTATGATGAATTCAACATAATCAATTGTTGTCCATATAATAAGAATACACTTTTCTTTATTTGAAATATATAACTGGCCTTGAATTTGGTGATAATATTCATGTTGTACATTTATATTAAAAGTTTGTCCGTCATATGATAAAATGTAGTCTTTTATATTTAATAAACATGAAGTTAAACTATTATTTCTATATTTAAATGGACATTTAATTTCAATAATCATTTCACCATATAGTGCATCAGGACTTGCACCGAGATATCCACAAGGATCTAAAAATATGCCACACTTTTCTGCAACAACATTGTGTTTTTTTTCAAAACATTGCAAAGCGTCAATCTCATGGTTACGACCCCACTGAATCTGTTTAATTCCGTCCAGACAATAGCTTCCTACAAAGTTAAAATTGAAATATTTATAATTAAAATGCAAATTTTTTATACCTGTCAGTGTTTGAAACAGAGAAATGGGATATCGTGATCGTGCACAGGCTTTTAGAATTCGTCCAAAATTACTTGCTGTAATTCTATGCTTCTTTACAATTAGCCATAAAGGATTTATTGACTGCCCTACTGTTTTTTTATAAACATCTTTGATTTGTTGGTTATTCATTTTTAATTTTTCTATCAAATACTTTCTCTTATCCTGTGATTGTAAGAATGCCTGAGAAAAAATAAGTTCTTGAACATCAACTACAATATTAGGATCCTCTTGGGGTTCAGAAGATAATATCCATCCGAGCCCAGTAGGTCCACAGAGTTTTAAATCTCGCTCAAAATCATCGAGGCTTATTTGGCTGATTTCTTCAGTTAATGTCACATTTTTGCATGAAGTGGAAAAACATTTCTCTGCAGTTAAAGGAATGTCATCTTCACTGCTCTTTTGTTTATTCCACTGACATGCAGCATCAGTTTTGGATAGGTTTGAATGTGAAAAAATAGCTAAAGCCGCCATGTGATGACATATATCCAAACCTCTAGGGCATTGACAGGTGCATTTTTCGATTTGTCCATCTTTTAAAAATACCTGGAAAATTCATATTATAAGTAATTGCTAATAGAGATAATGTACCTCAAAAACATACCTCAACTTTATAAAGTTTTTGCTTCATGCTTGCATGAACATTTCCTCTAATAATTGAAAGATCGTCATCATACATCATGTTATGGACAAATCCAGATTTAATCGAATTTTCGCCTTTTTCAATGACTTTCTTTTCATCAAAAAACATAAAAATGGCACTCATGGATAAAAGAGGTTCCCGAGCCATTGCCATTATAAAAAAAATATATTACAAATAACGAAAATTAAATACTAAAAAATACTAAACAATACTAAAAAACCCTAAAAAACACACAAAAACTCAAAATCGAAAACAAGACAAAAGACAAATGATGCTATCCTATAATTTTCAATTTTAGGTTATCATTATGTTATATTTACCTGATATCTGTCACTTCTGTCAAATTTATGCGCTAAAACTACTGACATTTAAATTCTTACATTTTTACACACTAAAAAAAATACTTCTATTTCATTTATTCGAAAATTATCGATATAAACTCAATCTTACAAGTATAAAGAATATCATACAGGCATTGAATATTCTTAAATATTCGTTGTATTGATATAAATCGCAATATAAGTGGCTATTGTTTTTCAAAGATTATTTTAAACCTTATGCTTAGGGCTATTAAGGTTCAAAATAAAATCGAAAAATGGTTTCAATTTTCTTACGACAGTTGTAACGTCGGTTGCCTAAATCGCTACGTCACACTAATTGTCTCTATTTAACGACTCTTTAAATTTATTGGGTCGTTAGTTAGTGAGAGCACGAACGGTAGAAACTATGGAAATATAGTATAAAAAGTGCAGTATATGATAAATAATGCAATAAAAACAATAATAAAATTAATTAAAAAAATATATTATTTTTAGTTTAAAATATTTTTAACTTTAAAAATGTAATTTGACAGATATCCACCATATTTATTTTATTGCGACAAAACAAATGAAATTTACATGTAGACGGTAATGTCTAACGGGTCTTTAAAGAGACCTTTAAAATTAGCTTAGTGAGCGGTCCATCTACCCAATGTTGGTTTTAAAGACTCAATAGCGCGCTAACGGTTCTTTAAATATTTAAAGATCGTTCTATCTACCGGCTATATGCATTACAATTATTTGATATTTTAATGTTGCTAATGACATAAGCTGCGCATGCGCACTTGGTATATGACACTGCTACAATTTTGATCTCCTAAAATCATGTGTGAAAAATATTTGGAATTCGGGAAAAATTTTTATGCTAAAGTTGTCGGGAATTTTATGCTTTACAACTTTGCACTGAAACGTTTTGCACTAAAGAGCATGATTTACCTCAAATTTTAAAAAAACGGAAAATCCTAAATGTGTATTTTTCTCGCCATCTAGCGGCGAAACTCTGAATTAAAGAAAATTTGATGCTTTACAATTTTGGACCAGAAAATTTGGCACTAAAATGCATTGTTTGTTCTCAAAATCAAGCAAAACTACCCAAACAGCACAGACCGTCCCGAGGACCTCCGATTTAGATCCGATTCAGGTCTGAAGGTCCCAGGCCTTTTTCAGGACGTCCTCGGGACGACTGATTCTGGACTTCCCTGGGACATCTTTCTCGTACGTCTCCAGGACGTCCGATTTAGGTCCACTGTTGAGCATTCCAGTGATTTTGATTTTTTATATTTTTCATCAAATAATTAAAAGTAACTACGTAAACTGATGCCGCTGATAGGTTGTATTGGAAAAAAATATTTTATAAGTAAAATGTCTTAAGGTTGAACTAACCCATAAATATTCCATTTTAACATAATTTGTAAGAAACTAAAAATATTATTTAAAAAAAATTCAATACCAAAGTCGAGTGGTTGATATAAAAAGTATAACAAAGATATATCCAAAGGTCGGTTCATCGCGCACGCGGTACGAGTCTCGAGGTGCTCGAGATTCGTTGCAAGCAGACTAGTGTTGCCAGGTGAAGTAGAATTTCACAATTTAAGAATAAATACTATTTGACCGTGTAGGTGTTTTTATTCTTATTATGTCAATAAATGAATTTTCATTAAAAGCTAATTTCGCTATTATTTTTCCTTGGATTATTGTAAATGTTATACAGAACGTAAATCTTTCCTCTTGGCAACACCGCTTTGACATCTTTCATCGTTTCCCGAGCCGTCCGCCATTACAGTTATTACACTTTTAAGCAAGAGGCAACGTCAAAGAATAATTTAAGAATATAATAATAATAATAAGAAAAAATAAGTGTTTAAAAGTTGTTTTGGGTGTACCGTTTGCTGCCAAAAGGTAAGGAGAATTATATAAGTGTTTTTATAATATATATAATGTCTAATATAAACAAAATATATTCATAACTCCCCTCTAGCATATTAAAATTTCGAATGATTTTTTGTTGCAGATGATAGAGCAAGTTTAACCAATAATGAGGCACAGACTGAATTGTCAATAAAATACTGGTTGAAACTGAGTACATACAGAACGAGAAAAAACAATAAACAAAAAAATGTTATTACTGTTTTTTTAATAAACTCGTTAATAATACTGTATTAATATTTATTTGACCATAACGGTCCCAGAAAGATCCCATACAGGTCTAAAGAGGCTTTTTAGTGGTCCCAAAAAGGTTTTATATTGGTCCTAAAAGGATCCTAAATTGGTTTTAGAAATGTCCTATATCTGTCCTAGGAAGGAAATTTTGTTCTAATTTGTGACCAATATCGAACGTCCTCGGGACTCCTTGATTATTAACAAAATCTGTCCCGAGGACGTCCTGGGGACGTCCAAAGTCCTGAATTGGACGTACCCGGGACGTACGAGCATCTGAAAACGGACGTCCCGAGGATGTCCGGGGGACGTACTTGTGCTGTTTGGGTAGAGAAAACCTACATGCACGTTTTTTACGCGCCCTCTAGTGGCGTAACTATTGGAAATTATGGAAAAAGCTTAAGACAAAAGTTGTTTGGAATTTTATTCTCTAAAACATTGTACTTCAACATTTTGCACTAAGGCTTACCTATTGAAAATTCTGAAAAAAGTTTCAAAGAAAAGTTATAGGGAATTTTATGCTCTAAAACTTTGTCCTACAACATTTTGCACTTAAGTGTGTAGTTTGTCCTTAAAATTTAAAAAAATAAAAAATTGTTACATGTGTATTTAATCAATGGCGGTTTTGAGGACCTTCTACTGTACCAATTTAAACTAATGGTCGCATTCTAGGCACACACCGACCCTCAATACCAAATTTCAGCTTGATTGGTCAAACGGTTCGGCAGTTATCGTGGAAGATTACACACAGACACACAGAAACCTTACTTTCCCTTTGATGGGTCCGGGAAAGTAAAATTATTAATAGTCATCAATGGAAAACATAAACTCACATTTTTTATTTTTTATTATTAAAAGATATGTATCTAAGATGATACAAAAAATTATTAAGTAATAGACATCAATGGAAAACCTAAACTCACATTTTTTATTTTTTGTTATTAAAAAATATGTATTGTGGCATAATCTAAGATAATACAAAAAATTATTAAGTAATAGACATCAATGGAAAACCTAAACTCACATTTTTTATTTTTTGTTATTAAAAAATATGTATTGTGGCATAATCTAAGATAATACAAAAAATTATTAAGTAATAGACATCAATGGAAAACCTAAACTCACATTTTTTATTTTTTGTTATTAAAAAATATGTATTGTGGCATAATCTAAGATAATACAAAAAATTATTAAGTAATAGACATCAATGGAAAACCTAAAATCACATTTTTTATTTTTTATTATTAAAAAATATGTATTGTGGCATAATCTAAGATAATACAAAAATTATTAAGTAATAGACATCAATGGAAAACCTAAACACATTTTTTATTTTTTGTTATTAAAAAATATGTATTGTGGCATAATCTAAGATAATACAAAAATTATTAAGTAATAGAAATCAATGGAAAACCTAAACTCACATTTTTTATTTTTTGTTATTAAAAAATGTGTATTGTGGCATAATCTAAGATAATACAAAAAATTATTAAGTAATAGAAATCAATGGAAAACCTAAACTCACATTTTTTATTTTTTATTATTAAAAAATATGTATTGTGGCATAATGTAAGATAATACAAAAAATTATTAAGTAATAGACATCAATGGAAAACCTAAACTCACATTTTTTATTTTTTGTTATTAAAAAATATGTATTGTGGCATAATCTAAGATAATACAAAAAATTATTAAGTAATAGACATCAATGGAAAACCTAAACTCACATTTTTTATTTTTTGTTATTAAAAAATATGTATTGTGGCATAATCTAAGATAATACAAAAAATTATTAAGTAATAGACATCAATGGAAAACCTAAACTCACATTTTTTATTTTTTGTTATTAAAAAATATGTATTGTGGCATAATCTAAGATAATACAAATAATTATTAAGTAATAGACATCAATGGAAAACCTAAACTCACATTTTTTATTTTTTGTTATTAAAAAATATGTATTGTGGCATAATCTAAGATAATACAAAAAATTATTAAGTAATAGACATCAATGGAAAACCTAAACACATTTTTTATTTTTTGTTATTAAAAAATATGTATTGTGGCATAATCTAAGATAATACAAATAATTATTAAGTAATAGACATCAATGGAAAACCTAAACTCACATTTTTTATTTTTTGTTATTAAAAAATATGTATTGTGGCATAATCTAAGATAATACAAATAATTATTAAGTAATAGACATCAATGGAAAACCTAAACTCACATTTTTTATTTTTTGTTATTAAAAAATATGTATTGTGGCATAATCTAAGATAATACAAATAATTATTAAGTAATAGACATCAATGGAAAACCTAAACTCACATTTTTTATTTTTTGTTATTAAAAAATATGTATTGTGGCATAATCTAAGATAATACAAAAAATTATTAAGTAATAGACATCAATGGAAAACCTAAACACATTTTTTATTTTTTGTTATTAAAAAATATGTATTGTGGCATAATCTAAGATAATACAAAAAATTATTAAGTAATAGACATCAATGGAAAACCTAAACTCACATTTTTTATTTTTTGTTATTAAAAAATATGTATTGTGGCATAATCTAAGATAATACAAAAAATTATTAAGTAATAGACATCAATGGAAAACCTAAACTCACATTTTTTATTTTTTGTTATTAAAAAATATGTACTGTGGCATAATCTAAGATATAACAAAAAATTATTAAGTAATAGACATCAATGGAAAACCTAAACTCACATTTTTTATTTTTTGTTATTAAAAAATATGTATTGTGGCATAATCTAAGATAATACAAAAAATTATTAAGTAATAGACATCAATGGAAAACCTAAAATCATATTTTTTATTTTTTGTTATTAAAAAATATGTACTGTGGCATAATCTAAGATATAACAAAAAATTATTAAGTAATAGACATCAATGGAAAACCTAAACTCACATTTTTTATTTTTTGTTATTAAAAAATATGTATTGTGGCATAATCTAAGATAATACAAAAAATTATTAAGTAATAGACATCAATGGAAAACCTAAAATCACATTTTTTATTTTTTGTTATTAAAAAATATGTATTGTGGCATAATCTAAGATAATACAAAAAATTATTAAGTAATAGACATCAATGGAAAACCTAAAATCACATTTTTTATTTTTTGTTATTAAAAAATATGTATTGTGGCATAATCTAAGATAATACAAAAAATTATTAAGTAATAGACATCAATGGAAAACCTAAAATCACATTTTTTATTTTTTATTATTAAAAAATATGTATTGTGGCATAATCTAAGATAATACAAAAATTATTAAGTAATAGACATCAATGGAAAACCTAAACACATTTTTTATTTTTTGTTATTAAAAAATATGTATTGTGGCATAATCTAAGATAATACAAAAAATTATTAAGTAATAGACATCAATGGAAAACCTAAAATCACATTTTTTATTTTTTATTATTAAAAAATATGTATTGTGGCATAATCTAAGATAATACAAAAATTATTAAGTAATAGACATCAATGGAAAACCTAAACACATTTTTTATTTTTTGTTATTAAAAAATATGTATTGTGGCATAATCTAAGATAATACAAAAAATTATTAAGTAATAGACATCAATGGAAAACCTAAAATCATATTTTTTATTTTTTGTTATTAAAAAATATGTACTGTGGCATAATCTAAGATATAACAAAAAATTATTAAGTAATAGACATCAATGGAAAACCTAAACTCACATTTTTTATTTTTTGTTATTAAAAAATATGTATTGTGGCATAATCTAAGATAATACAAAAAATTATTAAGTAATAGACATCAATGGAAAACCTAAACTCACATTTTTTATTTTTTGTTATTAAAAAATATGTATTGTGGCATAATCTAAGATAATACAAAAAATTATTAAGTAATAGACATCAATGGAAAACCTAAAATCACATTTTTTATTTTTTATTATTAAAAAATATGTATTGTGGCATAATCTAAGATAATACAAAAATTATTAAGTAATAGACATCAATGGAAAACCTAAACACATTTTTTATTTTTTGTTATTAAAAAATATGTATTGTGGCATAATCTAAGATAATACAAAAATTATTAAGTAATAGAAATCAATGGAAAACCTAAACTCACATTTTTTATTTTTTGTTATTAAAAAATATGTATTGTGGCATAATCTAAGATAATACAAAAAATTATTAAGTAATAGACATCAATGGAAAACCTAAACTCACATTTTTTATTTTTTGTTATTAAAAAATATGTATTGTGGCATAATCTAAGATAATACAAAAAATTATTAAGTAATAGACATCAATGGAAAACCTAAACTCACATTTTTTATTTTTTATTATTAAAAAATATGTATTGTGGCATAATCTAAGATAATACAAAAATTATTAAGTAATAGACATCAATGGAAAACCTAAAATCACATTTTTTATTTTTTATTATTAAAAAATATGTATTGTGGCATAATCTAAGATAATACAAAAATTATTAAGTAATAGACATCAATGGAAAACCTAAACACATTTTTTATTTTTTGTTATTAAAAAATATGTATTGTGGCATAATCTAAGATAATACAAAAAATTATTAAGTAATAGACATCAATGGAAAACCTAAAATCACATTTTTTATTTTTTATTATTAAAAAATATGTATTGTGGCATAATCTAAGATAATACAAAAATTATTAAGTAATAGACATCAATGGAAAACCTAAACTCACATTTTTTATTTTTTGTTATTAAAAAATATGTATTGTGGCATAATCTAAGATAATACAAAAAATTATTAAGTAATAGACATCAATGGAAAACCTAAAATCACATTTTTTATTTTTTATTATTAAAAAATATGTATTGTGGCATAATCTAAGATAATACAAAAATTATTAAGTAATAGACATCAATGGAAAACCTAAACACATTTTTTATTTTTTGTTATTAAAAAATATGTATTGTGGCATAATCTAAGATAATACAAAAATTATTAAGTAATAGAAATCAATGGAAAACCTAAACTCACATTTTTTATTTTTTGTTATTAAAAAATATGTATTGTGGCATAATCTAAGATAATACAAAAAATTATTAAGTAATAGAAATCAATGGAAAACCTAAACTCACATTTTTTATTTTTTATTATTAAAAAATATGTATTGTGGCATAATGTAAGATAATACAAAAAATTATTAAGTAATAGACATCAATGGAAAACCTAAACTCACATTTTTTATTTTTTGTTATTAAAAAATATGTATTGTGGCATAATCTAAGATAATACAAAAAATTATTAAGTAATAGACATCAATGGAAAACCTAAACTCACATTTTTTATTTTTTGTTATTAAAAAATATGTATTGTGGCATAATCTAAGATAATACAAAAAATTATTAAGTAATAGACATCAATGGAAAACCTAAACTCACATTTTTTATTTTTTATTATTAAAAAATATGTATTGTGGCATAATCTAAGATAATACAAAAATTATTAAGTAATAGACATCAATGGAAAACCTAAAATCACATTTTTTATTTTTTATTATTAAAAAATATGTATTGTGGCATAATCTAAGATAATACAAAAATTATTAAGTAATAGACATCAATGGAAAACCTAAACACATTTTTTATTTTTTGTTATTAAAAAATATGTATTGTGGCATAATCTAAGATAATACAAAAATTATTAAGTAATAGAAATCAATGGAAAACCTAAACTCACATTTTTTATTTTTTGTTATTAAAAAATATGTATTGTGGCATAATCTAAGATAATACAAAAAATTATTAAGTAATAGACATCAATGGAAAACCTAAAATCACATTTTTTATTTTTTATTATTAAAAAATATGTATTGTGGCATAATCTAAGATAATACAAAAATTATTAAGTAATAGACATCAATGGAAAACCTAAACACATTTTTTATTTTTTGTTATTAAAAAATATGTATTGTGGCATAATCTAAGATAATACAAAAATTATTAAGTAATAGAAATCAATGGAAAACCTAAACTCACATTTTTTATTTTTTGTTATTAAAAAATATGTATTGTGGCATAATCTAAGATAATACAAAAAATTATTAAGTAATAGAAATCAATGGAAAACCTAAACTCACATTTTTTATTTTTTATTATTAAAAAATATGTATTGTGGCATAATGTAAGATAATACAAAAAATTATTAAGTAATAGACATCAATGGAAAACCTAAACTCACATTTTTTATTTTTTGTTATTAAAAAATATGTATTGTGGCATAATCTAAGATAATACAAAAAATTATTAAGTAATAGACATCAATGGAAAACCTAAACTCACATTTTTTATTTTTTGTTATTAAAAAATATGTATTGTGGCATAATCTAAGATAATACAAAAAATTATTAAGTAATAGACATCAATGGAAAACCTAAACACATTTTTATTTTTTGTTATTAAAAAATATGTATTGTGGCATAATCTAAGATAATACAAAAATTATTAAGTAATAGACATCAATGGAAAACCTAAACTCACATTTTTTATTTTTTGTTATTAAAAAATATGTATTGTGGCATAATCTAAGATAATACAAAAAATTATTAAGTAATAGACATCAATGGAAAACCTAAACTCACATTTTTTATTTTTTGTTATTAAAAAATATGTATTGTGGCATAATCTAAGATAATACAAAAATTATTAAGTAATAGACATCAATGGAAAACCTAAACTCACATTTTTTATTTTTTGTTATTAAAAAATATGTATTGTGGCATAATCTAAGATAATACAAAAAATTATTAAGTAATAGACATCAATGGAAAACCTAAACACATTTTTTATTTTTTGTTATTAAAAAATATGTATTGTGGCATAATCTAAGATAATACAAAAATTATTAAGTAATAGACATCAATGGAAAACCTAAACTCACATTTTTTATTTTTTGTTATTAAAAAATATGTATTGTGGCATAATCTAAGATAATACAAAAAATTATTAAGTAATAGACATCAATGGAAAACCTAAAATCACATTTTTTATTTTTTATTATTAAAAAATATGTATTGTGGCATAATCTAAGATAATACAAAAAATTATTAAGTAATAGACATCAATGGAAAACCTAAACACATTTTTTATTTTTTGTTATTAAAAAATATGTATTGTGGCATAATCTAAGATAATACAAAAATTATTAAGTAATAGAAATCAATGGAAAACCTAAACTCACATTTTTTATTTTTTATTATTAAAAAATATGTATTGTGGCATAATGTAAGATAATACAAAAAATTATTAAGTAATAGACATCAATGGAAAACCTAAACTCACATTTTTTATTTTTTGTTATTAAAAAATATGTATTGTGGCATAATCTAAGATAATACAAAAAATTATTAAGTAATAGACATCAATGGAAAACCTAAACTCACATTTTTTATTTTTTGTTATTAAAAAATATGTATTGTGGCATAATCTAAGATAATACAAAAAATTATTAAGTAATAGAAATCAATGGAAAACCTAAACTCACATTTTTTATTTTTTATTATTAAAAAATATGTATTGTGGCATAATGTAAGATAATACAAAAAATTATTAAGTAATAGACATCAATGGAAAACCTAAACTCACATTTTTTATTTTTTGTTATTAAAAAATATGTATTGTGGCATAATCTAAGATAATACAAAAAATTATTAAGTAATAGACATCAATGGAAAACCTAAACTCACATTTTTTATTTTTTGTTATTAAAAAATATGTATTGTGGCATAATCTAAGATAATACAAAAAATTATTAAGTAATAGACATCAATGGAAAACCTAAAATCACATTTTTTATTTTTTGTTATTAAAAAATATGTATTGTGGCATAATCTAAGATAATACAAAAAATTATTAAGTAATAGAAATCAATGGAAAACCTAAACTCACATTTTTTATTTTTTGTTATTAAAAAATGTGTATTGTGGCATAATCTAAGATAATACAAAAAATTATTAAGTAATAGACATCAATGGAAAACCTAAACTCACATTTTTTATTTTTTGTTATTAAAAAATGTGTATTGTGGCATAATCTAAGATAATACAAAAAATTATTAAGTAATAGACATCAATGGAAAACCTAAACTCACATTTTTTATTTTTTGTTATTAAAAAATATGTATTGTGGCATAATCTAAGATAATACAAAAAATTATTAAGTAATAGACATCAATGGAAAACCTAAACTCACATTTTTTATTTTTTGTTATTAAAAAATATGTATTGTGGCATAATCTAAGATAATACAAAAAATTATTAAGTAATAGACATCAATGGAAAACCTAAAATCACATTTTTTATTTTTTGTTATTAAAAAATATGTATTGTGGCATAATCTAAGATAATACAAAAAATTATTAAGTAATAGAAATCAATGGAAAACCTAAACTCACATTTTTTATTTTTTGTTATTAAAAAATGTGTATTGTGGCATAATCTAAGATAATACAAAAAATTATTAAGTAATAGACATCAATGGAAAACCTAAACTCACATTTTTTATTTTTTGTTATTAAAAAATGTGTATTGTGGCATAATCTAAGATAATACAAAAAATTATTAAGTAATAGACATCAATGGAAAACCTAAACTCACATTTTTTATTTTTTGTTATTAAAAAATATGTATTGTGGCATAATCTAAGATAATACAAAAATTATTAAGTAATAGAAATCAATGGAAAACCTAAACTCACATTTTTTATTTTTTGTTATTAAAAAATGTGTATTGTGGCATAATCTAAGATAATACAAAAAATTATTAAGTAATAGACATCAATGGAAAACCTAAAATCACATTTTTTATTTTTTGTTATTAAAAAATGTGTATTGTGGCATAATCTAAGATAATACAAAAAATTATTAAGTAATAGACATCAATGGAAAACCTAAACACATTTTTTATTTTTTGTTATTAAAAAATGTGTATTGTGGCATAATCTAAGATAATACAAAAAATTATTAAGTAATAGACATCAATGGAAAACCTAAACTCACATTTTTTATTTTTTGTTATTAAAAAATATGTATTGTGGCATAATCTAAGATAATACAAAAAATTATTAAGTAATAGACATCAATGGAAAACCTAAACTCACATTTTTTATTTTTTGTTATTAAAAAATATGTATTGTGGCATAATCTAAGATAATACAAAAAATTATTAAGTAATAGACATCAATGGAAAACCTAAAATCACATTTTTTATTTTTTGTTATTAAAAAATATGTATTGTGGCATAATCTAAGATAATACAAAAAATTATTAAGTAATAGAAATCAATGGAAAACCTAAACTCACATTTTTTATTTTTTGTTATTAAAAAATGTGTATTGTGGCATAATCTAAGATAATACAAAAAATTATTAAGTAATAGACATCAATGGAAAACCTAAACTCACATTTTTTATTTTTTGTTATTAAAAAATGTGTATTGTGGCATAATCTAAGATAATACAAAAAATTATTAAGTAATAGACATCAATGGAAAACCTAAACTCACATTTTTTATTTTTTGTTATTAAAAAATATGTATTGTGGCATAATCTAAGATAATACAAAAATTATTAAGTAATAGAAATCAATGGAAAACCTAAACTCACATTTTTTATTTTTTGTTATTAAAAAATGTGTATTGTGGCATAATCTAAGATAATACAAAAAATTATTAAGTAATAGACATCAATGGAAAACCTAAACTCACATTTTTTATTTTTTGTTATTAAAAAATATGTATTGTGGCATAATCTAAGATAATACAAAAAATTATTAAGTAATAGACATCAATGGAAAACCTAAACTCACATTTTTTATTTTTTGTTATTAAAAAATATGTATTGTGGCATAATCTAAGATAATACAAAAAATTATTAAGTAATAGACATCAATGGAAAACCTAAAATCACATTTTTTATTTTTTGTTATTAAAAAATATGTATTGTGGCATAATCTAAGATAATACAAAAAATTATTAAGTAATAGACATCAATGGAAAACCTAAACACATTTTTTATTTTTTGTTATTAAAAAATATGTATTGTGGCATAATCTAAGATAATACAAAAAATTATTAAGTAATAGACATCAATGGAAAACCTAAAATCACATTTTTTATTTTTTATTATTAAAAAATATGTATTGTGGCATAATCTAAGATAATACAAAAATTATTAAGTAATAGACATCAATGGAAAACCTAAACACATTTTTTATTTTTTATTATTAAAAAATATGTATTGTGGCATAATCTAAGATAATACAAAAAATTATTAAGTAATAGACATCAATGGAAAACCTAAACACATTTTTTATTTTTTGTTATTAAAAAATATGTATTGTGGCATAATCTAAGATAATACAAAAAATTATTAAGTAATAGAAATCAATGGAAAACCTAAACTCACATTTTTTATTTTTTATTATTAAAAAATATGTATTGTGGCATAATGTAAGATAATACAAAAAATTATTAAGTAATAGACATCAATGGAAAACCTAAACTCACATTTTTTATTTTTTGTTATTAAAAAATATGTATTGTGGCATAATCTAAGATAATACAAAAAATTATTAAGTAATAGAAATCAATGGAAAACCTAAACTCACATTTTTTATTTTTTATTATTAAAAAATATGTATTGTGGCATAATCTAAGATAATACAAAAATTATTAAGTAATAGACATCAATGGAAAACCTAAACACATTTTTTATTTTTTATTATTAAAAAATATGTATTGTGGCATAATCTAAGATAATACAAAAAATTATTAAGTAATAGAAATCAATGGAAAACCTAAACTCACATTTTTTATTTTTTATTATTAAAAAATATGTATTGTGGCATAATGTAAGATAATACAAAAAATTATTAAGTAATAGACATCAATGGAAAACCTAAACTCACATTTTTTATTTTTTGTTATTAAAAAATATGTATTGTGGCATAATCTAAGATAATACAAAAAATTATTAAGTAATAGACATCAATGGAAAACCTAAACTCACATTTTTTATTTTTTGTTATTAAAAAATATGTATTGTGGCATAATCTAAGATAATACAAAAAATTATTAAGTAATAGACATCAATGGAAAACCTAAAATCACATTTTTTATTTTTTATTATTAAAAAATATGTATTGTGGCATAATCTAAGATAATACAAAAATTATTAAGTAATAGACATCAATGGAAAACCTAAACTCACATTTTTTATTTTTTGTTATTAAAAAATGTGTATTGTGGCATAATCTAAGATAATACAAAAAATTATTAAGTAATAGAAATCAATGGAAAACCTAAACTCACATTTTTTATTTTTTATTATTAAAAAATATGTATTGTGGCATAATCTAAGATAATACAAAAAATTATTAAGTAATAGACATCAATGGAAAACCTAAACACATTTTTTATTTTTTGTTATTAAAAAATATGTATTGTGGCATAATCTAAGATAATACAAAAAATTATTAAGTAATAGACATCAATGGAAAACCTAAACACATTTTTTATTTTTTGTTATTAAAAAATATGTATTGTGGCATAATCTAAGATAATACAAAAATTATTAAGTAATAGACATCAATGGAAAACCTAAACTCACATTTTTTATTTTTTGTTATTAAAAAATATGTATTGTGGCATAATCTAAGATAATACAAAAAATTATTAAGTAATAGACATCAATGGAAAACCTAAACTCACATTTTTTATTTTTTGTTATTAAAAAATATGTATTGTGGCATAATCTAAGATAATACAAATAATTATTAAGTAATAGACATCAATGGAAAACCTAAACTCACATTTTTTATTTTTTGTTATTAAAAAATATGTATTGTGGCATAATCTAAGATAATACAAAAAATTATTAAGTAATAGACATCAATGGAAAACCTAAACACATTTTTTATTTTTTGTTATTAAAAAATATGTATTGTGGCATAATCTAAGATAATACAAAAATTATTAAGTAATAGACATCAATGGAAAACCTAAACTCACATTTTTTATTTTTTGTTATTAAAAAATATGTATTGTGGCATAATCTAAGATAATACAAAAAATTATTAAGTAATAGACATCAATGGAAAACCTAAACTCACATTTTTTATTTTTTGTTATTAAAAAATATGTATTGTGGCATAATCTAAGATAATACAAATAATTATTAAGTAATAGACATCAATGGAAAACCTAAACTCACATTTTTTATTTTTTGTTATTAAAAAATATGTATTGTGGCATAATCTAAGATAATACAAAAAATTATTAAGTAATAGACATCAATGGAAAACCTAAACACATTTTTTATTTTTTGTTATTAAAAAATATGTATTGTGGCATAATCTAAGATAATACAAAAATTATTAAGTAATAGACATCAATGGAAAACCTAAACTCACATTTTTTATTTTTTGTTATTAAAAAATATGTATTGTGGCATAATCTAAGATAATACAAAAAATTATTAAGTAATAGACATCAATGGAAAACCTAAACTCACATTTTTTATTTTTTGTTATTAAAAAATATGTATTGTGGCATAATCTAAGATAATACAAATAATTATTAAGTAATAGACATCAATGGAAAACCTAAACTCACATTTTTTATTTTTTGTTATTAAAAAATATGTATTGTGGCATAATCTAAGATAATACAAAAAATTATTAAGTAATAGGCATCAATGGAAAACCTAAACTCACATTTTTTATTTTTTATTATTAAAAAATATGTATTGTGGCATAATCTAAGATAATACAAAAAATTATTAAGTAATAGAAATCAATGGAAAACCTAAACTCACATTTTTTATTTTTTGTTATTAAAAAATATGTATTGTGGCATAATCTAAGATAATACAAAAAATTATTAAGTAATAGAAATCAATGGAAAACCTAAACTCACATTTTTTATTTTTTGTTATTAAAAAATATGTATTGTGGCATAATCTAAGATAATACAAAAAATTATTAAGTAATAGACATCAATTTAAAACCTAAACTCACATTTTTTATTTTTTGTTATTAAAAAATATGTATTGTGGCATAATCTAAGATAATACAAAAAATTATTAAGTAATAGACATCAATGGAAAACCTAAAATCACATTTTTTATTTTTTGTTATTAAAAAATATGTATTGTGGCATAATCTAAGATAATACAAAAAATTATTAAGTAATAGACATCAATGGAAAACCTAAAATGTCATTTTTTATTTTTTGTTATTAAAAAATATGTATTGTGGCATAATCTAAGATAATACAAAAAATTATTAAGTAATAGAAATCAATGGAAAACCTAAACTCACATTTTTTATTTTTTGTTATTAAAAAATATGTATTGTGGCATAATCTAAGATAATACAAAAAATTATTAAGTAATAGACATCAATGGAAAACCTAAAATGTCATTTTTTATTTTTTGTTATTAAAAAATATGTATTGTGGCATAATCTAAGATAATACAAAAAATTATTAAGTAATAGAAATCAATGGAAAACCTAAACTCACATTTTTTATTTTTTGTTATTAAAAAATATGTATTGTGGCATAATCTAAGATAATACAAAAAATTATTAAGTAATAGACATCAATGGAAAACCTAAAATGTCATTTTTTATTTTTTGTTATTAAAAAATATGTATTGTGGCATAATCTAAGATAATACAAAAAATTATTAAGTAATAGACATCAATGGAAAACCTAAACACATTTTTTATTTTTTGTTAATAAAAAATATGTATTGTGGCATAATCTAAGATAATACAAAAAATTATTAAGTAATAGAAATCAATGGAAAACCTAAACTCACATTTTTTATTTTTTATTATTAAAAAATATGTATTGTGGCATAATCTAAGATAATACAAAAAATTATTAAGTAATAGAAATCAATGGAAAAACTAAACTCACATTTTTTATTTTTTGTTATTAAAAAATATGTATTGTGGCATAATCTAAGATAATACAAAAATTATTAAGTAATAGAAATCAATGGAAAACCTAAACTCACATTTTTTATTTTTTGTTATTAAAAAATATGTATTGTGGCATAAACTAAGATAATACAAAAAATTATTAAGTAATAGAAATCAATGGAAAACCTAAACACACATTTTTTTATTTTTTGTTATTAAAAAATATGTATTGTGGCATAAACTAAGATAATACAAAAAATTATTAAGTAATAGAAATCAATGGAAAACCACCTAAACTCACATTTTTTATTTTTTGTTATTAAAAAATATGTATTGTGGCATAAACTAAGATAATACAAAAAATTATTAAGTAATAGAAATCAATGGAAAACCTAAACTCACATTTTTTATTTTTTGTTATTAAAAAATATGTATTGTGGCATAATCTAAGATAATACAAAAAATTATTAAGTAATAGAAATCAATGGAAAACCTAAACACACATTTTTTTATTTTTTGTTATTAAAAAATATGTATTGTGGCATAAACTAAGATAATACAAAAAATTATTAAGTAATAGAAATCAATGGAAAACCTAAACTCACATTTTTTATTTTTTGTTATTAAAAAATATGTATTGTGGCATAATCTAAGATAATACAAAAATTATTAAGTAATAGAAATCAATGGAAAACCTAAACTCACTTTTTTTATTTTTTGTTATTAAAAAATATGTATTGTGGCATAATCTAAGATAATACAAAAATTATTAAGTAATAGAAATCAATGGAAAACCTAAACTCACATTTTTTATTTTTTGTTATTAAAAAATATGTATTGTGGCATAATCTAAGATAATACAAAAAATTATTAAGTAATAGACATCAATGGAAAACCTAAAATCACATTTTTTATTTTTTGTTATTAAAAAATATGTATTGTGGCATAATCTAAGATAATACAAAAAATTATTAAGTAATAGACATCAATGGAAAACCTAAAATCACATTTTTTATTTTTTGTTATTAAAAAATATGTATTGTGGCATAATCTAAGATAATACAAAAATTATTAAGTAATGAAATCAATGGAAAACCTAAACTCACATTTTTTATTTTTTGTTATTAAAAAATATGTATTGTGGCATAAACTAAGATAATACAAAAAATTATTAAGTAATAGAAATCAATGGAAAACCTAAACACACATTTTTTATTTTTTGTTATTAAAAAATATGTATTGTGGCATAATCTAAGATAATACAAAAAATTATTAAGTAATAGACATCAATGGAAAACCTAAAATCACATTTTTTATTTTTTGTTATTAAAAAATATGTATTGTGGCATAATCTAAGATAATACAAAAAATTATTAAGTAATAGAAATCAATGGAAAACCTAAACACACATTTTTTATTTTTTGTTATTAAAAAATATGTATTGTGGCATAATCTAAGATAATACAAAAAATTATTAAGTAATAGAAATCAATGGAAAACCTAAACTCACATTTTTTATTTTTTGTTATTAAAAAATATGTATTGTGGCATAATCTAAGATAATACAAAAAATTATTAAGTAATAGAAATCAATTTAAAACCTAAACTCACATTTTTTATTTTTTGTTATTAAAAAATATGTATTGTGGCATAATCTAAGATAATACAAAAAATTATTAAGTAATAGACATCAATGGAAAACCTAAAATCACATTTTTTATTTTTTGTTATTAAAAAATATGTATTGTGGCATAATCTAAGATAATACAAAAAATTATTAAGTAATAGACATCAATGGAAAACCTAAACACATTTTTTATTTTTTGTTATTAAAAAATATGTATTGTGGCATAATCTAAGATAATACAAAAAATTATTAAGTAATAGAAATCAATGGAAAACCTAAACTCACATTTTTTATTTTTTATTATTAAAAAATATGTATTGTGGCATAATCTAAGATAATACAAAAAATTATTAAGTAATAGAAATCAATGGAAAAACTAAACTCACATTTTTTATTTTTTGTTATTAAAAAATATGTATTGTGGCATAAACTAAGATAATACAAAAAATTATTAAGTAATAGAAATCAATGGAAAACCTAAACTCACATTTTTTATTTTTTGTTATTAAAAAATATGTATTGTGGCATAAACTAAGATAATACAAAAAATTATTAAGTAATAGAAATCAATGGAAAACCTAAACTCACATTTTTTATTTTTTGTTATTAAAAAATATGTATTGTGGCATAATCTAAAATAATACAAAAAATTATTAAGTAATAGAAATCAATGGAAAACCTAAACTCACATTTTTTATTTTTTGTTATTAAAAAATATGTATTGTGGCATAAACTAAGATAATACAAAAAATTATTAAGTAATAGAAATCAATGGAAAACCTAAACTCACATTTTTTATTTTTTGTTATTAAAAAATATGTATTGTGGCATAAACTAAGATAATACAAAAAATTATTAAGTAATAGAAATCAATGGAAAACCTAAACTCACATTTTTTATTTTTTGTTATTAAAAAATATGTATTGTGGCATAAACTAAGATAATACAAAAAATTATTAAGTAATAGAAATCAATGGAAAACCTAAACTCACATTTTTTATTTTTTGTTATTAAAAAATATGTATTGTGGCATAATCTAAGATAATACAAAAATTATTAAGTAATAGAAATCAATGGAAAACCTAAACTCACTTTTTTTATTTTTTGTTATTAAAAAATATGTATTGTGGCATAATCTAAGATAATACAAAAAATTATTAAGTAATAGAAATCAATGGAAAACCTAAACTCACATTTTTTATTTTTTGTTATTAAAAAATATGTATTGTGGCATAATCTAAGATAATACAAAAAATTATTAAGTAATACAAATCAATGGAAAACCTAAACACACATTTTTTATTTTTTGTTATTAAAAAATTTGTATTGTGGCATAAACTAAGATAATACAAAAAATTATTAAGTAATAGACATCAATGGAAAACCTAAACACACATTTTTTATTTTTTGTTATTAAAAAATATGTATTGTGGCATAATCTAAGATAATACAAAAAATTATTAAGTAATACAAATCAATGGAAAACCTAAACACACATTTTTTATTTTTTGTTATTAAAAAATTTGTATTGTGGCATAAACTAAGATAATACAAAAAATTATTAAGTAATAGAAATCAATGGAAAACCTAAACTCACATTTTTTATTTTTTGTTATTAAAAAATATGTATTGTGGCATAAACTAAGATAATACAAAAAATTATTAAGTAATAGACATCAATGGAAAACCTAAACACATTTTTTATTTTTTGTTATTAAAAAATATGTATTGTGGCATAATCTAAGATAATACAAAAATTATTAAGTAATAGAAATCAATGGAAAACCTAAACTCACATTTTTTATTTTTTGTTATTAAAAAATATGTATTGTGGCATAAACTAAGATAATACAAAAAATTATTAAGTAATAGACATCAATGGAAAACCTAAACACATTTTTTATTTTTTGTTATTAAAAAATATGTATTGTGGCATAATCTAAGATAATACAAAAATTATTAAGTAATAGAAATCAATGGAAAACCTAAACTCACATTTTTTATTTTTTGTTATTAAAAAATATGTATTGTGGCATAAACTAAGATAATACAAAAAATTATTAAGTAATAGACATCAATGGAAAACCTAAAATCACATTTTTTATTTTTTGTTATTAAAAAATATGTATTGTGGCATAATCTAAGATAATACAAAAAATTATTAAGTAATAGACATCAATGGAAAACCTAAAATCACATTTTTTATTTTTTGTTATTAAAAAATATGTATTGTGGCATAATCTAAGATAATACAAAAAATTATTAAGTAATAGAAATCAATGGAAAACCTAAACTCACATTTTTTATTTTTTGTTATTAAAAAATATGTATTGTGGCATAATCTAAGATAATACAAAAAATTATTAAGTAATAGACATCAATTTAAAACCTAAACTCACATTTTTTATTTTTTGTTATTAAAAAATATGTATTGTGGCATAATCTAAGATAATACAAAAAATTATTAAGTAATAGACATCAATGGAAAACCTAAACACATTTTTTATTTTTTGTTATTAAAAAATATGTATTGTGGCATAATCTAAGATAATACAAAAAATTATTAAGTAATAGAAATCAATGGAAAACCTAAACTCACATTTTTTATTTTTTATTATTAAAAAATATGTATTGTGGCATAATCTAAGATAATACAAAAAATTATTAAGTAATAGAAATCAATGGAAAACCTAAACTCACATTTTTTATTTTTTGTTATTAAAAAATATGTATTGTGGCATAATCTAAGATAATACAAAAAATTATTAAGTAATAGAAATCAATGGAAAACCTAAACACACATTTTTTATTTTTTGTTATTAAAAAATTTGTATTGTGTCATAATCTAAGATAATACAAAAATTATTAAGTAATAGAAATCAATGGAAAACCTAAACTCACATTTTTTATTTTTTGTTATTAAAAAATATGTATTGTGGCATAAACTAAGATAATATAAAAAATTATTAAGTAATAGAAATCAATGGTAAACCTAAACTCACATTTTTTATTTTTTGTTATTAAAAAATATGTATTGTGGCATAAACTAAGATAATACAAAAAATTATTAAGTAATAGAAATCAATGGAAAACCTAAACTCACATTTTTTATTTTTTGTTATTAAAAAATATGTATTGTGGCATAATCTAAGATAACACAAAAAATTATTAAGTAATAGAAATCAATGGAAAACCTAAACTCACATTTTTTTATTTTTTGTTATTAAAAAATATGTATTGTGGCATAATCTAAGATAATACAAAAAATTATTAAGTAATAGAAATCAATGGAAAACCTAAACACACATTTTTTTATTTTTTGTTATTAAAAAATATGTATTGTGGCATAAACCAAGATAATACAAAAAATTATTAAGTAATAGAAATCAATGGAAAACCTAAACTCACATTTTTTATTTTTTGTTATTAAAAAATATGTATTGTGGCATAATCTAAGATAATACAAAAAATTATTAAGTAATAGAAATCAATGGAAAACCTAAACACACATTTTTTTATTTTTTGTTATTAAAAAATATGTATTGTGGCATAATCTAAGATAATACAAAAAATTATTAAGTAATAGAAATCAATGGAAAACCTAAACACACATTTTTTTATTTTTTGTTATTAAAAAATATGTATTGTGGCATAAACCAAGATAATACAAAAAATTATTAAGTAATAGAAATCAATGGAAAACCTAAACTCACATTTTTTATTTTTTGTTATTAAAAAATATGTATTGTGGCATAATCTAAGATAATACAAAAATTATTAAGTAATAGAAATCAATGGAAAACCTAAACTCACTTTTTTTATTTTTTGTTATTAAAAAATATGTATTGTGGCATAATCTAAGATAATACAAAAATTATTAAGTAATAGAAATCAATGGAAAACCTAAACTCACATTTTTTATTTTTTGTTATTAAAAAATATGTATTGTGGCATAAACTAAGATAATACAAAAAATTATTAAGTAATAGAAATCAATGGTAAACCTAAACTCACTTTTTTTATTTTTTGTTATTAAAAAATATGTATTGTGGCATAAACTAAGATAATACAAAAAATTATTAAGTAATAGAAATCAATGGAAAACCTAAACTCACTTTTTTTATTTTTTGTTATTAAAAAATATGTATTGTGGCATAATCTAAGATAATACAAAAAATTATTAAGTAATAGAAATCAATGGAAAACCTAAACACACATTTTTTATTTTTTGTTATTAAAAAATATGTATTGTGGCATAAACTAAGATAATACAAAAAATTATTAAGTAATAGAAATCAATGGAAAACCTAAACTCACTTTTTTTATTTTTTGTTATTAAAAAATATGTATTGTGGCATAATCTAAGATAATACAAAAAATTATTAAGTAATAGAAATCAATGGTAAACCTAAACTCACTTTTTTTATTTTTTGTTATTAAAAAATATGTATTGTGGCATAAACTAAGATAATACAAAAAATTATTAAGTAATAGAAATCAATGGAAAACCTAAACTTACATTTTTTATTTTTTGTTATTAAAAAATATGTATTGTGGCATAAACTAAGATAATACAAAAAATTATTAAGTAATAGAAATCAATGGTAAACCTAAACTCACATTTTTTATTTTTTGTTATTAAAAAATATGTATTGTGGCATAAACTAAGATAATACAAAAAATTATTAAGTAATAGAAATCAATGGAAAACCTAAACTCACATTTTTTATTTTTTGTTATTAAAAAATATGTATTGTGGCATAATCTAAGATAATACAAAAATTATTAAGTAATAGAAATCAATGGAAAACCTAAACTCACATTTTTTATTTTTTGTTATTAAAAAATATGTATTGTGGCATAATCTAAGATAACACAAAAAATTATTAAGTAATAGAAATCAATGGAAAACCTAAACTCACATTTTTTATTTTTTGTTATTAAAAAATATGTATTGTGGCATAATCTAAGATAACACAAAAATTATTAAGTAATAGAAATCAATGGAAAACCTAAACTCACATTTTTTATTTTTTGTTATTAAAAAATATGTATTGTGGCATAAACTAAGATAATACAAAAAATTATTAAGTAATAGAAATCAATGGTAAACCTAAACTCACATTTTTTATTTTTTGTTATTAAAAAATATGTATTGTGGCATAAACTAAGATAATACAAAAAATTATTAAGTAATAGAAATCAATGGAAAACCTAAACTCACATTTTTTATTTTTTGTTATTAAAAAATATGTATTGTGGCATAATCTAAGATAATACAAAAATTATTAAGTAATAGAAATCAATGGAAAACCTAAACTCACATTTTTTATTTTTTGTTATTAAAAAATATGTATTGTGGCATAAACTAAGATAATACAAAAATTATTAAGTAATAGAAATCAATGGTAAACCTAAACTCACATTTTTTATTTTTTGTTATTAAAAAATATGTATTGTGGCATAAACTAAGATAATACAAAAAATTATTAAGTAATAGAAATCAATGGAAAACCTAAACTCACATTTTTTATTTTTTGTTATTAAAAAATATGTATTGTGGCATAAACTAAGATAATACAAAAATTATTAAGTAATAGAAATCAATGGAAAACCTAAACTCACATTTTTTATTTTTTGTTATTAAAAAATATGTATTGTGGCATAAACTAAGATAATACAAAAATTATTAAGTAATAGAAATCAATGGTAAACCTAAACTCACATTTTTTATTTTTTGTTATTAAAAAATATGTATTGTGGCATAAACTAAGATAATACAAAAAATTATTAAGTAATAGAAATCAATGGTAAACCTAAACTCACATTTTTTATTTTTTGTTATTAAAAAATATGTATTGTGGCATAAACTAAGATAATACAAAAATTATTAAGTAATAGAAATCAATGGAAAACCTAAACTCACATTTTTTATTTTTTGTTATTAAAAAATATGTATTGTGGCATAAACTAAGATAATACAAAAATTATTAAGTAATAGAAATCAATGGTAAACCTAAACTCACATTTTTTATTTTTTGTTATTAAAAAATATGTATTGTGGCATAAACTAAGATAATACAAAAATTATTAAGTAATAGAAATCAATGGAAAACCTAAACTCACATTTTTTATTTTTTGTTATTAAAAAATATGTATTGTGGCATAAACTAAGATAATACAAAAATTATTAAGTAATAGAAATCAATGGAAAACCTAAACTCACATTTTTTATTTTTTGTTATTAAAAAATATGTATTGTGGCATAAACTAAGATAATACAAAAATTATTAAGTAATAGAAATCAATGGAAAACCTAAACTAACATTTTTTATTTTTTGTTATTAAAAAATATGTATTGTGGCATAAACTAAGATAATACAAAAATTATTAAGTAATAGAAATCAATGGTAAACCTAAACTCACATTTTTTATTTTTTGTTATTAAAAAATATGTATTGTGGCATAATCTAAGATAACACAAAAATTATTAAGTAATAGAAATCAATGGAAAACCTAAACTCACATTTTTTATTTTTTGTTATTAAAAAATATGTATTGTGGCATAAACTAAGATAATACAAAAATTATTAAGTAATAGAAATCAATGGAAAACCTAAACTCACATTTTTTATTTTTTGTTATTAAAAAATATGTATTGTGGCATAAACTAAGATAATACAAAAATTATTAAGTAATAGAAATCAATGGTAAACCTAAACTCACATTTTTTATTTTTTGTTATTAAAAAATATGTATTGTGGCATAAACTAAGATAATACAAAAATTATTAAGTAATAGAAATCAATGGAAAACCTAAACTCACATTTTTTATTTTTTGTTATTAAAAAATATGTATTGTGGCATAATCTAAGATAACACAAAAATTATTAAGTAATAGAAATCAATGGAAAACCTAAACTCACATTTTTTATTTTTTGTTATTAAAAAATATGTATTGTGGCATAAACTAAGATAATACAAAAATTATTAAGTAATAGAAATCAATGGTAAACCTAAACTCACATTTTTTATTTTTTGTTATTAAAAAATATGTATTGTGGCATAAACTAAGATAATACAAAAATTATTAAGTAATAGAAATCAATGGTAAACCTAAACTCACATTTTTTATTTTTTGTTATTAAAAAATATGTATTGTGGCATAAACTAAGATAATACAAAAATTATTAAGTAATAGAAATCAATGGAAAACCTAAACTCACATTTTTTATTTTTTGTTATTAAAAAATATGTATTGTGGCATAAACTAAGATAATACAAAAATTATTAAGTAATAGAAATCAATGGAAAACCTAAACTCACATTTTTTATTTTTTGTTATTAAAAAATATGTATTGTGGCATAAACTAAGATAATACAAAAATTATTAAGTAATAGAAATCAATGGAAAACCTAAACTCACATTTTTTATTTTTTGTTATTAAAAAATATGTATTGTGGCATAAACTAAGATAATACAAAAATTATTAAGTAATAGAAATCAATGGTAAACCTAAACTCACATTTTTTATTTTTTGTTATTAAAAAATATGTATTGTGGCATAAACTAAGATAATACAAAAATTATTAAGTAATAGAAATCAATGGAAAACCTAAACTCACATTTTTTATTTTTTGTTATTAAAAAATATGTATTGTGGCATAATCTAAGATAACACAAAAATTATTAAGTAATAGAAATCAATGGAAAACCTAAACTCACATTTTTTATTTTTTGTTATTAAAAAATATGTATTGTGGCATAAACTAAGATAATACAAAAATTATTAAGTAATAGAAATCAATGGTAAACCTAAACTCACATTTTTATTTTTTGTTATTAAAAAATATGTATTGTGGCATAAACTAAGATAATACAAAAATTATTAAGTAATAGAAATCAATGGAAAACCTAAACTCACATTTTTTATTTTTTGTTATTAAAAAATATGTATTGTGGCATAAACTAAGATAATACAAAAATTATTAAGTAATAGAAATCAATGGTAAACCTAAACTCACATTTTTTATTTTTTGTTATTAAAAAATATGTATTGTGGCATAAACTAAGATAATACAAAAATTATTAAGTAATAGAAATCAATGGAAAACCTAAACTCACATTTTTTATTTTTTGTTATTAAAAAATATGTATTGTGGCATAAACTAAGATAATACAAAAATTATTAAGTAATAGAAATCAATGGAAAACCTAAACTCACATTTTTTATTTTTTGTTATTAAAAAATATGTATTGTGGCATAAACTAAGATAATACAAAAATTATTAAGTAATAGAAATCAATGGAAAACCTAAACTAACATTTTTTATTTTTTGTTATTAAAAAATATGTATTGTGGCATAAACTAAGATAATACAAAAATTATTAAGTAATAGAAATCAATGGTAAACCTAAACTCACATTTTTTATTTTTTGTTATTAAAAAATATGTATTGTGGCATAATCTAAGATAACACAAAAATTATTAAGTAATAGAAATCAATGGAAAACCTAAACTCACATTTTTTATTTTTTGTTATTAAAAAATATGTATTGTGGCATAAACTAAGATAATACAAAAAATTATTAAGTAATAGAAATCAATGGTAAACCTAAACTCACATTTTTTATTTTTTGTTATTAAAAAATATGTATTGTGGCATAAACTAAGATAATACAAAAAATTATTAAGTAATAGAAATCAATGGAAAACCTAAACTCACATTTTTTATTTTTTGTTATTAAAAAATATGTATTGTGGCATAATCTAAGATAATACAAAAATTATTAAGTAATAGAAATCAATGGAAAACCTAAACTCACATTTTTTATTTTTTGTTATTAAAAAATATGTATTGTGGCATAAACTAAGATAATACAAAAATTATTAAGTAATAGAAATCAATGGTAAACCTAAACTCACATTTTTTATTTTTTGTTATTAAAAAATATGTATTGTGGCATAAACTAAGATAATACAAAAAATTATTAAGTAATAGAAATCAATGGAAAACCTAAACTCACATTTTTTATTTTTTGTTATTAAAAAATATGTATTGTGGCATAAACTAAGATAATACAAAAAATTATTAAGTAATAGAAATCAATGGAAAACCTAAACTCACATTTTTTATTTTTTGTTATTAAAAAATATGTATTGTGGCATAAACTAAGATAATACAAAAATTATTAAGTAATAGAAATCAATGGAAAACCTAAACTCACATTTTTTATTTTTTGTTATTAAAAAATATGTATTGTGGCATAAACTAAGATAATACAAAAATTATTAAGTAATAGAAATCAATGGTAAACCTAAACTCACATTTTTTATTTTTTGTTATTAAAAAATATGTATTGTGGCATAAACTAAGATAATACAAAAATTATTAAGTAATAGAAATCAATGGAAAACCTAAACTCACATTTTTTATTTTTTGTTATTAAAAAATATGTATTGTGGCATAAACTAAGATAATACAAAAAATTATTAAGTAATAGAAATCAATGGAAAACCTAAACTCACATTTTTTATTTTTTGTTATTAAAAAATATGTATTGTGGCATAAACTAAGATAATACAAAAATTATTAAGTAATAGAAATCAATGGAAAACCTAAACTCACATTTTTTATTTTTTGTTATTAAAAAATATGTATTGTGGCATAAACTAAGATAATACAAAAATTATTTAGTAATAGAAATCAATGGAAAACCTAAACTCACATTTTTTATTTTTTGTTATTAAAAAATATGTATTGTGGCATAAACTAAGATAATACAAAAATTATTAAGTAATAGAAATCAATGGTAAACCTAAACTCACATTTTTTATTTTTTGTTATTAAAAAATATGTATTGTGGCATAAACTAAGATAATACAAAAATTATTTAGTAATAGAAATCAATGGAAAACCTAAACTCACATTTTTTATTTTTTGATATTAAAAAATATGTATTGTGGCATAAACTAAGATAATACAAAAATTATTAAGTAATAGAAATCAATGGAAAACCTAAACTCACATTTTTTATTTTTTGTTATTAAAAAATATGTATTGTGGCATAAACTAAGATAATACAAAAATTATTAAGTAATAGAAATCAATGGAAAACCTAAACTCACATTTTTTATTTTTTGTTATTAAAAAATATGTATTGTGGCATAAACTAAGATAATACAAAAATTATTAAGTAATAGAAATCAATGGAAAACCTAAACTCACATTTTTTATTTTTTGTTATTAAAAAATATGTATTGTGGCATAAACTAAGATAATACAAAAATTATTAAGTAATAGAAATCAATGGAAAACCTAAACTAACATTTTTTATTTTTTGTTATTAAAAAATATGTATTGTGGCATAAACTAAGATAATACAAAAATTATTAAGTAATAGAAATCAATGGTAAACCTAAACTCACATTTTTTATTTTTTGTTATTAAAAAATATGTATTGTGGCATAATCTAAGATAACACAAAAATTATTAAGTAATAGAAATCAATGGAAAACCTAAACTCACATTTTTTATTTTTTGTTATTAAAAAATATGTATTGTGGCATAAACTAAGATAATACAAAAAATTATTAAGTAATAGAAATCAATGGTAAACCTAAACTCACATTTTTTATTTTTTGTTATTAAAAAATATGTATTGTGGCATAAACTAAGATAATACAAAAAATTATTAAGTAATAGAAATCAATGGAAAACCTAAACTCACATTTTTTATTTTTTGTTATTAAAAAATATGTATTGTGGCATAATCTAAGATAATACAAAAAATTATTAAGTAATAGAAATCAATGGAAAACCTAAACTCACATTTTTTATTTTTTGTTATTAAAAAATATGTATTGTGGCATAATCTAAGATAATACAAAAAATTATTAAGTAATAGACATCAATTTAAAACCTAAACTCACATTTTTTATTTTTTGTTATTAAAAAATATGTATTGTGGCATAATCTAAGATAATACAAAAAATTATTAAGTAATAGACATCAATGGAAAACCTAAACACATTTTTTATTTTTTGTTATTAAAAAATATGTATTGTGGCATAATCTAAGATAATACAAAAAATTATTAAGTAATAGAAATCAATGGAAAACCTAAACTCACATTTTTTATTTTTTATTATTAAAAAATATGTATTGTGGCATAATCTAAGATAATACAAAAAATTATTAAGTAATAGAAATCAATGGAAAACCTAAACTCACATTTTTTATTTTTTGTTATTAAAAAATATGTATTGTGGCATAATCTAAGATAGTACAAAAATTATTAAGTAATAGAAATCAATGGAAAACCTAAACTCACATTTTTTATTTTTTGTTATTAAAAAATATGTATTGTGGCATAATCTAAGATAATACAAAAAATTATTAAGTAATAGAAATCAATGGAAAACCTAAACACACATTTTTTATTTTTTGTTATTAAAAAATTTGTATTGTGTCATAATCTAAGATAATACAAAAATTATTAAGTAATAGAAATCAATGGAAAACCTAAACTCACATTTTTTATTTTTTGTTATTAAAAAATATGTATTGTGGCATAAACTAAGATAATATAAAAAATTATTAAGTAATAGAAATCAATGGTAAACCTAAACTCACATTTTTTATTTTTTGTTATTAAAAAATATGTATTGTGGCATAAACTAAGATAATACAAAAAATTATTAAGTAATAGAAATCAATGGAAAACCTAAACTCACATTTTTTATTTTTTGTTATTAAAAAATATGTATTGTGGCATAATCTAAGATAACACAAAAAATTATTAAGTAATAGAAATCAATGGAAAACCTAAACTCACATTTTTTATTTTTTGTTATTAAAAAATATGTATTGTGGCATAATCTAAGATAACACAAAAATTATTAAGTAATAGAAATCAATGGAAAACCTAAACTCACATTTTTTATTTTTTGTTATTAAAAAATATGTATTGTGGCATAAACTAAGATAATACAAAAATTATTAAGTAATAGAAATCAATGGAAAACCTAAACACACATTTTTTTATTTTTTGTTATTAAAAAATATGTATTGTGGCATAATCTAAGATAATACAAAAAATTATTAAGTAATAGAAATCAATGGTAAACCTAAACACACATTTTTTTATTTTTTGTTATTAAAAAATATGTATTGTGGCATAATCTAAGATAATACAAAAAATTATTAAGTAATAGAAATCAATGGAAAACCTAAACACACATTTTTTTATTTTTTGTTATTAAAAAATATGTATTGTGGCATAAACCAAGATAATACAAAAAATTATTAAGTAATAGAAATCAATGGAAAACCTAAACTCACATTTTTTATTTTTTGTTATTAAAAAATATGTATTGTGGCATAATCTAAGATAATACAAAAATTATTAAGTAATAGAAATCAATGGAAAACCTAAACTCACTTTTTTTATTTTTTGTTATTAAAAAATATGTATTGTGGCATAATCTAAGATAATACAAAAATTATTAAGTAATAGAAATCAATGGAAAACCTAAACTCACATTTTTTATTTTTTGTTATTAAAAAATATGTATTGTGGCATAAACTAAGATAATACAAAAAATTATTAAGTAATAGAAATCAATGGTAAACCTAAACTCACTTTTTTTATTTTTTGTTATTAAAAAATATGTATTGTGGCATAAACTAAGATAATACAAAAAATTATTAAGTAATAGAAATCAATGGAAAACCTAAACTCACTTTTTTTATTTTTTGTTATTAAAAAATATGTATTGTGGCATAATCTAAGATAATACAAAAAATTATTAAGTAATAGAAATCAATGGAAAACCTAAACACACATTTTTTATTTTTTGTTATTAAAAAATATGTATTGTGGCATAAACTAAGATAATACAAAAAATTATTAAGTAATAGAAATCAATGGAAAACCTAAACTCACTTTTTTTATTTTTTGTTATTAAAAAATATGTATTGTGGCATAATCTAAGATAATACAAAAAATTATTAAGTAATAGAAATCAATGGTAAACCTAAACTCACTTTTTTTATTTTTTGTTATTAAAAAATATGTATTGTGGCATAAACTAAGATAATACAAAAAATTATTAAGTAATAGAAATCAATGGAAAACCTAAACTTACATTTTTTATTTTTTGTTATTAAAAAATATGTATTGTGGCATAAACTAAGATAATACAAAAAATTATTAAGTAATAGAAATCAATGGTAAACCTAAACTCACATTTTTTATTTTTTGTTATTAAAAAATATGTATTGTGGCATAAACTAAGATAATACAAAAAATTATTAAGTAATAGAAATCAATGGAAAACCTAAACTCACATTTTTTATTTTTTGTTATTAAAAAATATGTATTGTGGCATAATCTAAGATAATACAAAAATTATTAAGTAATAGAAATCAATGGAAAACCTAAACTCACATTTTTTATTTTTTGTTATTAAAAAATATGTATTGTGGCATAATCTAAGATAACACAAAAAATTATTAAGTAATAGAAATCAATGGAAAACCTAAACTCACATTTTTTATTTTTTGTTATTAAAAAATATGTATTGTGGCATAATCTAAGATAACACAAAAATTATTAAGTAATAGAAATCAATGGAAAACCTAAACTCACATTTTTT
The DNA here is from genome assembly GCA_963243735.1 of Neocrepidodera transversa. Lineage (NCBI taxonomy): Eukaryota > Metazoa > Arthropoda > Insecta > Coleoptera > Chrysomelidae > Neocrepidodera > Neocrepidodera transversa. The sequence continues at coordinate 482,996 of CAUJLB010000079.1, read as the reverse complement.
ATTTTTTGTTATTAAAAAATATGTATTGTGGCATAAACTAAGATAATACAAAAAATTATTAAGTAATAGAAATCAATGGTAAACCTAAACTCACATTTTTTATTTTTTGTTATTAAAAAATATGTATTGTGGCATAAACTAAGATAATACAAAAAATTATTAAGTAATAGAAATCAATGGAAAACCTAAACTCACATTTTTTATTTTTTGTTATTAAAAAATATGTATTGTGGCATAATCTAAGATAATACAAAAATTATTAAGTAATAGAAATCAATGGAAAACCTAAACTCACATTTTTTATTTTTTGTTATTAAAAAATATGTATTGTGGCATAAACTAAGATAATACAAAAATTATTAAGTAATAGAAATCAATGGTAAACCTAAACTCACATTTTTATTTTTTGTTATTAAAAAATATGTATTGTGGCATAAACTAAGATAATACAAAAAATTATTAAGTAATAGAAATCAATGGAAAACCTAAACTCACATTTTTTATTTTTTGTTATTAAAAAATATGTATTGTGGCATAAACTAAGATAATACAAAAAATTATTAAGTAATAGAAATCAATGGAAAACCTAAACTCACATTTTTTATTTTTTGTTATTAAAAAATATGTATTGTGGCATAAACTAAGATAATACAAAAATTATTAAGTAATAGAAATCAATGGAAAACCTAAACTCACATTTTTTATTTTTTGTTATTAAAAAATATGTATTGTGGCATAAACTAAGATAATACAAAAATTATTAAGTAATAGAAATCAATGGTAAACCTAAACTCACATTTTTTATTTTTTGTTATTAAAAAATATGTATTGTGGCATAAACTAAGATAATACAAAAAATTATTAAGTAATACAAATCAATGGTAAACCTAAACTCACATTTTTTATTTTTTGTTATTAAAAAATATGTATTGTGGCATAAACTAAGATAATACAAAAATTATTAAGTAATAGAAATCAATGGAAAACCTAAACTCACATTTTTTATTTTTTGTTATTAAAAAATATGTATTGTGGCATAAACTAAGATAATACAAAAATTATTAAGTAATAGAAATCAATGGTAAACCTAAACTCACATTTTTTATTTTTTGTTATTAAAAAATATGTATTGTGGCATAAACTAAGATAATACAAAAATTATTAAGTAATAGAAATCAATGGAAAACCTAAACTCACATTTTTTATTTTTTGTTATTAAAAAATATGTATTGTGGCATAAACTAAGATAATACAAAAATTATTAAGTAATAGAAATCAATGGTAAACCTAAACTCACATTTTTTATTTTTTGTTATTAAAAAATATGTATTGTGGCATAAACTAAGATAATACAAAAATTATTAAGTAATAGAAATCAATGGAAAACCTAAACTCACATTTTTTATTTTTTGTTATTAAAAAATATGTATTGTGGCATAAACTAAGATAATACAAAAATTATTAAGTAATAGAAATCAATGGAAAACCTAAACTCACATTTTTTATTTTTTGTTATTAAAAAATATGTATTGTGGCATAAACTAAGATAATACAAAAATTATTAAGTAATAGAAATCAATGGAAAACCTAAACTAACATTTTTTATTTTTTGTTATTAAAAAATATGTATTGTGGCATAAACTAAGATAATACAAAAATTATTAAGTAATAGAAATCAATGGTAAACCTAAACTCACATTTTTTATTTTTTGTTATTAAAAAATATGTATTGTGGCATAATCTAAGATAACACAAAAATTATTAAGTAATAGAAATCAATGGAAAACCTAAACTCACATTTTTTATTTTTTGTTATTAAAAAATATGTATTGTGGCATAAACTAAGATAATACAAAAAATTATTAAGTAATAGAAATCAATGGTAAACCTAAACTCACATTTTTTATTTTTTGTTATTAAAAAATATGTATTGTGGCATAAACTAAGATAATACAAAAAATTATTAAGTAATAGAAATCAATGGAAAACCTAAACTCACATTTTTTATTTTTTGTTATTAAAAAATATGTATTGTGGCATAATCTAAGATAATACAAAAATTATTAAGTAATAGAAATCAATGGAAAACCTAAACTCACATTTTTTATTTTTTGTTATTAAAAAATATGTATTGTGGCATAAACTAAGATAATACAAAAATTATTAAGTAATAGAAATCAATGGTAAACCTAAACTCACATTTTTTATTTTTTGTTATTAAAAAATATGTATTGTGGCATAAACTAAGATAATACAAAAAATTATTAAGTAATAGAAATCAATGGAAAACCTAAACTCACATTTTTTATTTTTTGTTATTAAAAAATATGTATTGTGGCATAAACTAAGATAATACAAAAAATTATTAAGTAATAGAAATCAATGGAAAACCTAAACTCACATTTTTTATTTTTTGTTATTAAAAAATATGTATTGTGGCATAAACTAAGATAATACAAAAATTATTAAGTAATAGAAATCAATGGAAAACCTAAACTCACATTTTTTATTTTTTGTTATTAAAAAATATGTATTGTGGCATAAACTAAGATAATACAAAAATTATTAAGTAATAGAAATCAATGGTAAACCTAAACTCACATTTTTTATTTTTTGTTATTAAAAAATATGTATTGTGGCATAAACTAAGATAATACAAAAATTATTAAGTAATAGAAATCAATGGAAAACCTAAACTCACATTTTTTATTTTTTGTTATTAAAAAATATGTATTGTGGCATAAACTAAGATAATACAAAAAATTATTAAGTAATAGAAATCAATGGAAAACCTAAACTCACATTTTTTATTTTTTGTTATTAAAAAATATGTATTGTGGCATAAACTAAGATAATACAAAAATTATTAAGTAATAGAAATCAATGGAAAACCTAAACTCACATTTTTTATTTTTTGTTATTAAAAAATATGTATTGTGGCATAAACTAAGATAATACAAAAATTATTTAGTAATAGAAATCAATGGAAAACCTAAACTCACATTTTTTATTTTTTGTTATTAAAAAATATGTATTGTGGCATAAACTAAGATAATACAAAAATTATTAAGTAATAGAAATCAATGGTAAACCTAAACTCACATTTTTTATTTTTTGTTATTAAAAAATATGTATTGTGGCATAAACTAAGATAATACAAAAATTATTTAGTAATAGAAATCAATGGAAAACCTAAACTCACATTTTTTATTTTTTGATATTAAAAAATATGTATTGTGGCATAAACTAAGATAATACAAAAATTATTAAGTAATAGAAATCAATGGAAAACCTAAACTCACATTTTTTATTTTTTGTTATTAAAAAATATGTATTGTGGCATAAACTAAGATAATACAAAAATTATTAAGTAATAGAAATCAATGGAAAACCTAAACTCACATTTTTTATTTTTTGTTATTAAAAAATATGTATTGTGGCATAAACTAAGATAATACAAAAATTATTAAGTAATAGAAATCAATGGAAAACCTAAACTCACATTTTTTATTTTTTGTTATTAAAAAATATGTATTGTGGCATAATCTAAGATAATACAAAAATTATTAAGTAATAGAAATCAATGGAAAACCTAAACTCACATTTTTTATTTTTTGTTATTAAAAAATATGTATTGTGGCATAAACTAAGATAATACAAAAAATTATTAAGTAATAGAAATCAATGGTAAACCTAAACTCACATTTTTTATTTTTTGTTATTAAAAAATATGTATTGTGGCATAAACTAAGATAATACAAAAAATTATTAAGTAATAGAAATCAATGGAAAACCTAAACTCACATTTTTTATTTTTTGTTATTAAAAAATATGTATTGTGGCATAATCTAAGATAATACAAAAATTATTAAGTAATAGAAATCAATGGAAAACCTAAACTCACATTTTTTATTTTTTGTTATTAAAAAATATGTATTGTGGCATAAACTAAGATAATACAAAAAATTATTAAGTAATAGAAATCAATGGAAAACCTAAACTCACATTTTTTATTTTTTGTTATTAAAAAATATGTATTGTGGCATAAACTAAGATAATACAAAAAATTATTAACTAATAGAAATCAATGGAAAACCTAAACTCACATTTTTTATTTTTTGTTATTAAAAAATATGTATTGTGGCATAAACTAAGATAATACAAAAAATTATTAAGTAATAGAAATCAATGGAAAACCTAAACTCACATTTTTTATTTTTTGTTATTAAAAAATATGTATTGTGGCATAAACTAAGATAATACAAAAAATTATTAAGTAATAGAAATCAATGGAAAACCTAAACTCACTTTTTTTATTTTTTGTTATTAAAAAATATGTATTGTGGCATAATCTAAGATAATACAAAAATTATTAAGTAATAGAAATCAATGGAAAACCTAAACTCACATTTTTTATTTTTTGTTATTAAAAAATATGTATTGTGGCATAAACTAAGATAATACAAAAAATTATTAAGTAATAGAAATCAATGGTAAACCTAAACTCACATTTTTTATTTTTTGTTATTAAAAAATATGTATTGTGGCATAAACTAAGATAATACAAAAAATTATTAAGTAATAGAAATCAATGGAAAACCTAAACTCACATTTTTTATTTTTTGTTATTAAAAAATATGTATTGTGGCATAATCTAAGATAATACAAAAATTATTAAGTAATAGAAATCAATGGAAAACCTAAACTCACATTTTTTATTTTTTGTTATTAAAAAATATGTATTGTGGCATAAACTAAGATAATACAAAAAATTATTAAGTAATAGAAATCAATGGAAAACCTAAACTCACATTTTTTATTTTTTGTTATTAAAAAATATCTATTGTGTCATAAACTAAGATAATACAAAAAATTATTAAGTAATAGAAATCAATGGAAAACCTAAACTCACATTTTTTATTTTTTGTTATTAAAAAATATGTATTGTGGCATAAACTAAGATAATACAAAAAATTATTAACTAATAGAAATCAATGGAAAACCTAAACTCACATTTTTTATTTTTTGTTATTAAAAAATATGTATTGTGGCATAAACTAAGATAATACAAAAAATTATTAAGTAATAGAAATCAATGGAAAACCTAAACTCACATTTTTTATTTTTTGTTATTAAAAAATATGTATTGTGGCATAAACTAAGATAATACAAAAAATTATTAAGTAATAGAAATCAATGGAAAACCTAAACTCACTTTTTTATTTTTTGTTATTAAAAAATATGTATTGTGGCATAATCTAAGATAATACAAAAATTATTAAGTAATAGAAATCAATGGAAAACCTAAACTCACATTTTTTATTTTTTGTTATTAAAAAATATGTATTGTGGCATAAACTAAGATAATACAAAAAATTATTAAGTAATAGACATCAATGGAAAACCTAAACTCACATTTTTTATTTTTTGTTATTAAAAAATATGTATTGTGGCATAATCTAAGATAATACAAAAAATTATTAAGTAATAGAAATCAATGGAAAACCTAAACTCACATTTTTTATTTTTTGTTATTAAAAAATATGTATTGTGGCATAATCTAAGATAATACAAAAAATTATTAAGTAATAGAAATCAATGGAAAACCTAAACTCACATTTTTTATTTTTTATTATTAAAAAATATGTATTGTGGCATAATCTAAGATAATACAAAAAATTATTAAGTAATAGAAATCAATGGAAAACCTAAACTCACATTTTTTATTTTTTGTTATTAAAAAATATGTATTGTGGCATAATCTAAGATAATACAAAAATTATTAAGTAATAGAAATCAATGGAAAACCTAAACTCACATTTTTTATTTTTTGTTATTAAAAAATATGTATTGTGGCATAAACTAAGATAATACAAAAAATTATTAAGTAATAGAAATCAATGGAAAACCTAAACACACATTTTTTTATTTTTTGTTATTAAAAAATATGTATTGTGGCATAAACTAAGATAATACAAAAAATTATTAAGTAATAGAAATCAACGGAAAACCACCTAAACTCACATTTTTTATTTTTTGTTATTAAAAAATATGTATTGTGGCATAAACTAAGATAATACAAAAAATTATTAAGTAATAGAAATCAATGGAAAACCTAAACTCACATTTTTTATTTTTTGTTATTAAAAAATATGTATTGTGGCATAATCTAAGATAATACAAAAAATTATTAAGTAATAGAAATCAATGGAAAACCTAAACACACATTTTTTTATTTTTTGTTATTAAAAAATATGTATTGTGGCATAAACTAAGATAATACAAAAAATTATTAAGTAATAGAAATCAATGGAAAACCTAAACTCACATTTTTTATTTTTTGTTATTAAAAAATATGTATTGTGGCCTAATCTAAGATAATACAAAAATTATTAAGTAATAGAAATCAATGGAAAACCTAAACTCACTTTTTTTATTTTTTGTTATTAAAAAATATGTATTGTGGCATAATCTAAGATAATACAAAAATTATTAAGTAATAGAAATCAATGGAAAACCTAAACTCACTTTTTTTATTTTTTGTTATTAAAAAATATGTATTGTGGAATAATCTAAGATAATACAAAAATTATTAAGTAATAGAAATCAATGGAAAACCTAAACTCACATTTTTTATTTTTTGTTATTAAAAAATATGTATTGTGGCATAAACTAAGATAATACAAAAAATTATTAAGTAATAGACATCAATGGAAAACCTAAACTCACATTTTTTATTTTTTGTTATTAAAAAATATGTATTGTGGCATAAACTAAGATAATACAAAAAATTATTAAGTAATAGAAATCAATGGAAAACCTAAACACACATTTTTTTATTTTTTGTTATTAAAAAATATGTATTGTGGCATAATCTAAGATAATACAAAAAATTATTAAGTAATAGAAATCAATGGAAAACCTAAACACACATTTTTTATTTTTTGTTATTAAAAAATATGTATTGTGGCATAATCTAAGATAATACAAAAAATTATTAAGTAATAGACATCAATGGAAAACCTAAACTCACATTTTTTATTTTTTGTTATTAAAAAATATGTATTGTGGCATAATCTAAGATAATACAAAAAATTATTAAGTAATAGAAATCAATGGAAAACCTAAACACACATTTTTTATTTTTTGTTATTAAAAAATTTGTATTGTGTCATAATCTAAGATAATACAAAAATTATTAAGTAATAGAAATCAATGGAAAACCTAAACTCACATTTTTTATTTTTTGTTATTAAAAAATATGTATTGTGGCATAAACTAAGATAATACAAAAAATTATTAAGTAATAGAAATCAATGGTAAACCTAAACTCACATTTTTTATTTTTTGTTATTAAAAAATATGTATTGTGGCATAAACTAAGATAATACAAAAAATTATTAAGTAATAGAAATCAATGGAAAACCTAAACTCACATTTTTTATTTTTTGTTATTAAAAAATATGTATTGTGGCATAATCTAAGATAATACAAAAATTATTAAGTAATAGAAATCAATGGAAAACCTAAACTCACATTTTTTATTTTTTGTTATTAAAAAATATGTATTGTGGCATAATCTAAGATAACACAAAAAATTATTAAGTAATAGAAATCAATGGAAAACCTAAACTCACATTTTTTATTTTTTGTTATTAAAAAATATGTATTGTGGCATAATCTAAGATAACACAAAAATTATTAAGTAATAGAAATCAATGGTAAACCTAAACTCACATTTTTTATTTTTTGTTATTAAAAAATATGTATTGTGGCATAATCTAAGATAATACAAAAAATTATTAAGTAATAGAAATCAATGGAAAACCTAAACACACATTTTTTATTTTTTGTTATTAAAAAATTTGTATTGTGTCATAATCTAAGATAATACAAAAATTATTAAGTAATAGAAATCAATGGAAAACCTAAACTCACATTTTTTATTTTTTGTTATTAAAAAATATGTATTGTGGCATAAACTAAGATAATACAAAAAATTATTAAGTAATAGAAATCAATGGAAAACCTAAACTCACATTTTTTATTTTTTGTTATTAAAAAATATGTATTGTGGCATAAACTAAGATAATACAAAAAATTATTAAGTAATAGAAATCAATGGTAAACCTAAACTCACATTTTTTATTTTTTGTTATTAAAAAATATGTATTGTGGCATAATCTAAGATAACACAAAAAATTATTAAGTAATAGAAATCAATGGAAAACCTAAACTCACATTTTTTATTTTTTGTTATTAAAAAATATGTATTGTGGCATAAACTAAGATAATACAAAAAATTATTAAGTAATAGAAATCAATGGAAAACCTAAACTCACATTTTTTATTTTTTGTTATTAAAAAATATGTATTGTGGCATAAACTAAGATAATACAAAAAAATAATTAAGTAATAGAAATCAATGGAAAACCTAAACTCACATTTTTTATTTTTTGTTATTAAAAAATATGTATTGTGGCATAAACTAAGATAATACAAAAAATTATTAAGTAATAGAAATCAATGGTAAACCTAAACTCACATTTTTTATTTTTTGTTATTAAAAAATATGTATTGTGGCATAAACTAAGATAATACAAAAAATTATTAAGTAATAGAAATCAATGGTAAACCTAAACTCACATTTTTTATTTTTTGTTATTAAAAAATATGTATTGTGGCATAAACTAAGATAATACAAAAAATTATTAAGTAATAGAAATCAATGGTAAACCTAAACTCACATTTTTTATTTTTTGTTATTAAAAAATATGTATTGTGGCATAAACTAAGATAATACAAAAAAATAATTAAGTAATAGAAATCAATGGAAAACCTAAACTCACATTTTTTATTTTTTGTTATTAAAAAATATGTATTGTGGCATAAACTAAGATAATACAAAAAATTATTAAGTAATAGAAATCAATGGTAAACCTAAACTCACATTTTTTATTTTTTGTTATTAAAAAATATGTATTGTGGCATAAACTAAGATAATACAAAAAATTATTAAGTAATAGAAATCAATGGAAAACCTAAACTCACATTTTTTATTTTTTGTTATTAAAAAATATGTATTGTGGCATAATCTAAGATAACACAAAAAATTATTAAGTAATAGAAATCAATGGAAAACCTAAACTCACATTTTTTATTTTTTGTTATTAAAAAATATGTATTGTGGCATAAACTAAGATAATACAAAAAATTATTAAGTAATAGAAATCAATGGAAAACCTAAACTCACATTTTTTATTTTTTGTTATTAAAAAATATGTATTGTGGCATAAACTAAGATAATACAAAAAATTATTAAGTAATAGAAATCAATGGTAAACCTAAACTCACATTTTTTATTTTTTGTTATTAAAAAATATGTATTGTGGCATAAACTAAGATAATACAAAAAAATAATTAAGTAATAGAAATCAATGGAAAACCTAAACTCACATTTTTTATTTTTTGTTATTAAAAAATATGTATTGTGGCATAAACTAAGATAATACAAAAAATTATTAAGTAATAGAAATCAATGGTAAACCTAAACTCACATTTTTTATTTTTTGTTATTAAAAAATATGTATTGTGGCATAATCTAAGATAACACAAAAAATTATTAAGTAATAGAAATCAATGGAAAACCTAAACTCACATTTTTTATTTTTTGTTATTAAAAAATATGTATTGTGGCATAATCTAAGATAACACAAAAAATTATTAAGTAATAGAAATCAATGGAAAACCTAAACTCACATTTTTTATTTTTTGTTATTAAAAAATATGTATTGTGGCATAATCTAAGATAACACAAAAATTATTAAGTAATAGAAATCAATGGAAAACCTAAACTCACATTTTTTATTTTTTGTTATTAAAAAATATGTATTGTGGCATAAACTAAGATAATACAAAAATTATTAAGTAATAGAAATCAATGGAAAACCTAAACTCACATTTTTTATTTTTTGTTATTAAAAAATATGTATTGTGGCATAATCTAAGATAACACAAAAATTATTAAGTAATAGAAATCAATGGAAAACCTAAACTCACATTTTTTATTTTTTGTTATTAAAAAATATGTATTGTGGCATAATCTAAGATAATACAAAAATTATTAAGTAATAGAAATCAATGGAAAACCTAAACTCACATTTTTTATTTTTTGTTATTAAAAAATATGTATTGTGGCATAAACTAAGATAATACAAAAAATTATTAAGTAACAGAAATCAATGGAAAACCTAAACTCACATTTTTTATTTTTTGTTATTAAAAAATATGTATTGTGGCATAATCTAAGATAATACAAAAATTATTAAGTAATAGAAATCAATGGTAAACCTAAACACACATTTTTTTATTTTTTGTTATTAAAAAATATGTATTGTGGCATAATCTAAGATAATACAAAAAATTATTAAGTAATAGAAATCAATGGAAAACCTAAACTCACATTTTTTATTTTTTGTTATTAAAAAATATGTATTGTGGCATAAACTAAGATAATACAAAAAATTATTAAGTAACAGAAATCAATGGAAAACCTAAACTCACATTTTTTATTTTTTGTTATTAAAAAATATGTATTGTGGCATAATCTAAGATAATACAAAAATTATTAAGTAATAGAAATCAATGGTAAACCTAAACACACATTTTTTTATTTTTTGTTATTAAAAAATATGTATTGTGGCATAATCTAAGATAATACAAAAAATTATTAAGTAATAGAAATCAATGGAAAACCTAAACTCACATTTTTTATTTTTTGTTATTAAAAAATATGTATTGTGGCATAATCTAAGATAACACAAAAATTATTAAGTAATAGAAATCAATGGAAAACCTAAACTCACATTTTTTATTTTTTGTTATTAAAAAATATGTATTGTGGCATAATCTAAGATAATACAAAAATTATTAAGTAATAGAAATCAATGGAAAACCTAAACTCACATTTTTTATTTTTTGTTATTAAAAAATATGTATTGTGGCATAAACTAAGATAATACAAAAAATTATTAAGTAACAGAAATCAATGGAAAACCTAAACTCACATTTTTTATTTTTTGTTATTAAAAAATATGTATTGTGGCATAATCTAAGATAATACAAAAATTATTAAGTAATAGAAATCAATGGTAAACCTAAACACACATTTTTTTATTTTTTGTTATTAAAAAATATGTATTGTGGCATAATCTAAGATAATACAAAAAATTATTAAGTAATAGAAATCAATGGAAAACCTAAACTCACATTTTTTATTTTTTGTTATTAAAAAATATGTATTGTGGCATAATCTAAGATAACACAAAAATTATTAAGTAATAGAAATCAATGGAAAACCTAAACTCACATTTTTTATTTTTTGTTATTAAAAAATATGTATTGTGGCATAATCTAAGATAATACAAAAATTATTAAGTAATAGAAATCAATGGAAAACCTAAACTCACATTTTTTATTTTTTGTTATTAAAAAATATGTATTGTGGCATAATCTAAGATAATACAAAAATTATTAAGTAATAGAAATCAATGGTAAACCTAAACACACATTTTTTTATTTTTTGTTATTAAAAAATATGTATTGTGGCATAATCTAAGATAATACAAAAAATTATTAAGTAATAGAAATCAATGGAAAACCTAAACTCACATTTTTTATTTTTTGTTATTAAAAAATATGTATTGTGGCATAATCTAAGATAACACAAAAATTATTAAGTAATAGAAATCAATGGAAAACCTAAACTCACATTTTTTATTTTTTGTTATTAAAAAATATGTATTGTGGCATAAACTAAGATAATACAAAAATTATTAAGTAATAGAAATCAATGGAAAACCTAAACTCACATTTTTTATTTTTTGTTATTAAAAAATATGTATTGTGGCATAATCTAAGATAATACAAAAATTATTAAGTAATAGAAATCAATGGTAAACCTAAACTCACATTTTTTATTTTTTGTTATTAAAAAATATGTATTGTGGCATAAACTAAGATAATACAAAAAATTATTAAGTAATAGAAATCAATGGAAAACCTAAACTCACATTTTTTATTTTTTGTTATTAAAAAATATCTATTGTGTCATAAACTAAGATAATACAAAAAATTATTAAGTAATAGAAATCAATGGAAAACCTAAACTCACATTTTTTATTTTTTGTTATTAAAAAATATCTATTGTGTCATAAACTAAGATAATACAAAAAATTATTAAGTAATAGAAATCAATGGAAAACCTAAACTCACATTTTTTATTTTTTGTTATTAAAAAATATGTATTGTGGCATAAACTAAGATAATACAAAAAATTATTAACTAATAGAAATCAATGGAAAACCTAAACTCACATTTTTTATTTTTTGTTATTAAAAAATATCTATTGTGTCATAAACTAAGATAATACAAAAAATTATTAAGTAATAGAAATCAATGGAAAACCTAAACTCACATTTTTTATTTTTTGTTATTAAAAAATATCTATTGTGTCATAAACTAAGATAATACAAAAAATTATTAAGTAATAGAAATCAATGGAAAACCTAAACTCACATTTTTTATTTTTTGTTATTAAAAAATATGTATTGTGGCATAAACTAAGATAATACAAAAAATTATTAACTAATAGAAATCAATGGAAAACCTAAACTCACATTTTTTATTTTTTGTTATTAAAAAATATCTATTGTGTCATAAACTAAGATAATACAAAAAATTATTAAGTAATAGAAATCAATGGAAAACCTAAACTCACATTTTTTATTTTTTGTTATTAAAAAATATGTATTGTGGCATAAACTAAGATAATACAAAAAATTATTAACTAATAGAAATCAATGGAAAACCTAAACTCACATTTTTTATTTTTTGTTATTAAAAAATATCTATTGTGTCATAAACTAAGATAATACAAAAAATTATTAAGTAATAGAAATCAATGGAAAACCTAAACTCACATTTTTTATTTTTTGTTATTAAAAAATATGTATTGTGGCATAAACTAAGATAATACAAAAAATTATTAAGTAATAGAAATCAATGGAAAACCTAAACTCACTTTTTTTATTTTTTGTTATTAAAAAATATGTATTGTGGCATAATCTAAGATAATACAAAAATTATTAAGTAATAGAAATCAATGGAAAACCTAAACTCACATTTTTTATTTTTTGTTATTAAAAAATATGTATTGTGGCATAAACTAAGATAATAAAAAAAATTATTAAGTAATAGAAATCAATGGAAAACCTAAACTCACATTTTTTATTTTTTGTTATTAAAAAATATGTATTGTGGCATAAACTAAGATAATACAAAAAATTATTAAGTAATAGAAATCAATGGAAAACCTAAACTCACATTTTTTTTTTGTTATTAAAAAATATGTATTGTGGCATAAACTAAGATAATAAAAAAAATTATTAAGTAATAGAAATCAATGGAAAACCTAAACTCACATTTTTTTTTTGTTATTAAAAAATATGTATTGTGGCATAAACTAAGATAATACAAAAAATTATTAAGTAATAGAAATCAATGGAAAACCTAAACTCACATTTTTTATTTTTTGTTATTAAAAAATATGTATTGTGGCATAAACTAAGATAATACAAAAAATTATTAAGTAATAGAAATCAATGGAAAACCTAAACTTACATTTTTTATTTTTTGTTATTAAAAAATATGTATTGTGGCATAATCTAAGATAATACAAAAAATTATTAAGTAATAGAAATCAATGGAAAACCTAAACACACATTTTTTTATTTTTTGTTATTAAAAAATATGTATTGTGGCATAAACTAAGATAATACAAAAAATTATTAAGTAATAGAAATCAATGGAAAACCTAAACTCACATTTTTTATTTTTTGTTATTAAAAAATATGTATTGTGGCATAATCTAAGATAATACAAAAATTATTAAGTAATAGAAATCAATGGAAAACCTAAACTCACATTTTTTATTTTTTGTTATTAAAAAATATCTATTGTGTCATAAACTAAGATAATACAAAAAATTATTAAGTAATAGAAATCAATGGAAAACCTAAACTCACATTTTTTATTTTTTGTTATTAAAAAATATCTATTGTGTCATAAACTAAGATAATACAAAAAATTATTAAGTAATAGAAATCAATGGAAAACCTAAACTCACATTTTTTATTTTTTGTTATTAAAAAATATGTATTGTGGCATAAACTAAGATAATACAAAAAATTATTAACTAATAGAAATCAATGGAAAACCTAAACTCACATTTTTTATTTTTTGTTATTAAAAAATATCTATTGTGTCATAAACTAAGATAATACAAAAAATTATTAAGTAATAGAAATCAATGGAAAACCTAAACTCACATTTTTTATTTTTTGTTATTAAAAAATATCTATTGTGTCATAAACTAAGATAATACAAAAAATTATTAAGTAATAGAAATCAATGGAAAACCTAAACTCACATTTTTTATTTTTTGTTATTAAAAAATATGTATTGTGGCATAAACTAAGATAATACAAAAAATTATTAACTAATAAAAATCAATGGAAAACCTAAACTCACATTTTTTATTTTTTGTTATTAAAAAATATCTATTGTGTCATAAACTAAGATAATACAAAAAATTATTAAGTAATAGAAATCAATGGAAAACCTAAACTCACATTTTTTATTTTTTGTTATTAAAAAATATGTATTGTGGCATAAACTAAGATAATACAAAAAATTATTAACTAATAGAAATCAATGGAAAACCTAAACTCACATTTTTTATTTTTTGTTATTAAAAAATATCTATTGTGTCATAAACTAAGATAATACAAAAAATTATTAAGTAATAGAAATCAATGGAAAACCTAAACTCACATTTTTTATTTTTTGTTATTAAAAAATATGTATTGTGGCATAAACTAAGATAATACAAAAAATTATTAAGTAATAGAAATCAATGGAAAACCTAAACTCACTTTTTTTATTTTTTGTTATTAAAAAATATGTATTGTGGCATAATCTAAGATAATACAAAAATTATTAAGTAATAGAAATCAATGGAAAACCTAAACTCACATTTTTTATTTTTTGTTATTAAAAAATATGTATTGTGGCATAAACTAAGATAATACAAAAAATTATTAACTAATAGAAATCAATGGAAAACCTAAACTCACATTTTTTATTTTTTGTTATTAAAAAATATGTATTGTGGCATAAACTAAGATAATACAAAAAATTATTAAGTAATAGAAATCAATGGAAAACCTAAACTCACATTTTTTATTTTTTGTTATTAAAAAATATGTATTGTGGCATAAACTAAGATAATAAAAAAAATTATTAAGTAATAGAAATCAATGGAAAACCTAAACTCACATTTTTTATTTTTTGTTATTAAAAAATATGTATTGTGGCATAATCTAAGATAATACAAAAATTATTAAGTAATAGAAATCAATGGAAAACCTAAACTCACATTTTTTATTTTTTGTTATTAAAAAATATGTATTGTGGCATAAACTAAGATAATACAAAAAATTATTAAGTAATAGAAATCAATGGAAAACCTAAACTCACATTTTTTATTTTTTGTTATTAAAAAATATGTATTGTGGCATAAACTAAGATAATACAAAAAATTATTAAGTAATAGAAATCAATGGAAAACCTAAACTCACATTTTTTATTTTTTGTTATTAAAAAATATGTATTGTGGCATAATCTAAGATAATACAAAAATTATTAAGTAATAGAAATCAATGGAAAACCTAAACTCACATTTTTTATTTTTTGTTATTAAAAAATATGTATTGTGGCATAAACTAAGATAATAAAAAAAATTATTAAGTAATAGAAATCAATGGAAAACCTAAACTCACATTTTTTTTTTGTTATTAAAAAATATGTATTGTGGCATAAACTAAGATAATACAAAAAATTATTAAGTAATAGAAATCAATGGAAAACCTAAACTCACATTTTTTATTTTTTGTTATTAAAAAATATGTATTGTGGCATAAACTAAGATAATACAAAAAATTATTAAGTAATAGAAATCAATGGAAAACCTAAACTCACATTTTTTATTTTTTGTTATTAAAAAATATCTATTGTGTCATAAACTAAGATAATACAAAAAATTATTAAGTAATAGAAATCAATGGAAAACCTAAACTTACATTTTTTATTTTTTGTTATTAAAAAATATGTATTGTGGCATAATCTAAGATAATACAAAAAATTATTAAGTAATAGAAATCAATGGAAAACCTAAACACACATTTTTTTATTTTTTGTTATTAAAAAATATGTATTGTGGCATAAACTAAGATAATACAAAAAATTATTAAGTAATAGAAATCAATGGAAAACCTAAACTCACATTTTTTATTTTTTGTTATTAAAAAATATGTATTGTGGCCTAATCTAAGATAATACAAAAATTATTAAGTAATAGAAATCAATGGAAAACCTAAACTCACTTTTTTTATTTTTTGTTATTAAAAAATATGTATTGTGGCATAATCTAAGATAATACAAAAATTATTAAGTAATAGAAATCAATGGAAAACCTAAACTCACATTTTTTATTTTTTGTTATTAAAAAATATGTATTGTGGCATAATCTAAGATAATACAAAAAATTATTAACTAATAGAAATCAATGGAAAACCTAAACACACATTTTTTATTTTTTGTTATTAAAAAATTTGTATTGTGTCATAATCTAAGATAATACAAAAATTATTAAGTAATAGAAATCAATGGAAAACCTAAACTCACATTTTTTATTTTTTGTTATTAAAAAATATGTATTGTGGCATAAACTAAGATAATACAAAAAATTATTAAGTAATAGAAATCAATGGTAAACCTAAACTCACATTTTTTATTTTTTGTTATTAAAAAATATGTATTGTGGCATAAACTAAGATAATACAAAAAATTATTAAGTAATAGAAATCAATGGAAAACCTAAACTCACATTTTTTATTTTTTGTTATTAAAAAATATGTATTGTGGCATAATCTAAGATAATACAAAAAATTATTAAGTAATAGAAATCAATGGAAAACCTAAACTCACATTTTTTATTTTTTGTTATTAAAAAATATGTATTGTGGCATAATCTAAGATAATACAAAAAATTATTAAGTAATAGAAATCAATGGAAAACCTAAACACACATTTTTTATTTTTTGTTATTAAAAAATTTGTATTGTGTCATAATCTAAGATAATACAAAAATTATTAAGTAATAGAAATCAATGGAAAACCTAAACTCACATTTTTTATTTTTTGTTATTAAAAAATATGTATTGTGGCATAATCTAAGATAATACAAAAAATTATTAAGTAATAGAAATCAATGGAAAACCTAAACACACATTTTTTTATTTTTTGTTATTAAAAAATATGTATTGTGGCATAAACTAAGATAATACAAAAAATTATTAAGTAATAGAAATCAATGGAAAACCTAAACTCACATTTTTTATTTTTTGTTATTAAAAAATATGTATTGTGGCCTAATCTAAGATAATACAAAAATTATTAAGTAATAGAAATCAATGGAAAACCTAAACTCACTTTTTTTATTTTTTGTTATTAAAAAATATGTATTGTGGCATAATCTAAGATAATACAAAAATTATTAAGTAATAGAAATCAATGGAAAACCTAAACTCACATTTTTTATTTTTTGTTATTAAAAAATATGTATTGTGGCATAATCTAAGATAATACAAAAAATTATTAAGTAATAGAAATCAATGGAAAACCTAAACACACATTTTTTATTTTTTGTTATTAAAAAATTTGTATTGTGTCATAATCTAAGATAATACAAAAATTATTAAGTAATAGAAATCAATGGAAAACCTAAACTCACATTTTTTATTTTTTGTTATTAAAAAATATGTATTGTGGCATAAACTAAGATAATACAAAAAATTATTAAGTAATAGAAATCAATGGTAAACCTAAACTCACATTTTTTATTTTTTGTTATTAAAAAATATGTATTGTGGCATAAACTAAGATAATACAAAAAATTATTAAGTAATAGAAATCAATGGAAAACCTAAACTCACATTTTTTATTTTTTGTTATTAAAAAATATGTATTGTGGCATAATCTAAGATAATACAAAAATTATTAAGTAATAGAAATCAATGGAAAACCTAAACTCACATTTTTTATTTTTTGTTATTAAAAAATATGTATTGTGGCATAAACTAAGATAATACAAAAAATTATTAAGTAATAGAAATCAATGGAAAACCTAAACTCACATTTTTTATTTTTTGTTATTAAAAAATATGTATTGTGGCATAAACTAAGATAATACAAAAAATTATTAAGTAATAGAAATCAATGGTAAACCTAAACTCACATTTTTTATTTTTTGTTATTAAAAAATATGTATTGTGGCATAAACTAAGATAATACAAAAAATTATTAAGTAATAGAAATCAATGGAAAACCTAAACTCACATTTTTTATTTTTTGTTATTAAAAAATATGTATTGTGGCATAATCTAAGATAACACAAAAAATTATTAAGTAATAGAAATCAATGGAAAACCTAAACTCACATTTTTTATTTTTTGTTATTAAAAAATATGTATTGTGGCATAATCTAAGATAATACAAAAAATTATTAAGTAATAGAAATCAATGGAAAACCTAAACTCACATTTTTTATTTTTTGTTATTAAAAAATATGTATTGTGGCATAAACTAAGATAATACAAAAAATTATTAAGTAATAGAAATCAATGGTAAACCTAAACTCACATTTTTTATTTTTTGTTATTAAAAAATATGTATTGTGGCATAAACTAAGATAATACAAAAATTATTAAGTAATAGAAATCAATGGAAAACCTAAACTCACATTTTTTATTTTTTGTTATTAAAAAATATGTATTGTGGCATAATCTAAGATAACACAAAAAATTATTAAGTAATAGAAATCAATGGAAAACCTAAACTCACATTTTTTATTTTTTGTTATTAAAAAATATGTATTGTGGCATAATCTAAGATAACACAAAAATTATTAAGTAATAGAAATCAATGGAAAACCTAAACTCACATTTTTTATTTTTTGTTATTAAAAAATATGTATTGTGGCATAAACTAAGATAATACAAAAATTATTAAGTAATAGAAATCAATGGAAAACCTAAACTCACATTTTTTATTTTTTGTTATTAAAAAATATGTATTGTGGCATAATCTAAGATAACACAAAAATTATTAAGTAATAGAAATCAATGGAAAACCTAAACTCACATTTTTTATTTTTTGTTATTAAAAAATATGTATTGTGGCATAAACTAAGATAATACAAAAAATTATTAAGTAATAGAAATCAATGGAAAACCTAAACTCACATTTTTTATTTTTTGTTATTAAAAAATATGTATTGTGGCATAATCTAAGATAACACAAAAAATTATTAAGTAATAGAAATCAATGGAAAACCTAAACTCACATTTTTTATTTTTTGTTATTAAAAAATATGTATTGTGGCATAATCTAAGATAACACAAAAATTATTAAGTAATAGAAATCAATGGAAAACCTAAACTCACATTTTTTATTTTTTGTTATTAAAAAATATGTATTGTGGCATAAACTAAGATAATACAAAAATTATTAAGTAATAGAAATCAATGGAAAACCTAAACTCACATTTTTTATTTTTTGTTATTAAAAAATATGTATTGTGGCATAATCTAAGATAACACAAAAATTATTAAGTAATAGAAATCAATGGAAAACCTAAACTCACATTTTTTATTTTTTGTTATTAAAAAATATGTATTGTGGCATAAACTAAGATAATACAAAAATTATTAAGTAATAGAAATCAATGGAAAACCTAAACTCACATTTTTTATTTTTTGTTATTAAAAAATATGTATTGTGGCATAATCTAAGATAACACAAAAATTATTAAGTAATAGAAATCAATGGAAAACCTAAACTCACATTTTTTATTTTTTGTTATTAAAAAATATGTATTGTGGCATAAACTAAGATAATACAAAAATTATTAAGTAATAGAAATCAATGGAAAACCTAAACTCACATTTTTTATTTTTTGTTATTAAAAAATATGTATTGTGGCATAATCTAAGATAACACAAAAATTATTAAGTAATAGAAATCAATGGAAAACCTAAACTCACATTTTTTATTTTTTGTTATTAAAAAATATGTATTGTGGCATAATCTAAGATAATACAAAAATTATTAAGTAATAGAAATCAATGGAAAACCTAAACTCACATTTTTTATTTTTTGTTATTAAAAAATATGTATTGTGGCATAAACTAAGATAATACAAAAAATTATTAAGTAATAGAAATCAATGGAAAACCTAAACTCACATTTTTTATTTTTTGTTATTAAAAAATATGTATTGTGGCATAATCTAAGATAACACAAAAATTATTAAGTAATAGAAATCAATGGTAAACCTAAACTCACATTTTTTATTTTTTGTTATTAAAAAATATGTATTGTGGCATAAACTAAGATAATACAAAAATTATTAAGTAATAGAAATCAATGGAAAACCTAAACTCACATTTTTTATTTTTTGTTATTAAAAAATATGTATTGTGGCATAAACTAAGATAATACAAAAATTATTAAGTAATAGAAATCAATGGAAAACCTAAACTCACATTTTTTATTTTTTGTTATTAAAAAATATGTATTGTGGCATAATCTAAGATAACACAAAAATTATTAAGTAATAGAAATCAATGGTAAACCTAAACTCACATTTTTTATTTTTTGTTATTAAAAAATATGTATTGTGGCATAAACTAAGATAATACAAAAAATTATTAAGTAATAGAAATCAATGGAAAACCTAAACTCACATTTTTTATTTTTTGTTATTAAAAAATTTGTATTGTGGCATAAACTAAGATAATACAAAAAATTATTAACTAATAGAAATCAATGGAAAACCTAAACTCACATTTTTAATTTTTTGTTATTAAAAAATATGTATTGTGGCATAATCTAAGATAACACAAAAATTATTAAGTAATAGAAATCAATGGAAAACATAAACTCACATTTTTTATTTTTTGTTATTAAAAAATATGTATTGTGGCATAATCTAAGATAATACAAAAATTATTAAGTAATAGAAATCAATGGAAAACCTAAACTCACATTTTTTATTTTTTGTTATTAAAAAATATGTATTGTGGCATAAACTAAGATAATACAAAAAATTATTAAGTAATAGAAATCAATGGAAAACCTAAACTCACATTTTTTATTTTTTGTTATTAAAAAATATCTATTGTGTCATAAACTAAGATAATACAAAAAATTATTAAGTAATAGAAATCAATGGAAAACCTAAACTCACATTTTTTATTTTTTGTTATTAAAAAATATGTATTGTGGCATAAACTAAGATAATACAAAAAATTATTAACTAATAGAAATCAATGGAAAACCTAAACTCACATTTTTTATTTTTTGTTATTAAAAAATTTGTATTGTGGCATAAACTAAGATAATACAAAAAATTATTAAGTAATAGAAATCAATGGAAAACCTAAACTCACTTTTTTTATTTTTTGTTATTAAAAAATATGTATTGTGGCATAATCTAAGATAATACAAAAATTATTAAGTAATAGAAATCAATGGAAAACCTAAACTCACATTTTTTATTTTTTGTTATTAAAAAATATGTATTGTGGCATAAACTAAGATAATACAAAAAATTATTAAGTAATAGAAATCAATGGAAAACCTAAACTCACATTTTTTATTTTTTGTTATTAAAAAATTTGTATTGTGGCATAAACTAAGATAATACAAAAAATTATTAAGTAATAGAAATCAATGGAAAACCTAAACTCACTTTTTTTATTTTTTGTTATTAAAAAATTTGTATTGTGGCATAAACTAAGATAATACAAAAAATTATTAAGTAATAGAAATCAATGGAAAACCTAAACTCACATTTTTTATTTTTTGTTATTAAAAAATTTGTATTGTGGCATAAACTAAGATAATACAAAAAATTATTAACTAATAGAAATCAATGGAAAACCTAAACTCACATTTTTTATTTTTTGTTATTAAAAAATATGTATTGTGGCATAAACTAAGATAATACAAAAAATTATTAACTAATAGAAATCAATGGAAAACCTAAACTCACATTTTTTATTTTTTGTTATTAAAAAATTTGTATTGTGGCATAAACTAAGATAATACAAAAAATTATTAAGTAATAGAAATCAATGGAAAACCTAAACTCACTTTTTTTATTTTTTGTTATTAAAAAATATGTATTGTGGCATAATCTAAGATAATACAAAAATTATTAAGTAATAGAAATCAATGGAAAACCTAAACTCACATTTTTTATTTTTTGTTATTAAAAAATATGTATTGTGGCATAAACTAAGATAATACAAAAAATTATTAAGTAATAGAAATCAATGGAAAACCTAAACTCACATTTTTTATTTTTTGTTATTAAAAAATATGTATTGTGGCATAAACTAAGATAATACAAAAAATTATTAAGTAATAGAAATCAATGGAAAACCTAAACTCACATTTTTTATTTTTTGTTATTAAAAAATATGTATTGTGGCATAATCTAAGATAATACAAAAATTATTAAGTAATAGAAATCAATGGAAAACCTAAACTCACATTTTTTATTTTTTGTTATTAAAAAATATGTATTGTGGCATAAACTAAGATAATAAAAAAAATTATTAAGTAATAGAAATCAATGGAAAACCTAAACTCACATTTTTTATTTTTTGTTATTAAAAAATATGTATTGTGGCATAAACTAAGATAATACAAAAAATTATTAAGTAATAGAAATCAATGGAAAACCTAAACTCACATTTTTTATTTTTTGTTATTAAAAAATATGTATTGTGGCATAAACTAAGATAATACAAAAAATTATTAAGTAATAGAAATCAATGGAAAACCTAAACTCACATTTTTTATTTTTTGTTATTAAAAAATATGTATTGTGGCATAAACTAAGATAATAAAAAAAATTATTAAGTAACAGAAATCAATGGAAAACCTAAACTCACATTTTTTTTTTTTTGTTATTAAAAAATATGTATTGTGGCATAAACTAAGATAATACAAAAAATTATTAAGTAATAGAAATCAATGGAAAACCTAAACTCACATTTTTTATTTTTTGTTATTAAAAAATATGTATTGTGGCATAATCTAAGATAATACAAAAATTATTAAGTAATAGAAATCAATGGAAAACCTAAACTCACATTTTTTATTTTTTGTTATTAAAAAATATGTATTGTGGCATAAACTAAGATAATACAAAAAATTATTAAGTAATAGAAATCAATGGAAAACCTAAACTCACATTTTTTATTTTTTGTTATTAAAAAATATGTATTGTGGCATAATCTAAGATAATACAAAAATTATTAAGTAATAGAAATCAATGGAAAACCTAAACACACATTTTTTATTTTTTGTTATTAAAAAATATGTATTGTGGCATAATCTAAGATAACACAAAAAATTATTAAGTAATAGAAATCAATGGAAAACCTAAACTCACATTTTTTATTTTTTGTTATTAAAAAATATGTATTGTGGCATAATCTAAGATAATACAAAAATTATTAGGTAATAGAAATCAATGGAAAACCTAAACTCACATTTTTTATTTTTTGTTATTAAAAAATATGTATTGTGGCATAATCTAAGATAATACAAAAAATTATTAAGTAATAGAAATCAATGGAAAACCTAAACTCACATTTTTTATTTTTTGTTATTAAAAAATATGTATTGTGGCATAATCTAAGATAATACAAAAATTATTAAGTAATAGAAATCAATGGAAAACCTAAACACACATTTTTTATTTTTTGTTATTAAAAAATATGTATTGTGGCATAATCTAAGATAACACAAAAAATTATTAAGTAATAGAAATCAATGGAAAACCTAAACTCACATTTTTTATTTTTTGTTATTAAAAAATATGTATTGTGGCATAATCTAAGATAATACAAAAATTATTAAGTAATAGAAATCAATGGTAAACCTAAACTCACATTTTTTATTTTTTGTTATTAAAAAATATGTATTGTGGCATAATCTAAGATAATACAAAAATTATTAAGTAATAGAAATCAATGGAAAACCTAAACTCACATTTTTTATTTTTTGTTATTAAAAAATATGTATTGTGGCATAATCTAAGATAACACAAAAAATTATTAAGTAATAGAAATCAATGGAAAACCTAAACTCACATTTTTTATTTTTTGTTATTAAAAAATATGTATTGTGGCATAATCTAAGATAATACAAAAATTATTAGGTAATAGAAATCAATGGAAAACCTAAACTCACATTTTTTATTTTTTGTTATTAAAAAATATGTATTGTGGCATAATCTAAGATAATACAAAAATTATTAAGTAATAGAAATCAATGGAAAACCTAAACACACATTTTTTATTTTTTGTTATTAAAAAATATGTATTGTGGCATAATCTAAGATAACACAAAAAATTATTAAGTAATAGAAATCAATGGAAAACCTAAACTCACATTTTTTATTTTTTGTTATTAAAAAATATGTATTGTGGCATAATCTAAGATAATACAAAAATTATTAAGTAATAGAAATCAATGGAAAACCTAAACACACATTTTTTATTTTTTGTTATTAAAAAATATGTATTGTGGCATAATCTAAGATAACACAAAAAATTATTAAGTAATAGAAATCAATGGAAAACCTAAACTCACATTTTTTATTTTTTGTTATTAAAAAATATGTATTGTGGCATAATCTAAGATAATACAAAAATTATTAAGTAATAGAAATCAATGGAAAACCTAAACACACATTTTTTATTTTTTGTTATTAAAAAATATGTATTGTGGCATAATCTAAGATAATACAAAAAATTATTAAGTAATAGAAATCAATGGAAAACCTAAACTCACTTTTTTTATTTTTTGTTATTAAAAAATATGTATTGTGGCATAATCTAAGATAACACAAAAAATTATTAAGTAATAGAAATCAATGGAAAACCTAAACTCACATTTTTTATTTTTTGTTATTAAAAAATATGTATTGTGGCATAATCTAAGATAACACAAAAAATTATTAAGTAATAGAAATCAATGGAAAACCTAAACTCACATTTTTTATTTTTTGTTATTAAAAAATATGTATTGTGGCATAATCTAAGATAATACAAAAAATTATTAAGTAATAGAAATCAATGGTAAACCTAAACACACATTTTTTTATTTTTTGTTATTAAAAAATATGTATTGTGGCATAATCTAAGATAACACAAAAAATTATTAAGTAATAGAAATCAATGGAAAACCTAAACACACATTTTTTATTTTTTGTTATTAAAAAATATGTATTGTGGCATAATCTAAGATAATACAAAAAATTATTAAGTAATAGAAATCAATGGAAAACCTAAACTCACATTTTTTATTTTTTGTTATTAAAAAATATGTATTGTGGCATAATCTAAGATAACACAAAAAATTATTAAGTAATAGAAATCAATGGAAAACCTAAACTCACATTTTTTATTTTTTGTTATTAAAAAATATGTATTGTGGCATAATCTAAGATAACACAAAAAATTATTAAGTAATAGAAATCAATGGAAAACCTAAACTCACATTTTTTATTTTTTGTTATTAAAAAATATGTATTGTGGCATAATCTAAGATAATACAAAAAATTATTAAGTAATAGAAATCAATGGAAAACCTAAACACACATTTTTTATTTTTTGTTATTAAAAAATATGTATTGTGGCATAATCTAAGATAACACAAAAAATTATTAAGTAATAGAAATCAATGGAAAACCTAAACTCACATTTTTTATTTTTTGTTATTAAAAAATATGTATTGTGGCATAATCTAAGATAATACAAAAAATTATTAAGTAATAGAAATCAATGGTAAACCTAAACACACATTTTTTTATTTTTTGTTATTAAAAAATATGTATTGTGGCATAATCTAAGATAATACAAAAAATTATTAAGTAATAGAAATCAATGGAAAACCTAAACTCACATTTTTTATTTTTTGTTATTAAAAAATATGTATTGTGGCATAAACTAAGATAATACAAAAAATTATTAAGTAATAGAAATCAATGGAAAACCTAAACTCACTTTTTTTTTTTTTTGTTATTAAAAAATATGTATTGTGGCATAAACTAAGATAATACAAAAAATTATTAAGTAATAGAAATCAATGGAAAACCTAAACTCACTTTTTTTTTTTTTTGTTATTAAAAAATATGTATTGTGGCATAATCTAAGATAATACAAAAAATTATTAAGTAATAGAAATCAATGGAAAACCTAAACTCACATTTTTTATTTTTTGTTATTAAAAAATATGTATTGTGGCATAATCTAAGATAATACAAAAAATTATTAAGTAATAGAAATCAATGGAAAACCTAAACTCACTTTTTTTTTTTTTTGTTATTAAAAAATATGTATTGTGGCATAAACTAAGATAATACAAAAAATTATTAAGTAATAGAAATCAATGGAAAACCTAAACTCACATTTTTTATTTTTTGTTATTAAAAAATATGTATTGTGGCATAAACTAAGATAATACAAAAAATTATTAAGTAATAGAAATCAATGGAAAACCTAAACTCACATTTTTTATTTTTTGTTATTAAAAAATATGTATTGTGGCATAATCTAAGATAATACAAAAATTATTAAGTAATAGAAATCAATGGAAAACCTAAACTCACATTTTTTATTTTTTGTTATTAAAAAATATGTATTGTGGCATAAACTAAGATAATACAAAAAATTATTAAGTAATAGAAATCAATGGAAAACCTAAACTCACATTTTTTATTTTTTGTTATTAAAAAATATGTATTGTGGCATAATCTAAGATAATACAAAAATTATTAAGTAATAGAAATCAATGGAAAACCTAAACTCACATTTTTTATTTTTTGTTATTAAAAAATATGTATTGTGGCATAAACTAAGATAATACAAAAAATTATTAAGTAATAGAAATCAATGGAAAACCTAAACTCACATTTTTTATTTTTTGTTATTAAAAAATATGTATTGTGGCATAAACTAAGATAATACAAAAAATTATTAAGTAATAGAAATCAATGGTAAACCTAAACTCACATTTTTTATTTTTTGTTATTAAAAAATATGTATTGTGGCATAAACTAAGATAATACAAAAAATTATTAAGTAATAGAAATCAATGGAAAACCTAAACTCACATTTTTTATTTTTTGTTATTAAAAAATATGTATTGTGGCATAATCTAAGATAATACAAAAATTATTAAGTAATAGAAATCAATGGAAAACCTAAACTCACATTTTTTATTTTTTGTTATTAAAAAATATGTATTGTGGCATAAACTAAGATAATACAAAAAATTATTAAGTAATAGAAATCAATGGAAAACCTAAACTCACATTTTTTATTGTTTGTTATTAAAAAATATGTATTGTGGCATAATCTAAGATAATACAAAAATTATTAAGTAATAGAAATCAATGGAAAACCTAAACTCACATTTTTTATTTTTTGTTATTAAAAAATATGTATTGTGGCATAAACTAAGATAATACAAAAAATTATTAAGTAATAGAAATCAATGGAAAACCTAAACTCACATTTTTTATTTTTTGTTATTAAAAAATATGTATTGTGGCATAAACTAAGATAATACAAAAAATTATTAAGTAATAGAAATCAATGGTAAACCTAAACTCACATTTTTTATTTTTTGTTATTAAAAAATATGTATTGTGGCATAAACTAAGATAATACAAAAAATTATTAAGTAATAGAAATCAATGGAAAACCTAAACTCACATTTTTTATTTTTTGTTATTAAAAAATATGTATTGTGGCATAAACTAAGATAATACAAAAAATTATTAAGTAATAGAAATCAATGGTAAACCTAAACTCACATTTTTTATTTTTTGTTATTAAAAAATATGTATTGTGGCATAATCTAAGATAATACAAAAAATTATTAAGTAATAGAAATCAATGGAAAACCTAAACTCACATTTTTTATTTTTTGTTATTAAAAAATATGTATTGTGGCATAATCTAAGATCATACAAAAATTATTAAGTAATAGAAATCAATGGAAAACCTAAACTCACATTTTTTATTTTTTGTTATTAAAAAATATGTATTGTGGCATAATCTAAGATAACACAAAAATTATTAAGTAATAGAAATCAATGGAAAACCTAAACTCACATTTTTTATTTTTTGTTATTAAAAAATATGTATTGTGGCATAAACTAAGATAATACAAAAAATTATTAAGTAATAGAAATCAATGGTAAACCTAAACTCACATTTTTTATTTTTTGTTATTAAAAAATATGTATTGTGGCATAAACTAAGATAATACAAAAAATTATTAAGTAATAGAAATCAATGGAAAACCTAAACTCACATTTTTTATTTTTTGTTATTAAAAAATATGTATTGTGGCATAAACTAAGATAATACAAAAAATTATTAAGTAATAGAAATCAATGGTAAACCTAAACTCACATTTTTTATTTTTTGTTATTAAAAAATATGTATTGTGGCATAATCTAAGATAATACAAAAAATTATTAAGTAATAGAAATCAATGGAAAACCTAAACTCACATTTTTTATTTTTTGTTATTAAAAAATATGTATTGTGGCATAATCTAAGATAATACAAAAATTATTAAGTAATAGAAATCAATGGAAAACCTAAACTCACATTTTTTATTTTTTGTTATTAAAAAATATGTATTGTGGCATAATCTAAGATAACACAAAAATTATTAAGTAATAGAAATCAATGGAAAACCTAAACTCACATTTTTTATTTTTTGTTATTAAAAAATATGTATTGTGGCATAATCTAAGATAATACAAAAATTATTAAGTAATAGAAATCAATGGAAAACCTAAACTCACATTTTTTATTTTTTGTTATTAAAAAATATGTATTGTGGCATAATCTAAGATAATACAAAAATTATTAAGTAATAGAAATCAATGGTAAACCTAAACTCACATTTTTTATTTTTTGTTATTAAAAAATTTGTATTGTGGCATAATCTAAGATAATACAAAAAATTATTAAGTAATAGAAATCAATGGAAAACCTAAACTTACATTTTTTATTTTTTGTTATTAAATAATATGTATTGTGGCATAATCTAAGATAATACAAAAAATTATTAAGTAATAGAAATCAACGGAAAACCTAAACTCACATTTTTTATTTTTTGTTATTAAAAAATATGTATTGTGGCATAATCTAAGATAATACAAAAATTATTAAGTAATAGAAATCAATGGAAAACCTAAACTCACATTTTTTATTTTTTGTTATTAAAAAATATGTATTGTGGCATAAACTAAGATAATACAAAAATTATTAAGTAATAGAAATCAATGGAAAACCTAAACTCACATTTTTTATTTTTTGTTATTAAAAAATATGTATTGTGGCATAAACTAAGATAATACAAAAAATTATTAAGTAATAGAAATCAATGGTAAACCTAAACTCACATTTTTTATTTTTTGTTATTAAAAAATATGTATTGTGGCATAATATAAGATAACACAAAAATTATTAAGTAATAGAAATCAATGGAAAACCTAAACTCACATTTTTTATTTTTTGTTATTAAAAAATATGTATTGTGGCATAATCTAAGATAATACAAAAATTATTAAGTAATAGAAATCAATGGAAAACCTAAACTCACATTTTTTATTTTTTGTTATTAAAAAATATGTATTGTGGCATAATCTAAGATAATACAAAAATTATTAAGTAATAGAAATCAATGGAAAACCTAAACTCACATTTTTTATTTTTTGTTATTAAAAAATATGTATTGTGGCATAATCTAAGATAATACAAAAATTATTAAGTAATAGAAATCAATGGAAAACCTTAACTCACATTTTTTATTTTTTGTTATTAAAAAATATGTATTGTGGCATAATCTAAGATAATACAAAAATTATTAAGTAATAGAAATCAATGGAAAACCTAAACTCACATTTTTTATTTTTTGTTATTAAAAAATATGTATTGTGGCATAATCTAAGATAATACAAAAATTATTAAGTAATGGAAATCAATGGAAAACCTAAACTCACATTTTTAATTTTTTGTTATTAAAAAATATGTATTGTGGCATAATCTAAGATAATACAAAAAATTATTAAGTAATAGAAATCAATGGAAAACCTAAACTAACATTTTTTATTTTTTATTATTAAAAAATATGTATTGTGGCATAATCTAAGATAATACAAAAAATTATTAAGTAATAGAAATCAATGGAAAACCTAAACTCACATTTTTAATTTTTTGTTATTAAAAAATATGTATTGTGGCATAATCTAAGATAATACAAAAATTATTAAGTAATGGAAATCAATGGAAAACCTAAACTCACATTTTTTATTTTTTGTTATTAAAAAATATGTATTGTGGCATAATCTAAGATAATACAAAAAATTATTAAGTAATAGAAATCAATGGAAAACCTAAACTCACATTTTTAATTTTTTGTTATTAAAAAATATGTATTGTGGCATAATCTAAGATAATACAAAAAATTATTAAGTAATAGAAATCAATGGAAAACCTAAACTCACATTTTTAATTTTTTGTTATTAAAAAATATGTATTGTGGCATAATCTAAGATAATACAAAAATTATTAAGTAATGGAAATCAATGGAAAACCTAAACTCACATTTTTTATTTTTTGTTATTAAAAAATATGTATTGTGGCATAATCTAAGATAATACAAAAAATTATTAAGTAATAGACATCAATGGAAAACCTAAACTCACATTTTTTATTTTTTGTTATTAAAAAATATGTATTGTGGCATAATCTAAGATAATACAAAAAATTATTAAGTAATAGACATCAATGGAAAACCTAAACTCACATTTTTAATTTTTTGTTATTAAAAAATATGTATTGTGGCATAATCTAAGATAATACAAAAAATTATTAAGTAATGGAAATCAATGGAAAACCTAAACTCACATTTTTTATTTTTTGTTATTAAAAAATATGTATTGTGGCATAATCTAAGATAATACAAAAAATTATTAAGTAATAGAAATCAATGGAAAACCTAAACTAACATTTTTTATTTTTTATTATTAAAAAATATGTATTGTGGCATAATCTAAGATAATACAAAAAATTATTAAGTAATAGAAATCAATGGAAAACCTAAACTCACATTTTTAATTTTTTGTTATTAAAAAATATGTATTGTGGCATAATCTAAGATAATACAAAAATTATTAAGTAATGGAAATCAATGGAAAACCTAAACTCACATTTTTTATTTTTTGTTATTAAAAAATATGTATTGTGGCATAATCTAAGATAATACAAAAAATTATTAAGTAATAGACATCAATGGAAAACCTAAACTCACATTTTTAATTTTTTGTTATTAAAAAATATGTATTGTGGCATAATCTAAGATAATACAAAAAATTATTAAGTAATAGAAATCAATGGAAAACATAAACTCACATTTTTAATTTTTTGTTATTAAAAAATATGTATTGTGGCATAATCTAAGATAATACAAAAAATTATTAAGTAATAGACATCAATGGAAAACATAAACTCACATTTTTTATTTTTTGTTATTAAAAAATATGTATTGTGGCATAATCTAAGATAATACAAAAAATTATTAAGTAATAGACATCAATGGAAAACCTAAACTCACATTTTTAATTTTTTGTTATTAAAAAATATGTATTGTGGCATAATCTAAGATAATACAAAAAATTATTAAGTAATAGACATCAATGGAAAACATAAACTCACATTTTTTATTTTTTGTTATTAAAAAATATGTATTGTGGCATAATCTAAGATAATACAAAAAATTATTAAGTAATAGACATCAATGGAAAACCTAAACTCACATTTTTTATTTTTTGTTATTAAAAAATATGTATTGTGGCATAATCTAAGATAATACAAAAATTATTAAGTAATGGAAATCAATGGAAAACCTAAACTCACATTTTTTATTTTTTGTTATTAAAAAATATGTATTGTGGCATAATCTAAGATAATACAAAAAATTATTAAGTAATAGAAATCAATGGAAAACCTAAACTCACATTTTTTATTTTTTGTTATTAAAAAATATGTATTGTGGCATAATCTAAGATAATACAAAAATTATTAAGTAATGGAAATCAATGGAAAACCTAAACTCACATTTTTTATTTTTTGTTATTAAAAAATATGTATTGTGGCATAATCTAAGATAATACAAAAATTATTAAGTAATGGAAATCAATGGAAAACCTAAACTCACATTTTTTATTTTTTGTTATTAAAAAATATGTATTGTGGCATAATCTAAGATAATACAAAAATTATTAAGTAATGGAAATCAATGGAAAACCTAAACTCACATTTTTTATTTTTTGTTATTAAAAAATATGTATTGTGGCATAATCTAAGATAATACAAAAAATTATTAAGTAATAGAAATCAATGGAAAACCTAAACTCACATTTTTTATTTTTTGTTATTAAAAAATATGTATTGTGGCATAATCTAAGATAATACAAAAATTATTAAGTAATGGAAATCAATGGAAAACCTAAACTCACAATTTTTATTTTTTGTTATTAAAAAATATGTATTGTGGCATAATCTAAGATAATACAAAAAATTATTAAGTAATAGAAATCAATGGAAAACCTAAACTCACATTTTTTATTTTTTGTTATTAAAAAATATGTATTGTGGCATAATCTAAGATAATACAAAAATTATTAAGTAATGGAAATCAATGGAAAACCTAAACTCACAATTTTTATTTTTTGTTATTAAAAAATATGTATTGTGGCATAATCTAAGATAATACAAAAAATTATTAAGTAATAGAAATCAATGGAAAACCTAAACTCACATTTTTTATTTTTTGTTATTAAAAAATATGTATTGTGGCATAATCTAAGATAATACAAAAATTATTAAGTAATGGAAATCAATGGAAAACCTAAACTCACATTTTTTATTTTTTGTTATTAAAAAATATGTATTGTGGCATAATCTAAGATAATACAAAAAATTATTAAGTAATAGAAATCAATGGAAAACCTAAACTCACATTTTTTATTTTTTGTTATTAAAAAATATGTATTGTGGCATAATCTAAGATAATACAAAAATTATTAAGTAATGGAAATCAATGGAAAACCTAAACTCACATTTTTTATTTTTTGTTATTAAAAAATATGTATTGTGGCATAATCTAAGATAATACAAAAAATAATTAAGTAATAGAAATCAATGGAAAACCTAAACTCACATTTTTTATTTTTTGTTATTAAAAAATATGTATTGTGGCATAATCTAAGATAATACAAAAAATTATTAAGTAATAGAAATCAATGGAAAACCTAAACTCACATTTTTTATTTTTTGTTATTAAAAAATATGTATTGTGGCATAATCTAAGATAATACAAAAATTATTAAGCAATAGAAATCAATGGAAAACCTAAACTCACATTTTTTATTTTTTATTATTAAAAAATATGTATTGTGGCATAATCTAAGATAATACAAAAATTATTAAGCAATAGAAATCAATGGAAAACCTAAACTCACATTTTTTATTTTTTATTATTAAAAAATATGTATTGTGGCATAATCTAAGATAATACAAAAATTATTAAGTAATAGAAATCAATGGAAAACCTAAACTCACATTTTTTATTTTTTGTTATTAAAAAATATGTATTGTGGCATAATCTAAGATAATACAAAATATTATTAAGTAATAGAAATCAATGGAAAACCTAAACTCACATTTTTTATTTTTTATTATTAAAAAATATGTATTGTGGCATAATCTAAGATAATACAAAAATTATTAAGCAATAGAAATCAATGGAAAACCTAAACTCACATTTTTTATTTTTTATTATTAAAAAATATGTATTGTGGCATAATCTAAGATAATACAAAAATTATTAAGTAATAGACATCAATGGAAAACCTAAACTCACATTTTTTATTTTTTGTTATTAAAAAATATGTATTGTGGCATAATCTAAGATAATACAAAATATTATTAAGTAATAGAAATCAATGGAAAACCTAAACTCACATTTTTTATTTTTTGT
Source organism: Neocrepidodera transversa (assembly GCA_963243735.1). Classification (NCBI taxonomy): domain Eukaryota; kingdom Metazoa; phylum Arthropoda; class Insecta; order Coleoptera; family Chrysomelidae; genus Neocrepidodera; species Neocrepidodera transversa. Next base: position 448,670 of record CAUJLB010000079.1, on the reverse strand, counting down.
TATTAAAAAATATGTATTGTGGCATAATCTAAGATAATACAAAAATTATTAAGTAATAGAAATCAATGGAAAACCTAAACTCACATTTTTTATTTTTCGTTATTAAAAAATATGTATTGTGGATAAGATAATACAAAAATTATTAAGTAATAGAAATCAATGGAAAACCTAAACACACATTTTGTATTTTTTGTTATTAAAAAATATGTATTGTGGCATAATCTAAGATAATACAAAAATTATTAAGTAATAGAAATCAATGGAAAACCTAAACTCACATTTTTTATTTTTCGTTATTAAAAAATATGTATTGTGGATAAGATAATACAAAAATTATTAAGTAATAGAAATCAATGGAAAACCTAAACACACATTTTGTATTTTTTGTTATTAAAAAATATGTATTGTGGATAAGATAATACAAAAATTATTAAGTAATAGAAATCAATGGAAAACCTAAACACACATTTTGTATTTTTTATTATTAAAAAATATGTATTGTGGCATAATCTAAGATAATACAAAAATTATTAAGTAATAGAAATCAATGGAAAACCTAAACTCACATTTTTTATTTTTCGTTATTAAAAAATATGTATTGTGGATAAGATAATACAAAAATTATTAAGTAATAGAAATCAATGGAAAACCTAAACACACATTTTGTATTTTTTATTATTAAAAAATATGTATTGTGGCATAATCTAAGATAATACAAAAATTATTAAGTAATAGAAATCAATGGAAAACCTAAACTCACATTTTTTATTTTTCGTTATTAAAAAATATGTATTGTGGATAAGATAATACAAAAATTATTAAGTAATAGAAATCAATGGAAAACCTAAACACACATTTTGTATTTTTTATTATTAAAAAATATGTATTGTGGCATAATCTAAGATAATACAAAAATTATTAAGTAATAGAAATCAATGGAAAACCTAAACTCACATTTTTTATTTTTCGTTATTAAAAAATATGTATTGTGGATAAGATAATACAAAAATTATTAAGTAATAGAAATCAATGGAAAACCTAAACACACATTTTGTATTTTTTGTTATTAAAAAATATGTATTGTGGCATAATCTAAGATAATACAAAAAATTATTAAGTAATAGAAATCAATGGAAAACCTAAACTCACATTTTTTATTTTTTGTTATTAAAAAATATGTATTGTGGCATAATCTAAGATAATACAAAAATTATTAAGTAATGGAAATCAATGGAAAACCTAAACTCACATTTTTTATTTTTTGTTATTAAAAAATATGTATTGTGGCATAATCTAAGATAATACAAAAAATTATTAAGTAATAGAAATCAATGGAAAACCTAAACTCACATTTTTTATTTTTTGTTATTAAAAAATATGTATTGTGGCATAATCTAAGATAATACAAAAAATAATTAAGTAATAGAAATCAATGGAAAACCTAAACTCACATTTTTTATTTTTTATTATTAAAAAATATGTATTGTGGCATAATCTAAGATAATACAAAAATTATTAAGTAATGGAAATCAATGGAAAACCTAAACTCACATTTTTTATTTTTTGTTATTAAAAAATATGTATTGTGGCATAATCTAAGATAATACAAAAATTATTAAGCAATAGAAATCAATGGAAAACCTAAACTCACATTTTTTATTTTTTATTATTAAAAAATATGTATTGTGGCATAATCTAAGATAATACAAAAATTATTAAGTAATAGAAATCAATGGAAAACCTAAACACACATTTTGTATTTTTTGTTATTAAAAAATATGTATTGTGGCATAATCTAAGATAATACAAAAAATTATTAAGTAATAGAAATCAATGGAAAACCTAAACTCACATTTTTTATTTTTTGTTATTAAAAAATATGTATTGTGGCATAATCTAAGATAATACAAAAATTATTAAGTAATGGAAATCAATGGAAAACCTAAACTCACATTTTTTATTTTTTGTTATTAAAAAATATGTATTGTGGCATAATCTAAGATAATACAAAAAATTATTAAGTAATAGAAATCAATGGAAAACCTAAACTCACATTTTTTATTTTTTGTTATTAAAAAATATGTATTGTGGCATAATCTAAGATAATACAAAAAATAATTAAGTAATAGAAATCAATGGAAAACCTAAACTCACATTTTTTATTTTTTATTATTAAAAAATATGTATTGTGGCATAATCTAAGATAATACAAAAATTATTAAGTAATGGAAATCAATGGAAAACCTAAACTCACATTTTTTATTTTTTGTTATTAAAAAATATGTATTGTGGCATAATCTAAGATAATACAAAAAATAATTAAGTAATAGAAATCAATGGAAAACCTAAACTCACATTTTTTATTTTTTATTATTAAAAAATATGTATTGTGGCATAATCTAAGATAATACAAAAATTATTAAGTAATGGAAATCAATGGAAAACCTAAACTCACATTTTTTATTTTTTGTTATTAAAAAATATGTATTGTGGCATAATCTAAGATAATACAAAAATTATTAAGCAATAGAAATCAATGGAAAACCTAAACTCACATTTTTTATTTTTTATTATTAAAAAATATGTATTGTGGCATAATCTAAGATAATACAAAAATTATTAAGCAATAGAAATCAATGGAAAACCTAAACTCACATTTTTTATTTTTTATTATTAAAAAATATGTATTGTGGCATAATCTAAGATAATACAAAAATTATTAAGTAATGGAAATCAATGGAAAACCTAAACTCACATTTTTTATTTTTTGTTATTAAAAAATATGTATTGTGGCATAATCTAAGATAATACAAAAATTATTAAGCAATAGAAATCAATGGAAAACCTAAACTCACATTTTTTATTTTTTATTATTAAAAAATATGTATTGTGGCATAATCTAAGATAATACAAAAATTATTAAGTAATAGACATCAATGGAAAACCTAAACTCACATTTTTTATTTTTTTTTATTAAAAAATATGTATTGTGGCATAATCTAAGATAATACAAAATATTATTAAGTAATAGAAATCAATGGAAAACCTAAACTCACATTTTTTATTTTTTGTTATTAAAAAATATGTATTGTGGCATAATCTAAGATAATACAAAAATTATTAAGCAATAGAAATCAATGGAAAACCTAAACTCACATTTTTTATTTTTCGTTATTAAAAAATATGTATTGTGGATAAGATAATACAAAAATTATTAAGTAATAGAAATCAATGGAAAACCTAAACACACATTTTGTATTTTTTGTTATTAAAAAATATGTATTGTGGCATAATCTAAGATAATACAAAATATTATTAAGTAATAGAAATCAATGGAAAACCTAAACTCACATTTTTTATTTTTTTTTATTAAAAAATATGTATTGTGGCATAATCTAAGATAATACAAAATATTATTAAGTAATAGAAATCAATGGAAAACCTAAACTCACATTTTTTATTTTTTGTTATTAAAAAATATGTATTGTGGCATAATCTAAGATAATACAAAAATTATTAAGTAATGGAAATCAATGGAAAACCTAAACTCACATTTTTTATTTTTTGTTATTAAAAAATATGTATTGTGGCATAATCTAAGATAATACAAAAAATAATTAAGTAATAGAAATCAATGGAAAACCTAAACTCACATTTTTTATTTTTTGTTATTAAAAAATATGTATTGTGGCATAATCTAAGATAATACAAAAAATTATTAAGTAATAGAAATCAATGGAAAACCTAAACTCACATTTTTTATTTTTTGTTATTAAAAAATATGTATTGTGGCATAATCTAAGATAATACAAAAAATTATTAAGTAATGGAAATCAATGGAAAACCTAAACTCACAATTTTTATTTTTTGTTATTAAAAAATATGTATTGTGGCATAATCTAAGATAATACAAAAAATTATTAAGTAATAGAAATCAATGGAAAACCTAAACTCACATTTTTTATTTTTTGTTATTAAAAAATATGTATTGTGGCATAATCTAAGATAATACAAAAAATTATTAAGTAATAGAAATCAATGGAAAACCTAAACTCACATTTTTTATTTTTTGTTATTAAAAAATATGTATTGTGGCATAATCTAAGATAATACAAAAAATTATTAAGTAATAGAAATCAATGGAAAACCTAAACTCACATTTTTTATTTTTTGGTATTAAAAAATATGTATTGTGGCATAATCTAAGATAATACAAAAAATTATTAAGTAATAGACATCAATGGAAAACCTAAACTCACATTTTTTATTTTTTGTTATTAAAAAATATGTATTGTGGCATAATCTAAGATAATACAAAAAATTATTAAGTAATAGAAATCAATGGAAAACCTAAACTCACATTTTTTATTTTTTGTTATTAAAAAATATGTATTGTGGCATAATCTAAGATAATACAAAAATTATTAAGCAATAGAAATCAATGGAAAACCTAAACTCACATTTTTTATTTTTTATTATTAAAAAATATGTATTGTGGCATAATCTAAGATAATACAAAAATTATTAAGTAATAGACATCAATGGAAAACCTAAACTCACATTTTTTATTTTTTGTTATTAAAAAATATGTATTGTGGCATAATCTAAGATAATACAAAATATTATTAAGTAATAGAAATCAATGGAAAACCTAAACTCACATTTTTTATTTTTTATTATTAAAAAATATGTATTGTGGCATAATCTAAGATAATACAAAAATTATTAAGCAATAGAAATCAATGGAAAACCTAAACTCACATTTTTTATTTTTTATTATTAAAAAATATGTATTGTGGCATAATCTAAGATAATACAAAAATTATTAAGCAATAGAAATCAATGGAAAACCTAAACTCACATTTTTTATTTTTTATTATTAAAAAATATGTATTGTGGCATAATCTAAGATAATACAAAAATTATTAAGCAATAGAAATCAATGGAAAACCTAAACTCACATTTTTTATTTTTTATTATTAAAAAATATGTATTGTGGCATAATCTAAGATAATACAAAAATTATTAAGCAATAGAAATCAATGGAAAACCTAAACTCACATTTTTTATTTTTTGTTATTAAAAAATATGTATTGTGGCATAATCTAAGATAATACAAAATATTATTAAGTAATAGAAATCAATGGAAAACCTAAACTCACATTTTTTATTTTTTATTATTAAAAAATATGTATTGTGGCATAATCTAAGATAATACAAAAATTATTAAGCAATAGAAATCAATGGAAAACCTAAACTCACATTTTTTATTTTTTATTATTAAAAAATATGTATTGTGGCATAATCTAAGATAATACAAAAATTATTAAGTAATAGACATCAATGGAAAACCTAAACTCACATTTTTTATTTTTTGTTATTAAAAAATATGTATTGTGGCATAATCTAAGATAATACAAAAATTATTAAGCAATAGAAATCAATGGAAAACCTAAACTCACATTTTTTATTTTTCGTTATTAAAAAATATGTATTGTGGATAAGATAATACAAAAATTATTAAGTAATAGAAATCAATGGAAAACCTAAACACACATTTTGTATTTTTTGTTATTAAAAAATATGTATTGTGGCATAATCTAAGATAATACAAAAATTATTAAGTAATAGACATCAATGGAAAACCTAAACTCACATTTTTTATTTTTTGTTATTAAAAAATATGTATTGTGGCATAATCTAAGATAATACAAAAATTATTAAGTAATAGACATCAATGGAAAACATAAACTCACATTTTTTATTTTTTATTATTAAAAAATATGTATTGTGGCATAATCTAAGATAATACAAAAATTATTAAGCAATAGAAATCAATGGAAAACCTAAACTCACATTTTTTATTTTTTATTATTAAAAAATATGTATTGTGGCATAATCTAAGATAATACAAAAATTATTAAGTAATAGACATCAATGGAAAACATAAACTCACATTTTTTATTTTTTATTATTAAAAAATATGTATTGTGGCATAATCTAAGATAATACAAAAATTATTAAGCAATAGAAATCAATGGAAAACCTAAACTCACATTTTTTATTTTTTATTATTAAAAAATATGTATTGTGGCATAATCTAAGATAATACAAAAATTATTAAGTAATAGACATCAATGGAAAACCTAAACTCACATTTTTTATTTTTTGTTATTAAAAAATATGTATTGTGGATAAGATAATACAAAAATTATTAAGTAATAGAAATCAATGGAAAACCTAAACACACATTTTGTATTTTTTGTTATTAAAAAATATGTATTGTGGCATAATCTAAGATAATACAAAAATTATTAAGTAATAGACATCAATGGAAAACCTAAACTCACATTTTTTTTTTTGTTATTAAAAAATATGTATTGTGGCATAATCTAAGATAATACAAAAAATTATTAAGTAATAGACATTAATGGAAAACCTAAACTCACTTTTTTTATTTTCTATTATTAAAAAATATGTATTGTGGCATAATCTAAGATAATACAAAAATTATTAAGTAATAGACATCAATGGAAAACATAAACTCACATTTTTTATTTTTTATTATTAAAAAATATGTATTGTGGCATAATCTAAGATAATACAAAAATTATTAAGTAATAGAAATCAATGGAAAACCTAAACTCACATTTTTTATTTTTTGTTATTAAAACATATGTATTGTGGCATAATCTAAGATAATACAAAAAATTATTAAGTAATAGAAATCAATGGAAAACCTAAACTCACATTTTTTATTTTTTGTTATTAAAAAATATGTATTGTGGCATAATCTAAGATGATACAAAAAATTATTAAGTAATAGAAATCAATGGAAAACCTAAACTCACATTTTTTATTTTTTGTTATTAAAACATATGTATTGTGGCATAATCTAAGATAATACAAAAAATTATTAAGTAATAGAAATCAATGGAAAACCTAAACTCACATTTTTTATTTTTTGTTATTAAAAAATATGTATTGTGGCATAATCTAAGATGATACAAAAAATTATTAAGTAATAGAAATCAATGGAAAACCTAAACTCACATTTTTTATTTTTTGTTATTAAAACATATGTATTGTGGCATAATCTAAGATGATACAAAAATTATTAAGTAATAGAAATCAATGGAAAACCTAAACTCACATTTTTTATTTTTTGTTATTAAAAAATATGTATTGTGGCATAATCTAAGATGATACAAAAATTATTAAGTAATAGAAATCAATGGAAAACCTAAACTCACATTTTTTATTTTTTGTTATTAAAAAATATGTATTGTGGCATAATCTAAGATGATACAAAAATTATTAAGTAATAGAAATCAATGGAAAACCTAAACTCACATTTTTTATTTTTTGTTATTAAAAAATATGTATTGTGGCATAATCTAAGATAATACAAAAATTATTAAGTAATAGAAATCAATGGAAAACCTAAACTCACATTTTTTATTTTTTGTTATTAAAAAATATGTATTGTGGCATAATCTAAGATAATACAAAAAATTATTAAGTAATAGAAATCAATGGAAAACCTAAACTCACATTTTTTATTTTTTGTTATTAAAAAATATGTATTGTGGCATAATCTAAGATGATACAAAAAATTATTAAGTAATAGAAATCAATGGAAAACCTAAACTCACATTTTTTATTTTTTGTTATTAAAAAATATGTATTGTGGCATAATCTAAGATAATACAAAAAATTATTAAGTAATAGAAATCAATGGAAAACCTAAACTCACATTTTTTATTTTTTGTTATTAAAAAATATGTATTGTGGCATAATCTAAGATAATACAAAAAATTATTAAGTAATAGAAATCAATGGAAAACCTAAACTCACATTTTTTATTTTTTGTTATTAAAAAATATGTATTGTGGCATAATCTAAGATGATACAAAAAATTATTAAGTAATAGAAATCAATGGAAAACCTAAACTCACATTTTTTATTTTTTGTTATTAAAACATATGTATTGTGGCATAATCTAAGATGATACAAAAATTATTAAGTAATAGAAATCAATGGAAAACCTAAACTCACATTTTTTATTTTTTGTTATTAAAAAATATGTATTGTGGCATAATCTAAGATGATACAAAAATTATTAAGTAATAGAAATCAATGGAAAACCTAAACTCTCATTTTTTATTTTTTGTTATTAAAAAATATGTATTGTGGCATAATCTAAGATAATACAAAAATTATTAAGTAATAGAAATCAATGGAAAACCTAAACTCACATTTTTTATTTTTTGTTATTAAAACATATGTATTGTGGCATAATCTAAGATGATACAAAAAATTATTAAGTAATAGAAATCAATGGAAAACCTAAACTCACATTTTTTATTTTTTGTTATTAAAACATATGTATTGTGGCATAATCTAAGATGATACAAAAATTATTAAGTAATAGAAATCAATGGAAAACCTAAACTCACATTTTTTATTTTTTGTTATTAAAACATATGTATTGTGGCATAATCTAAGATGATACAAAAAATTATTAAGTAATAGAAATCAATGGAAAACCTAAACTCACATTTTTTATTTTTTGTTATTAAAAAATATGTATTGTGGCATAATCTAAGATGATACAAAAATTATTAAGTAATAGAAATCAATGGAAAACCTAAACTCACATTTTTTATTTTTTGTTATTAAAAAATATGTATTGTGGCATAATCTAAGATGATACAAAAATTATTAAGTAATAGAAATCAATGGAAAACCTAAACTCACATTTTTTATTTTTTGTTATTAAAAAATATGTATTGTGGCATAATCTAAGATAATACAAAAAATTATTAAGTAATAGAAATCAATGGAAAACCTAAACTCACATTTTTTATTTTTTGTTATTAAAAAATATGTATTGTGGCATAATCTAAGATAATACAAAAATTATTAAGTAATAGAAATCAATGGAAAACCTAAACTCACATTTTTTATTTTTTATTATTAAAAAATATGTATTGTGGCATAATCTAAGATAATACAAAAAATTATTAAGTAATAGAAATCAATGGAAAACCTAAACTCACATTTTTTATTTTTTGTTATTAAAAAATATGTATTGTGGCATAATCTAAGATAATACAAAAATTATTAAGTAATAGAAATCAATGGAAAACCTAAACTCACATTTTTTATTTTTTATTATTAAAAAATATGTATTGTGGCATAATCTAAGATAATACAAAAATTATTAAGTAATAGAAATCAATGGAAAACCTAAACTCACATTTTTTATTTTTTATTATTAAAAAATATGTATTGTGGCATAATCTAAGATAATACAAAAAATTATTAAGTAATAGACATTAATGGAAAACCTAAACTCACATTTTTTATTCTCTATTATTAAAAAATATGTATTGTGGCATAATCTAAGATAATACAAAAATTATTAAGTAATAGAAATCAATGGAAAACCTAAACTCACATTTTTTATTTTTTGTTATTAAAAAATATGTATTGTGGCATAATCTAAGATAATACAAAAAATTATTAAGTAATAGAAATCAATGGAAAACCTAAACTCACATTTTTTATTTTTTGTTATTAAAAAATATGTATTGTGGCATAATCTAAGATAATACAAAAAATTATTAAGTAATAGACATTAATGGAAAACCTAAACTCACATTTTTTATTTTCTATTATTAAAAAATATGTATTGTGGCATAATCTAAGATAATACAAAAATTATTAAGTAATAGAAATCAATGGAAAACCTAAACTCACATTTTTTATTTTTTATTATTAAAAAATATGTATTGTGGCATAATCTAAGATGATACAAAAATTATTAAGTAATAGAAATCAATGGAAAACCTAAACTCACATTTTTTATTTTTTATTATTAAAAAATATGTATTGTGGCATAATCTAAGATAATACAAAAAATTATTAAGTAATAGACATTAATGGAAAACCTAAACTCACATTTTTTATTCTCTATTATTAAAAAATATGTATTGTGGCATAATCTAAGATAATACAAAAATTATTAAGTAATAGAAATCAATGGAAAACCTAAACTCACATTTTTTATTTTTTGTTATTAAAAAATATGTATTGTGGCATAATCTAAGATAATACAAAAATTATTAAGTAATAGAAATCAATGGAAAACCTAAACTCACATTTTTTATTTTTTATTATTAAAAAATATGTATTGTGGCATAATCTAAGATAATACAAAAAATTATTAAGTAATAGACATTAATGGAAAACCTAAACTCACATTTTTTATTTTCTATTATTAAAAAATATGTATTGTGGCATAATCTAAGATAATACAAAAATTATTAAGTAATAGAAATCAATGGAAAACCTAAACTCTCATTTTTTATTTTTTGTTATTAAAAAATATGTATTGTGGCATAATCTAAGATAATACAAAAATTATTAAGTAATAGAAATCAATGGAAAACCTAAACTCACATTTTTTATTTTTTGTTATTAAAAAATATGTATTGTGGCATAATCTAAGATAATACAAAAATTATTAAGTAATAGAAATCAATGGAAAACCTAAACTCACATTTTTTATTTTTTATTATTAAAAAATATGTATTGTGGCATAATCTAAGATGATACAAAAATTATTAAGTAATAGAAATCAATGGAAAACCTAAACTCACATTTTTTATTTTTTATTATTAAAAAATATGTATTGTGGCATAATCTAAGATAATACAAAAAATTATTAAGTAATAGAAATCAATGGAAAACCTAAACTCACATTTTTTATTTTTTGTTATTAAAAAATATGTATTGTGGCATAATCTAAGATGATACAAAAAATTATTAAGTAATAGAAATCAATGGAAAACCTAAACTCACATTTTTTATTTTTTGTTATTAAAACATATGTATTGTGGCATAATCTAAGATGATACAAAAATTATTAAGTAATAGAAATCAATGGTAAACCTAAACTCACATTTTTTATTTTTTGTTATTAAAAAATATGTATTGTGGCATAATCTAAGATGATACAAAAAATTATTAAGTAATAGAAATCAATGGAAAACCTAAACTCACATTTTTTATTTTTTGTTATTAAAAAATATGTATTGTGGCATAATCTAAGATGATACAAAAATTATTAAGTAATAGAAATCAATGGAAAACCTAAACTCACATTTTTTATTTTTTGTTATTAAAACATATGTATTGTGGCATAATCTAAGATGATACAAAAAATTATTAAGTAATAGAAATCAATGGAAAACCTAAACTCACATTTTTTATTTTTTGTTATTAAAAAATATGTATTGTGGCATAATCTAAGATGATACAAAAATTATTAAGTAATAGAAATCAATGGAAAACCTAAACTCACATTTTTTATTTTTTGTTATTAAAAAATATGTATTGTGGCATAATCTAAGATGATACAAAAATTATTAAGTAATAGAAATCAATGGAAAACCTAAACTCACATTTTTTATTTTTTGTTATTAAAAAATATGTATTGTGGCATAATCTAAGATAATACAAAAAATTATTAAGTAATAGAAATCAATGGAAAACCTAAACTCACATTTTTTATTTTTTGTTATTAAAAAATATGTATTGTGGCATAATCTAAGATAATACAAAAATTATTAAGTAATAGAAATCAATGGAAAACCTAAACTCACATTTTTTATTTTTTATTATTAAAAAATATGTATTGTGGCATAATCTAAGATAATACAAAAAATTATTAAGTAATAGAAATCAATGGAAAACCTAAACTCACATTTTTTATTTTTTGTTATTAAAAAATATGTATTGTGGCATAATCTAAGATAATACAAAAATTATTAAGTAATAGAAATCAATGGAAAACCTAAACTCACATTTTTTATTTTTTATTATTAAAAAATATGTATTGTGGCATAATCTAAGATAATACAAAAATTATTAAGTAATAGAAATCAATGGAAAACCTAAACTCACATTTTTTATTTTTTATTATTAAAAAATATGTATTGTGGCATAATCTAAGATAATACAAAAAATTATTAAGTAATAGACATTAATGGAAAACCTAAACTCACATTTTTTATTCTCTATTATTAAAAAATATGTATTGTGGCATAATCTAAGATAATACAAAAATTATTAAGTAATAGAAATCAATGGAAAACCTAAACTCACATTTTTTATTTTTTGTTATTAAAAAATATGTATTGTGGCATAATCTAAGATAATACAAAAAATTATTAAGTAATAGAAATCAATGGAAAACCTAAACTCACATTTTTTATTTTTTGTTATTAAAAAATATGTATTGTGGCATAATCTAAGATAATACAAAAAATTATTAAGTAATAGACATTAATGGAAAACCTAAACTCACATTTTTTATTTTCTATTATTAAAAAATATGTATTGTGGCATAATCTAAGATAATACAAAAATTATTAAGTAATAGAAATCAATGGAAAACCTAAACTCACATTTTTTATTTTTTATTATTAAAAAATATGTATTGTGGCATAATCTAAGATGATACAAAAATTATTAAGTAATAGAAATCAATGGAAAACCTAAACTCACATTTTTTATTTTTTATTATTAAAAAATATGTATTGTGGCATAATCTAAGATAATACAAAAAATTATTAAGTAATAGACATTAATGGAAAACCTAAACTCACATTTTTTATTCTCTATTATTAAAAAATATGTATTGTGGCATAATCTAAGATAATACAAAAATTATTAAGTAATAGAAATCAATGGAAAACCTAAACTCACATTTTTTATTTTTTGTTATTAAAAAATATGTATTGTGGCATAATCTAAGATAATACAAAAATTATTAAGTAATAGAAATCAATGGAAAACCTAAACTCACATTTTTTATTTTTTATTATTAAAAAATATGTATTGTGGCATAATCTAAGATAATACAAAAAATTATTAAGTAATAGACATTAATGGAAAACCTAAACTCACATTTTTTATTTTCTATTATTAAAAAATATGTATTGTGGCATAATCTAAGATAATACAAAAATTATTAAGTAATAGAAATCAATGGAAAACCTAAACTCTCATTTTTTATTTTTTGTTATTAAAAAATATGTATTGTGGCATAATCTAAGATAATACAAAAATTATTAAGTAATAGAAATCAATGGAAAACCTAAACTCACATTTTTTATTTTTTGTTATTAAAAAATATGTATTGTGGCATAATCTAAGATAATACAAAAATTATTAAGTAATAGAAATCAATGGAAAACCTAAACTCACATTTTTTATTTTTTATTATTAAAAAATATGTATTGTGGCATAATCTAAGATGATACAAAAATTATTAAGTAATAGAAATCAATGGAAAACCTAAACTCACATTTTTTATTTTTTATTATTAAAAAATATGTATTGTGGCATAATCTAAGATAATACAAAAAATTATTAAGTAATAGACATTAATGGAAAACCTAAACTCACATTTTTTATTCTCTATTATTAAAAAATATGTATTGTGGCATAATCTAAGATAACACAAAAAATTATTAAGTAATAGAAATCAATGGAAAACCTAAACTCACATTTTTTATTTTTTGTTATTAAAAAATATGTATTGTGGCATAATCTAAGATAACACAAAAATTATTAAGTAATAGAAATCAATGGTAAACCTAAACTCACATTTTTTATTTTTTGTTATTAAAAAATATGTATTGTGGCATAATCTAAGATAACACAAAAATTATTAAGTAATAGAAATCAATGGAAAACCTAAACTCTCATTTTTTATTTTTTGTTATTAAAAAATATGTATTGTGGCATAATCTAAGATAATACAAAAATTATTAAGTAATAGAAATCAATGGAAAACCTAAACTCACATTTTTTATTTTTTGTTATTAAAAAATATGTATTGTGGCATAATCTAAGATAACACAAAAAATTATTAAGTAATAGAAATCAATGGAAAACCTAAACTCACATTTTTTATTTTTTGTTATTAAAAAATATGTATTGTGGCATAATCTAAGATAACACAAAAATTATTAAGTAATAGAAATCAATGGAAAACCTAAACTCACATTTTTTATTTTTTGTTATTAAAAAATATGTATTGTGGCATAATCTAAGATAATACAAAAATTATTAAGTAATAGAAATCAATGGAAAACCTAAACTCACATTTTTTATTTTTTGTTATTAAAAAATATAGATTGTGGCATAATCTAAGATAACACAAAAATTATTAAGTAATAGAAATCAATGGAAAACCTAAACTCACATTTTTTATTTTTTGTTATTAAAAAATATGTATTGTGGCATAATCTAAGATAATACAAAAATTATTAAGTAATAGAAATCAATGGAAAACCTAAACTCACATTTTTTATTTTTTGTTATTAAAAAATATGTATTGTGGCATAATCTAAGATAATACAAAAATTATTAAGTAATAGAAATCAATGGTAAACCTAAACTCACATTTTTTATTTTTTGTTATTAAAAAATATGTATTGTGGCATAATCTAAGATAACACAAAAATTATTAAGTAATAGAAATCAATGGTAAACCTAAACTCTCATTTTTTATTTTTTGTTATTAAAAAATATGTATTGTGGCATAATCTAAGATAACACAAAAATTATTAAGTAATAGAAATCAATGGTAAACCTAAACTCACATTTTTTATTTTTTGTTATTAAAAAATATGTATTGTGGCATAATCTAAGATAACACAAAAATTATTAAGTAATAGAAATCAATGGTAAACCTAAACTCTCATTTTTTATTTTTTGTTATTAAAAAATATGTATTGTGGCATAATCTAAGATAATACAAAAATTATTAAGTAATAGAAATCAATGGTAAACCTAAACTCACATTTTTTATTTTTTGTTATTAAAAAATATGTATTGTGGCATAATCTAAGATAACACAAAAATTATTAAGTAATAGAAATCAATGGAAAACCTAAACTCACATTTTTTATTTTTTGTTATTAAAAAATATGTATTGTGGCATAATCTAAGATAATACAAAAATTATTAAGTAATAGAAATCAATGGAAAACCTAAACTCACATTTTTTATTTTTTGTTATTAAAAAATATGTATTGTGGCATAATCTAAGATAACACAAAAATTATTAAGTAATAGAAATCAATGGAAAACCTAAACTCACATTTTTTATTTTTTGTTATTAAAAAATATGTATTGTGGCATAATCTAAGATAACACAAAAATTATTAAGTAATAGAAATCAATGGTAAACCTAAACTCACATTTTTTATTTTTTGTTATTAAAAAATATGTATTGTGGCATAATCTAAGATAACACAAAAATTATTAAGTAATAGAAATCAATGGTAAACCTAAACTCTCATTTTTTATTTTTTGTTATTAAAAAATATGTATTGTGGCATAATCTAAGATAATACAAAAATTATTAAGTAATAGAAATCAATGGAAAACCTAAACTCACATTTTTTATTTTTTGTTATTAAAAAATATGTATTGTGGCATAATCTAAGATAATACAAAAATTATTAAGTAATAGAAATCAATGGTAAACCTAAACTCACATTTTTTATTTTTTGTTATTAAAAAATATGTATTGTGGCATAATCTAAGATAACACAAAAATTATTAAGAAATAGAAATCAATGGAAAACCTAAACTCTCATTTTTTATTTTTTGTTATTAAAAAATATGTATTGTGGCATAATCTAAGATAATCCAAAAATTATTAAGTAATAGAAATCAATGGTAAACCTAAACTCACATTTTTTATTTTTTGTTATTAAAAAATATGTATTGTGGCATAATCTAAGATAATACAAAAATTATTAAGTAATAGAAATCAATGGAAAACCTAAACTCACATTTTTTATTTTTTGTTATTAAAAAATATGTATTGTGGCATAATCTAAGATAACACAAAAATTATTAAGTAATAGAAATCAATGGTAAACCTAAACTCACATTTTTTATTTTTTGTTATTAAAAAATATGTATTGTGGCATAATCTAAGATAACACAAAAATTATTAAGTAATAGAAATCAATGGAAAACCTAAACTCTCATTTTTTATTTTTTGTTATTAAAAAATATGTATTGTGGCATAATCTAAGATAATACAAAAATTATTAAGTAATAGAAATCAATGGAAAACCTAAACTCTCATTTTTTATTTTTTGTTATTAAAAAATATGTATTGTGGCATAATCTAAGATAACACAAAAATTATTAAGTAATAGAAATCAATGGAAAACCTAAACTCTCATTTTTTATTTTTTGTTATTAAAAAATATGTATTGTGGCATAATCTAAGATAATACAAAAATTATTAAGTAATAGAAATCAATGGAAAACCTAAACTCACATTTTTTATTTTTTGTTATTAAAAAATATGTATTGTGGCATAATCTAAGATAATACAAAAATTATTAAGTAATAGAAATCAATGGAAAACCTAAACTCTCATTTTTTATTTTTTGTTATTAAAAAATATGTATTGTGGCATAATCTAAGATAATACAAAAATTATTAAGTAATAGAAATCAATGGAAAACCTAAACTCACATTTTTTATTTTTTGTTATTAAAAAATATGTATTGTGGCATAATCTAAGATAATACAAAAATTATTAAGTAATAGAAATCAATGGAAAACCTAAACTCACATTTTTTATTTTTTGTTATTAAAAAATATGTATTGTGGCATAATCTAAGATAACACAAAAATTATTAAGTAATAGAAATCAATGGAAAACCTAAACTCTCATTTTTTATTTTTTGTTATTAAAAAATATGTATTGTGGCATAATCTAAGATAACACAAAAATTATTAAGTAATAGAAATCAATGGTAAACCTAAACTCACATTTTTTATTTTTTGTTATTAAAAAATATGTATTGTGGCATAATCTAAGATAATACAAAAATTATTAAGTAATAGAAATCAATGGAAAACCTAAACTCACATTTTTTATTTTTTGTTATTAAAAAATATGTATTGTGGCATAATCTAAGATAATACAAAAATTATTAAGTAATAGAAATCAATGGAAAACCTAAACTCACATTTTTTATTTTTTGTTATTAAAAAATATGTATTGTGGCATAATCTAAGATAATACAAAAATTATTAAGTAATAGAAATCAATGGAAAACCTAAACTCACATTTTTTATTTTTTGTTATTAAAAAATATGTATTGTGGCATAATCTAAGATAATACAAAAATTATTAAGTAATAGAAATCAATGGAAAACCTAAACTCACATTTTTTATTTTTTGTTATTAAAAAATATGTATTGTGGCATAATCTAAGATAATACAAAAATTATTAAGTAATAGAAATCAATGGAAAACCTAAACTCACATTTTTTATTTTTTGTTATTAAAAAATATGTATTGTGGCATAATCTAAGATAATACAAAAATTATTAAGTAATAGAAATCAATGGAAAACCTAAACTCTCATTTTTTATTTTTTGTTATTAAAAAATATGTATTGTGGCATAATCTAAGATAATACAAAAATTATTAAGTAATAGAAATCAATGGTAAACCTAAACTCACATTTTTTATTTTTTGTTATTAAAAAATATGTATTGTGGCATAATCTAAGATAATACAAAAATTATTAAGTAATAGAAATCAATGGAAAACCTAAACTCACATTTTTTATTTTTTGTTATTAAAAAATATGTATTGTGGCATAATCTAAGATAACACAAAAATTATTAAGTAATAGAAATCAATGGAAAACCTAAACTCTCATTTTTTATTTTTTGTTATTAAAAAATATGTATTGTGGCATAATCTAAGATAACACAAAAATTATTAAGTAATAGAAATCAATGGAAAACCTAAACTCACATTTTTTATTTTTTGTTATTAAAAAATATGTATTGTGGCATAATCTAAGATAACACAAAAAATTATTAAGTAATAGAAATCAATGGAAAACCTAAACTCACATTTTTTATTTTTTGTTATTAAAAAATATGTATTGTGGCATAATCTAAGATAATACAAAAATTATTAAGTAATAGAAATCAATGGAAAACCTAAACTCACATTTTTTATTTTTTGTTATTAAAAAATATAGATTGTGGCATAATCTAAGATAACACAAAAATTATTAAGTAATAGAAATCAATGGAAAACCTAAACTCACATTTTTTATTTTTTGTTATTAAAAAATATGTATTGTGGCATAATCTAAGATAATACAAAAATTATTAAGTAATAGAAATCAATGGAAAACCTAAACTCACATTTTTTATTTTTTGTTATTAAAAAATATAGATTGTGGCATAATCTAAGATAACACAAAAATTATTAAGTAATAGAAATCAATGGAAAACCTAAACTCACATTTTTTATTTTTTGTTATTAAAAAATATGTATTGTGGCATAATCTAAGATAATACAAAAATTATTAAGTAATAGAAATCAATGGAAAACCTAAACTCACATTTTTTATTTTTTGTTATTAAAAAATATGTATTGTGGCATAATCTAAGATAATACAAAAATTATTAAGTAATAGAAATCAATGGTAAACCTAAACTCACATTTTTTATTTTTTGTTATTAAAAAATATGTATTGTGGCATAAACTAAGATAATACAAAAAATTATTAAGTAATAGAAATCAATGGAAAACCTAAACTCACATTTTTTATTTTTTGTTATTAAAAAATATGTATTGTGGCATAATCTAAGATAATCCAAAAATTATTAAGTAATAGAAATCAATGGTAAACCTAAACTCACATTTTTTATTTTTTGTTATTAAAAAATATGTATTGTGGCATAAACTAAGATAATACAAAAAATTATTAAGTAATAGAAATCAATGGAAAACCTAAACTCACATTTTTTATTTTTTGTTATTAAAAAATATGTATTGTGGCATAATCTAAGATAATACAAAAATTATTAAGTAATAGAAATCAATGGAAAACCTAAACTCACATTTTTTATTTTTTGTTATTAAAAAATTTGTATTGTGGCATAATCTAAGATAATACAAAAATTATTAAGTAATAGAAATCAATGGAAAACCTTAACTCACATTTTTTATTTTTTGTTATTAAAAAATATGTATTGTGGCATAATCTAAGATAATACAAAAATTATTAAGTAATAGAAATCAATGGAAAACCTTAACTCACATTTTTTATTTTTTGTTATTAAAAAATATGTATTGTGGCATAATCTAAGATAATACAAAAATTATTAAGTAATAGAAATCAATGGAAAACCTAAACTCACATTTTTTATTTTTTGTTATTAAAAAATATGTATTGTGGCATAATCTAAGATAATACAAAAATTATTAAGTAATAGAAATCAATGGAAAACCTTAACTCACATTTTTTATTTTTTGTTATTAAAAAATATGTATTGTGGCATAATCTAAGATAATACAAAAATTATTAAGTAATAGAAATCAATGGAAAACCTTAACTCACATTTTTTATTTTTTGTTATTAAAAAATATGTATTGTGGCATAATCTAAGATAATACAAAAATTATTAAGTAATAGAAATCAATGGAAAACCTTAACTCACATTTTTTATTTTTTGTTATTAAAAAATATGTATTGTGGCATAATCTAAGATAATACAAAAATTATTAAGTAATAGAAATCAATGGAAAACCTTAACTCACATTTTTTATTTTTTGTTATTAAAAAATATGTATTGTGGCATAATCTAAGATAATACAAAAATTATTAAGTAATAGAAATCAATGGAAAACCTTAACTCACATTTTTTATTTTTTGTTATTAAAAAATATGTATTGTGGCATAATCTAAGATAATACAAAAATTATTAAGTAATAGAAATCAATGGAAAACCTTAACTCACATTTTTTATTTTTTGTTATTAAAAAATATGTATTGTGGCATAATCTAAGATAATACAAAAAATTATTAAGTAATAGACATCAATGGAAAACCTAAACTCACATTTTTTATTTTTTGTAATTAAAAAATATGTATTGTGGCATAATCTAAGATAATACAAAAAATTATTAAGTAATAGAAATCAATGGAAAACCTAAACTCACATTTTTTATTTTTTGTTATTAAAAAATATGTATTGTGGCATAATCTAAGATAATACAAAAATTATTAAGTAATGGAAATCAATGGAAAACCTAAACTCACATTTTTTATTTTTTGTTATTAAAAAATATGTATTGTGGCATAATCTAAGATAATACAAAAATTATTAAGTAATAGAAATCAATGGAAAACCTAAACACACATTTTTTATTTTTTGTTATTAAAAAATATGTATTGTGGCATAATCTAAGATAATACAAAAAATTATTAAGTAATAGAAATCAATGGAAAACCTAAACTCACATTTTTTATTTTTTGTTATTAAAAAATATGTATTGTGGCATAATCTAAGATAATACAAAAATTATTAAGTAATAGAAATCAATGGAAAACCTAAACACACATTTTTTATTTTTTGTTATTAAAAAATATGTATTGTGGCATAATCTAAGATAATACAAAAAATTATTAAGTAATAGAAATCAATGGAAAACCTAAACTCACATTTTTTATTTTTTGTTATTAAAAAATATGTATTGTGGCATAATCTAAGATAATACAAAAATTATTAAGTAATAGAAATCAATGGAAAACCTAAACACACATTTTTTATTTTTTGTTATTAAAAAATATGTATTGTGGCATAATCTAAGATAATACAAAAAATTATTAAGTAATAGAAATCAATGGAAAACCTAAACTCACATTTTTAATTTTTTGTTATTAAAAAATATGTATTGTGGCATAATCTAAGATAATACAAAAAATTATTAAGTAATAGAAATCAATGGAAAACCTAAACTCACATTTTTAATTTTTTGTTATTAAAAAATATGTATTGTGGCATAATCTAAGATAATACAAAAAATTATTAAGTAATAGACATCAATGGAAAACATAAACTCACATTTTTTATTTTTTGTTATTAAAAAATATGTATTGTGGCATAATCTAAGATAATACAAAAAATTATTAAGTAATAGACATCAATGGAAAACATAAACTCACATTTTTTATTTTTTGTTATTAAAAAATATGTATTGGGGCATAATCTAAGATAATACAAAAAATTATTAAGTAATAGACATCAATGGAAAACCTAAACTCACATTTTTTATTTTTTGTTATTAAAAAATATGTATTGTGGCATAATCTAAGATAATACAAAAATTATTAAGTAATGGAAATCAATGGAAAACCTAAACTCACATTTTTTATTTTTTGTTATTAAAAAATATGTATTGTGGCATAATCTAAGATAATACAAAAATTTATTAAGTAATAGAAATCAATGGAAAACCTAAACTAACATTTTTTATTTTTTATTATTAAAAAATATGTATTGTGGCATAATCTAAGATAATACAAAAAATTATTAAGTAATAGAAATCAATGGAAAACCTAAACTCACATTTTTAATTTTTTGTTATTAAAAAATATGTATTGTGGCATAATCTAAGATAATACAAAAAATTATTAAGTAATAGACATCAATGGAAAACATAAACTCACATTTTTTATTTTTTGTTATTAAAAAATATGTATTGTGGCATAATCTAAGATAATACAAAAAATTATTAAGTAATAGACATCAATGGAAAACCTAAACTCACATTTTTTATTTTTTGTTATTAAAAAATATGTATTGTGGCATAATCTAAGATAATACAAAAATTATTAAGTAATAGAAATCAATGGAAAACCTAAACTCACATTTTTTATTTTTTGTTATTAAAAAATATGTATTGTGGCATAATCTAAGATAACACAAAAATTATTAAGTAATAGAAATCAATGGTAAACCTAAACTCACATTTTTTATTTTTTG
The DNA here is from genome assembly GCA_963243735.1 of Neocrepidodera transversa. Taxonomy (NCBI): domain Eukaryota; kingdom Metazoa; phylum Arthropoda; class Insecta; order Coleoptera; family Chrysomelidae; genus Neocrepidodera; species Neocrepidodera transversa. The sequence continues at coordinate 426,758 of CAUJLB010000079.1, read as the reverse complement.
TTATTAAAAAATATGTATTGTGGCATAATCTAAGATAACACAAAAATTATTAAGTAATAGAAATCAATGGTAAACCTAAACTCACATTTTTTATTTTTTGTTATTAAAAAATATGTATTGTGGCATAATCTAAGATAACACAAAAATAATTAAGTAATAGAAATCAATGGTAAACCTAAACTCACATTTTTTATTTTTTGTTATTAAAAAATATGTATTGTGGCATAATCTAAGATAATACAAAAATTATTAAGTAATGGAAATCAATGGAAAACCTAAACTCACATTTTTTATTTTTTGTTATTAAAAAATATGTATTGTGGCATAATCTAAGATAACACAAAAATAATTAAGTAATAGAAATCAATGGTAAACCTAAACTCACATTTTTTATTTTTTGTTATTAAAAAATATGTATTGTGGCATAATCTAAGATAACACAAAAATTATTAAGTAATAGAAATCAATGGAAAACCTAAACTCTCATTTTTTATTTTTTGTTATTAAAAAATATGTATTGTGGCATAATCTAAGATAACACAAAAATTATTAAGTAATAGAAATCAATGGAAAACCTAAACTCTCATTTTTTATTTTTTGTTATTAAAAAATATGTATTGTGGCATAATCTAAGATAATACAAAAATTATTAAGTAATAGAAATCAATGGAAAACCTAAACTCACATTTTTTATTTTTTGTTATTAAAAAATATGTATTGTGGCATAATCTAAGATAATACAAAAAATTATTAAGTAATAGAAATCAATGGAAAACCTAAACTCACATTTTTAATTTTTTGTTATTAAAAAATATGTATTGTGGCATAATCTAAGATAATACAAAAAATTATTAAGTAATAGACATCAATGGAAAACATAAACTCACATTTTTTATTTTTTGTTATTAAAAAATATGTATTGTGGCATAATCTAAGATAATACAAAAAATTATTAAGTAATAGACATCAATGGAAAACCTAAACTCACATTTTTTATTTTTTGTTATTAAAAAATATGTATTGTGGCATAATCTAAGATAATACAAAAATTATTAAGTAATAGAAATCAATGGAAAACCTAAACTCACATTTTTTATTTTTTGTTATTAAAAAATATGTATTGTGGCATAATCTAAGATAACACAAAAATTATTAAGTAATAGAAATCAATGGTAAACCTAAACTCACATTTTTTATTTTTTGTTATTAAAAAATATGTATTGTGGCATAATCTAAGATAACACAAAAATTATTAAGTAATAGAAATCAATGGTAAACCTAAACTCTCATTTTTTATTTTTTGTTATTAAAAAATATGTATTGTGGCATAATCTAAGATAACACAAAAATTATTAAGTAATAGAAATCAATGGTAAACCTAAACTCACATTTTTTATTTTTTGTTATTAAAAAATATGTATTGTGGCATAATCTAAGATAACACAAAAATTATTAAGTAATAGAAATCAATGGAAAACCTAAACTCTCATTTTTTATTTTTTGTTATTAAAAAATATGTATTGTGGCATAATCTAAGATAACACAAAAATAATTAAGTAATAGAAATCAATGGAAAACCTAAACTCTCATTTTTTATTTTTTGTTATTAAAAAATATGTATTGTGGCATAATCTAAGATAACACAAAAATAATTAAGTAATAGAAATCAATGGAAAACCTAAACTCTCATTTTTTATTTTTTGTTATTAAAAAATATGTATTGTGGCATAATCTAAGATAACACAAAAATTATTAAGTAATAGAAATCAATGGAAAACCTAAACTCTCATTTTTTATTTTTTGTTATTAAAAAATATGTATTGTGGCATAATCTAAGATAATACAAAAATTATTAAGTAATAGAAATCAATGGAAAACCTAAACTCACATTTTTTATTTTTTGTTATTAAAAAATATGTATTGTGGCATAATCTAAGATAATACAAAAAATTATTAAGTAATAGACATCAATGGAAAACATAAACTCACATTTTTTATTTTTTGTTATTAAAAAATATGTATTGTGGCATAATCTAAGATAATACAAAAAATTATTAAGTAATAGACATCAATGGAAAACCTAAACTCACATTTTTTATTTTTTGTTATTAAAAAATATGTATTGTGGCATAATCTAAGATAATACAAAAATTATTAAGTAATAGAAATCAATGGAAAACCTAAACTCACATTTTTTATTTTTTGTTATTAAAAAATATGTATTGTGGCATAATCTAAGATAACACAAAAATTATTAAGTAATAGAAATCAATGGTAAACCTAAACTCACATTTTTTATTTTTTGTTATTAAAAAATATGTATTGTGGCATAATCTAAGATAACACAAAAATTATTAAGTAATAGAAATCAATGGAAAACCTAAACTCTCATTTTTTATTTTTTGTTATTAAAAAATATGTATTGTGGCATAATCTAAGATAACACAAAAATTATTAAGTAATAGAAATCAATGGTAAACCTAAACTCACATTTTTTATTTTTTGTTATTAAAAAATATGTATTGTGGCATAATCTAAGATAACACAAAAATTATTAAGTAATAGAAATCAATGGAAAACCTAAACTCTCATTTTTTATTTTTTGTTATTAAAAAATATGTATTGTGGCATAATCTAAGATAACACAAAAATTATTAAGTAATAGAAATCAATGGTAAACCTAAACTCACATTTTTTATTTTTTGTTATTAAAAAATATGTATTGTGGCATAATCTAAGATAACACAAAAATTATTAAGTAATAGAAATCAATGGTAAACCTAAACTCACATTTTTTATTTTTTGTTATTAAAAAATATGTATTGTGGCATAATCTAAGATAACACAAAAATTATTAAGTAATAGAAATCAATGGTAAACCTAAACTCTCATTTTTTATTTTTTGTTATTAAAAAATATGTATTGTGGCATAATCTAAGATAACACAAAAATTATTAAGTAATAGAAATCAATGGTAAACCTAAACTCACATTTTTTATTTTTTGTTATTAAAAAATATGTATTGTGGCATAATCTAAGATAACACAAAAATTATTAAGTAATAGAAATCAATGGAAAACCTAAACTCTCATTTTTTATTTTTTGTTATTAAAAAATATGTATTGTGGCATAATCTAAGATAACACAAAAATAATTAAGTAATAGAAATCAATGGTAAACCTAAACTCACATTTTTTATTTTTTGTTATTAAAAAATATGTATTGTGGCATAATCTAAGATAACACAAAAATAATTAAGTAATAGAAATCAATGGAAAACCTAAACTCTCATTTTTTATTTTTTGTTATTAAAAAATATGTATTGTGGCATAATCTAAGATAACACAAAAATTATTAAGTAATAGAAATCAATGGAAAACCTAAACTCTCATTTTTTATTTTTTGTTATTAAAAAATATGTATTGTGGCATAATCTAAGATAATACAAAAAATTATTAAGTAATAGACATCAATGGAAAACCTAAACTCACATTTTTTATTTTTTGTTATTAAAAAATATGTATTGTGGCATAATCTAAGATAATACAAAAATTATTAAGTAATAGAAATCAATGGAAAACCTAAACTCACATTTTTTATTTTTTGTTATTAAAAAATATGTATTGTGGCATAATCTAAGATAATACAAAAAATTATTAAGTAATAGACATCAATGGAAAACCTAAACTCACATTTTTTATTTTTTGTTATTAAAAAATATGTATTGTGGCATAATCTAAGATAATACAAAAATTATTAAGTAATAGAAATCAATGGAAAACCTAAACTCACATTTTTTATTTTTTGTTATTAAAAAATATGTATTGTGGCATAATCTAAGATAACACAAAAATTATTAAGTAATAGAAATCAATGGTAAACCTAAACTCACATTTTTTATTTTTTGTTATTAAAAAATATGTATTGTGGCATAATCTAAGATAACACAAAAATTATTAAGTAATAGACATCAATGGAAAACATAAACTCACATTTTTTATTTTTTGTTATTAAAAAATATGTATTGTGGCATAATCTAAGATAATACAAAAAATTATTAAGTAATAGACATCAATGGAAAACCTAAACTCACATTTTTTATTTTTTGTTATTAAAAAATATGTATTGTGGCATAATCTAAGATAATACAAAAATTATTAAGTAATAGAAATCAATGGAAAACCTAAACTCACATTTTTTATTTTTTGTTATTAAAAAATATGTATTGTGGCATAATCTAAGATAACACAAAAATTATTAAGTAATAGAAATCAATGGTAAACCTAAACTCACATTTTTTATTTTTTGTTATTAAAAAATATGTATTGTGGCATAATCTAAGATAACACAAAAATTATTAAGTAATAGAAATCAATGGTAAACCTAAACTCACATTTTTTATTTTTTGTTATTAAAAAATATGTATTGTGGCATAATCTAAGATAACACAAAAATTATTAAGTAATAGAAATCAATGGAAAACCTAAACTCTCATTTTTTATTTTTTGTTATTAAAAAATATGTATTGTGGCATAATCTAAGATAATACAAAAATTATTAAGTAATAGAAATCAATGGAAAACCTAAACTCACATTTTTTATTTTTTGTTATTAATAAATATGTATTGTGGCATAATCTAAGATAACACAAAAAATTATTAAGTAATAGAAATCAATGGAAAACCTAAACTCACATTTTTTATTTTTTGTTATTAAAAAATATGTATTGTGGCATAATCTAAGATAATACAAAAATTATTAAGTAATAGAAATCAATGGAAAACCTAAACTCACATTTTTTATTTTTTGTTATTAAAAAATATAGATTGTGGCATAATCTAAGATAACACAAAAATTATTAAGTAATAGAAATCAATGGAAAACCTAAACTCACATTTTTTATTTTTTGTTATTAAAAAATTTGTATTGTGGCATAAACTAAGATAATACAAAAAATTATTAAGTAATAGAAATCAATGGAAAACCTAAACTCACATTTTTTATTTTTTGTTATTAAAAAATATGTATTGTGGCATAATCTAAGATAATCCAAAAATTATTAAGTAATAGAAATCAATGGTAAACCTAAACTCACATTTTTTATTTTTTGTTATTAAAAAATATGTATTGTGGCATAAACTAAGATAATACAAAAAATTATTAAGTAATAGAAATCAATGGAAAACCTAAACTCACATTTTTTATTTTTTGTTATTAAAAAATATGTATTGTGGCATAAACTAAGATAATACAAAAAATTATTAAGTAATAGAAATCAATGGAAAACCTAAACTCACATTTTTTATTTTTTGTTATTAAAAAATTTGTATTGTGGCATAAACTAAGATAATACAAAAAATTATTAAGTAATAGAAATCAATGGAAAACCTAAACTCACATTTTTTATTTTTTGTTATTAAAAAATATGTATTGTGGCATAATCTAAGATAATCCAAAAATTATTAAGTAATAGAAATCAATGGTAAACCTAAACTCACATTTTTTATTTTTTGTTATTAAAAAATATGTATTGTGGCATAAACTAAGATAATACAAAAAATTATTAAGTAATAGAAATCAATGGAAAACCTAAACTCACATTTTTTATTTTTTGTTATTAAAAAATATGTATTGTGGCATAATCTAAGATAATCCAAAAATTATTAAGTAATAGAAATCAATGGTAAACCTAAACTCACATTTTTTATTTTTTGTTATTAAAAAATATGTATTGTGGCATAAACTAAGATAATACAAAAAATTATTAAGTAATAGAAATCAATGGTAAACCTAAACTCACATTTTTTATTTTTTGTTATTAAAAAATATGTATTGTGGCATAATCTAAGATAACACAAAAATTATTAAGTAATAGAAATCAATGGAAAACCTAAACTCACATTTTTTATTTTTTGTTATTAAAAAATATGTATTGTGGCATAATCTAAGATAACACAAAAATTATTAAGTAATAGAAATCAATGGAAAACCTAAACTCACATTTTTTATTTTTTGTTATTAAAAAATATGTATTGTGGCATAATCTAAGATAACACAAAAATTATTAAGTAATAGAAATCAATGGTAAACCTAAACTCACATTTTTTATTTTTTGTTATTAAAAAATATGTATTGTGGCATAATCTAAGATAACACAAAAATTATTAAGTAATAGAAATCAATGGAAAACCTAAACTCACATTTTTTATTTTTTGTTATTAAAAAATATGTATTGTGGCATAATCTAAGATAATACAAAAATTATTAAGTAATAGAAATCAATGGAAAACCTAAACTCACATTTTTTATTTTTTGTTATTAAAAAATTTGTATTGTGGCATAATCTAAGATAATACAAAAAATTATTAAGTAATAGAAATCAATGGAAAACCTAAACTCACATTTTTTATTTTTTGTTATTAAAAAATATGTATTGTGGCATAATCTAAGATAATCCAAAAATTATTAAGTAATAGAAATCAATGGTAAACCTAAACTCACATTTTTTATTTTTTGTTATTAAAAAATATGTATTGTGGCATAATCTAAGATAACACAAAAATTATTAAGTAATAGAAATCAATGGAAAACCTAAACTCACATTTTTTATTTTTTGTTATTAAAAAATATGTATTGTGGCATAATCTAAGATAATACAAAAATTATTAAGTAATAGAAATCAATGGAAAACCTAAACTCACATTTTTTATTTTTTGTTATTAAAAAATTTGTATTGTGGCATAATCTAAGATAATACAAAAAATTATTAAGTAATAGAAATCAATGGAAAACCTAAACTCACATTTTTTATTTTTTGTTATTAAAAAATTTGTATTGTGGCATAATCTAAGATAATACAAAAAATTATTAAGTAATAGAAATCAATGGTAAACCTAAACTCACATTTTTTATTTTTTGTTATTAAAAAATATGTATTGTGGCATAATCTAAGATAACACAAAAATTATTAAGTAATAGAAATCAATGGAAAACCTAAACTCACATTTTTTATTTTTTGTTATTAAAAAATATGTATTGTGGCATAATCTAAGATAACACAAAAATTATTAAGTAATAGAAATCAATGGAAAACCTAAACTCACATTTTTTATTTCTTGTTATTAAAAAATTTGTATTGTGGCATAATCTAAGATAATACAAAAAATTATTAAGTAATAGAAATCAATGGAAAACCTAAACTTACATTTTTTATTTTTTGTTATTAAATAATATGTATTGTGGCATAATCTAAGATAATACAAAAAATTATTAAGTAATAGAAATCAATGGAAAACCTAAACTTACATTTTTTATTTTTTGTTATTAAATAATATGTATTGTGGCATAATCTAAGATAATACAAAAAATTATTAAGTAATAGAAATCAATGGAAAACCTAAACTTACATTTTTTATTTTTTGTTATTAAATAATATGTATTGTGGCATAATCTAAGATAATACAAAAAATTATTAAGTAATAGAAATCAATGGAAAACCTATACTTACATTTTTTATTTTTTGTTATTAAAAAATTTGTATTGTGGCATAATCTAAGATAATACAAAAAATTATTAAGTAATAGAAATCAATGGAAAACCTAAACTCACATTTTTTATTTTTTGTTATTAAAAAATTTGTATTGTGGCATAATCTAAGATAATACAAAAAATTATTAAGTAATAGAAATCAATGGAAAACCTAAACTTACATTTTTTATTTTTTGTTATTAAAAAATTTGTATTGTGGCATAATCTAAGATAATACAAAAAATTATTAAGTAATAGAAATCAATGGAAAACCTAAACTTACATTTTTTATTTTTTGTTATTAAAAAATTTGTATTGTGGCATAATCTAAGATAATACAAAAAATTATTAAGTAATAGAAATCAATGGAAAACCTAAACTCACATTTTTTATTTTTTGTTATTAAAAAATATGTATTGTGGCATAATCTAAGATAATACAAAAATTATTAAGTAATAGAAATCAATGGAAAACCTAAACTCACATTTTTTATTTTTTGTTATTAAAAAATATGTATTGTGGCATAATCTAAGATAATACAAAAATTATTAAGTAATAGAAATCAATGGAAAACCTAAACTCACATTTTTTATTTTTTGTTATTAAAAAATATGTATTGTGGCATAATCTAAGATAATACAAAAATTATTAAGTAATAGAAATCAATGGAAAACCTTAACTCACATTTTTTATTTTTTGTTATTAAAAAATATGTATTGTGGCATAATCTAAGATAATACAAAAATTATTAAGTAATAGAAATCAATGGAAAACCTTAACTCACATTTTTTATTTTTTGTTATTAAAAAATATGTATTGTGGCATAATCTAAGATAATACAAAAATTATTAAGTAATAGAAATCAATGGAAAACCTTAACTCACATTTTTTATTTTTTGTTATTAAAAAATATGTATTGTGGCATAATCTAAGATAATACAAAAATTATTAAGTAATAGAAATCAATGGAAAACCTTAACTCACATTTTTTATTTTTTGTTATTAAAAAATATGTATTGTGGCATAATCTAAGATAATACAAAAATTATTAAGTAATAGAAATCAATGGAAAACCTTAACTCACATTTTTTATTTTTTGTTATTAAAAAATATGTATTGTGGCATAATCTAAGATAATACAAAAAATTATTAAGTAATAGACATCAATGGAAAACCTAAACTCACATTTTTTATTTTTTGTAATTAAAAAATATGTATTGTGGCATAATCTAAGATAATACAAAAAATTATTAAGTAATAGAAATCAATGGAAAACCTAAACACACATTTTTTTTTTTTGTTATTAAAAAATATGTATTGTGGCATAATCTAAGATAATACAAAAAATTATTAAGTAATAGAAATCAATGGAAAACCTAAACTCACATTTTTTATTTTTTGTTATTAAAAAATATGTATTGTGGCATAATCTAAGATAATACAAAAATTATTAAGTAATAGAAATCAATGGAAAACCTAAACACACATTTTTTATTTTTTGTTATTAAAAAATATGTATTGTGGCATAATCTAAGATAATACAAAAAATTATTAAGTAATAGAAATCAATGGAAAACCTAAACTCACATTTTTTATTTTTTGTTATTAAAAAATATGTATTGTGGCATAATCTAAGATAATACAAAAATTATTAAGTAATAGAAATCAATGGAAAACCTTAACTCACATTTTTTATTTTTTGTTATTAAAAAATATGTATTGTGGCATAATCTAAGATAATACAAAAAATTATTAAGTAATAGAAATCAATGGAAAACCTAAACTCACATTTTTTATTTTTTGTTATTAAAAAATATGTATTGTGGCATAATCTAAGATAATACAAAAATTATTAAGTAATAGAAATCAATGGAAAACCTAAACTCACATTTTTTATTTTTTGTTATTAAAAAATATGTATTGTGGCATAATCTAAGATAATACAAAAATTATTAAGTAATAGAAATCAATGGAAAACCTAAACACACATTTTTTATTTTTTGTTATTAAAAAATATGTATTGTGGCATAATCTAAGATAATACAAAAAATTATTAAGTAATAGAAATCAATGGAAAACCTAAACTCACATTTTTTATTTTTTGTTATTAAAAAATATGTATTGTGGCATAATCTAAGATAATACAAAAAATTATTAAGTAATAGAAATCAATGGAAAACCTTAACTCACATTTTTTATTTTTTGTTATTAAAAAATATGTATTGTGGCATAATCTAAGATAATACAAAAAATTATTAAGTAATAGAAATCAATGGAAAACCTAAACTCACATTTTTTATTTTTTGTTATTAAAAAATATGTATTGTGGCATAATCTAAGATAATACAAAAAATTATTAAGTAATAGAAATCAATGGAAAACCTAAACACACATTTTTTATTTTTTGTTATTAAAAAATATGTATTGTGGCATAATCTAAGATAATACAAAAAATTATTAAGTAATAGAAATCAATGGAAAACCTAAACTCACATTTTTTATTTTTTGTTATTAAAAAATATGTATTGTGGCATAATCTAAGATAATACAAAAATTATTAAGTAATAGAAATCAATGGAAAACCTTAACTCACATTTTTTATTTTTTGTTATTAAAAAATATGTATTGTGGCATAATCTAAGATAATACAAAAATTATTAAGTAATAGAAATCAATGGAAAACCTAAACTCACATTTTTTATTTTTTGTTATTAAAAAATATGTATTGTGGCATAATCTAAGATAATACAAAAATTATTAAGTAATAGAAATCAATGGAAAACCTAAACACACATTTTTTATTTTTTGTTATTAAAAAATATGTATTGTGGCATAATCTAAGATAATACAAAAAATTATTAAGTAATAGAAATCAATGGAAAACCTAAACTCACATTTTTTATTTTTTGTTATTAAAAAATATGTATTGTGGCATAATCTAAGATAATACAAAAATTATTAAGTAATAGAAATCAATGGAAAACCTTAACTCACATTTTTTATTTTTTGTTATTAAAAAATATGTATTGTGGCATAATCTAAGATAATACAAAAAATTATTAAGTAATAGAAATCAATGGAAAACCTAAACTCACATTTTTTATTTTTTGTTATTAAAAAATATGTATTGTGGCATAATCTAAGATAATACAAAAATTATTAAGTAATAGAAATCAATGGAAAACCTTAACTCACATTTTTTATTTTTTGTTATTAAAAAATATGTATTGTGGCATAATCTAAGATAATACAAAAATTATTAAGTAATAGAAATCAATGGAAAACCTAAACTCACATTTTTTATTTTTTGTTATTAAAAAATATGTATTGTGGCATAATCTAAGATAATACAAAAATTATTAAGTAATAGAAATCAATGGAAAACCTAAACTCACATTTTTTATTTTTTGTTATTAAAAAATATGTATTGTGGCATAATCTAAGATAATACAAAAATTATTAAGTAATAGAAATCAATGGAAAACCTTAACTCACATTTTTTATTTTTTGTTATTAAAAAATATGTATTGTGGCATAATCTAAGATAATACAAAAAATTATTAAGTAATAGAAATCAATGGAAAACCTAAACTCACATTTTTTATTTTTTGTTATTAAAAAATATGTATTGTGGCATAATCTAAGATAATACAAAAATTATTAAGTAATAGAAATCAATGGAAAACCTAAACTCACATTTTTTATTTTTTGTTATTAAAAAATATGTATTGTGGCATAATCTAAGATAATACAAAAATTATTAAGTAATAGAAATCAATGGAAAACCTTAACTCACATTTTTTATTTTTTGTTATTAAAAAATATGTATTGTGGCATAATCTAAGATAATACAAAAAATTATTAAGTAATAGAAATCAATGGAAAACCTAAACTCACATTTTTTATTTTTTGTTATTAAAAAATATGTATTGTGGCATAATCTAAGATAATACAAAAATTATTAAGTAATAGAAATCAATGGAAAACCTAAACTCACATTTTTTATTTTTTGTTATTAAAAAATATGTATTGTGGCATAATCTAAGATAATACAAAAATTATTAAGTAATAGAAATCAATGGAAAACCTTAACTCACATTTTTTATTTTTTGTTATTAAAAAATATGTATTGTGGCATAATCTAAGATAATACAAAAATTATTAAGCAATAGAAATCAATGGAAAACCTAAACTCACATTTTTTATTTTCTGTTATTAAAAAATATGTATTGTGGCATAATCTAAGATAATACAAAAAATTATTAAGTAATAGAAATCAATGGAAAACCTAAACTCACATTTTTTATTTTCTGTTATTAAAAAATATGTATTGTGGCATAATCTAAGATAATACAAAAATTATTAAGTAATAGAAATCAATGGAAAACCTAAACTCACATTTTTTATTTTTTGTTATTAAAAAATATGTATTGTGGCATAATCTAAGATAATACAAAAAATTATTAAGTAATAGAAATCAATGGAAAACCTAAACTCACATTTTTTATTTTTTGTTATTAAAAAATATGTATTGTGGCATAATCTAAGATAATACAAAAATTATTAAGCAATAGAAATCAATGGAAAACCTAAACTCACATTTTTTATTTTCTGTTATTAAAAAATATGTATTGTGGCATAATCTAAGATAATACAAAAAATTATTAAGTAATAGAAATCAATGGAAAACCTAAACTCACATTTTTTATTTTCTGTTATTAAAAAATATGTATTGTGGCATAATCTAAGATAATACAAAAATTATTAAGTAATAGAAATCAATGGAAAACCTAAACTCACATTTTTTATTTTTTGTTATTAAAAAATATGTATTGTGGCATAATCTAAGATAATACAAAAATTATTAAGTAATAGAAATCAATGGAAAACCTTAACTCACATTTTTTATTTTTTGTTATTAAAAAATATGTATTGTGGCATAATCTAAGATAATACAAAAATTATTAAGCAATAGAAATCAATGGAAAACCTAAACTCACATTTTTTATTTTCTGTTATTAAAAAATATGTATTGTGGCATAATCTAAGATAATACAAAAAATTATTAAGTAATAGAAATCAATGGAAAACCTAAACACACATTTTTTATTTTTTGTTATTAAAAAATATGTATTGTGGCATAATCTAAGATAATACAAAAAATTATTAAGTAATAGAAATCAATGGAAAACCTAAACTCACATTTTTAATTTTTTGTTATTAAAAAATATGTATTGTGGCATAATCTAAGATAATACAAAAAATTATTAAGTAATAGACATCAATGGAAAACATAAACTCACATTTTTTATTTTTTGTTATTAAAAAATATGTATTGTGGCATAATCTAAGATAATACAAAAAATTATTAAGTAATAGACATCAATGGAAAACATAAACTCACATTTTTTATTTTTTGTTATTAAAAAATATGTATTGTGGCATAATCTAAGATAATACAAAAAATTATTAAGTAATAGACATCAATGGAAAACCTAAACTCACATTTTTTATTTTTTGTTATTAAAAAATATGTATTGTGGCATAATCTAAGATAATACAAAAAATTATTAAGTAATAGAAATCAATGGAAAACCTAAACTAACATTTTTTATTTTTTATTATTAAAAAATATGTATTGTGGCATAATCTAAGATAATACAAAAAATTATTAAGTAATAGAAATCAATGGAAAACCTAAACTCACATTTTTAATTTTTTGTTATTAAAAAATATGTATTGTGGCATAATCTAAGATACTACAAAAAATTATTAAGTAATAGACATCAATGGAAAACATAAACTCACATTTTTTATTTTTTGTTATTAAAAAATATGTATTGTGGCATAATCTAAGATAATACAAAAAATTATTAAGTAATGGAAATCAATGGAAAACCTAAACTCACATTTTTTATTTTTTGTTATTAAAAAATATGTATTGTGGCATAATCTAAGATAATACAAAAATTATTAAGTAATGGAAAACCTAAACTCACATTTTTTATTTTTTTTTATTAAAAAATATGTATTGTGGCATAATCTAAGATAATACAAAAATTATTAAGTAATGGAAATCAATGGTAAACCTAAACTCACATTTTTTATTTTTTTTTATTAAAAAATATGTATTGTGGCATAATCTAAGATAATACAAAAATTATTAAGTAATGGAAATCAATGGAAAACCTAAACTCACATTTTTTATTTTTTTTTTATTAAAAAATATGTATTGTGGCATAATCTAAGATAATACAAAAATTATTAAGTAATGGAAAACCTAAACTCACATTTTTTATTTTTTGTTATTAAAAAATATGTATTGTGGCATAATCTAAGATAATACAAAAAATTATTAAGTAATAGAAATCAATGGAAAACCTAAACTCACATTTTTTATTTTTTTTTATTAAAAAATATGTATTGTGGCATAATCTAAGATAATACAAAAAATTATTAAGTAATAGACATCAATGGAAAACCTAAACTCACATTTTTTATTTTTTGTTATTAAAAAATATGTATTGTGGCATAATCTAAGATAATACAAAAATTATTAAGTAATGGAAATCAATGGAAAACCTAAACTCACATTTTTTATTTTTTTTTTATTAAAAAATATGTATTGTGGCATAATCTAAGATAATACAAAAAATTATTAAGTAATAGACATCAATGGAAAACCTAAACTCACATTTTTTATTTTTTGTTATTAAAAAATATGTATTGTGGCATAATCTAAGATAATACAAAAAATTATTAAGTAATAGAAATCAATGGAAAACCTAAACTCACATTTTTTATTTTTTTTTATTAAAAAATATGTATTGTGGCATAATCTAAGATAATACAAAAAATTATTAAGTAATAGACATCAATGGAAAACCTAAACTCACATTTTTTATTTTTTGTTATTAAAAAATATGTATTGTGGCATAATCTAAGATAATACAAAAAATTATTAAGTAATAGAAATCAATGGAAAACCTAAACTCACATTTTTTATTTTTTTTTATTAAAAAATATGTATTGTGGCATAATCTAAGATAATACAAAAAATTATTAAGTAATAGACATCAATGGAAAACCTAAACTCACATTTTTTATTTTTTGTTATTAAAAAATATGTATTGTGGCATAATCTAAGATAATACAAAAAATTATTAAGTAATAGAAATCAATGGAAAACCTAAACTCACATTTTTTATTTTTTTTTATTAAAAAATATGTATTGTGGCATAATCTAAGATAATACAAAAAATTATTAAGTAATGGAAATCAATGGAAAACCTAAACTCACATTTTTTATTTTTTGTTATTAAAAAATATGTTTGTGGCATAATCTAATATGATACAAAAAATTATTAAGTAATGGAAATCAATGGAAAACCTAAACTCACATTTTTTATTTTTTGTTATTAAAAAATATGTTTGTGGCATAATCTAATATGATACAAAAAATTATTAAGTAATGGAAATCAATGGAAAACCTAAACTCACATTTTTTATTTTTTGTTATTAAAAAATATGTATTGTGGCATAAACTAAGATAATACAAAAAATTATTAAGTAATAGAAATCAATGGAAAACCTAAACTCACATTTTTTATTTTTTGTTATTAAAAAATATGTATTGTGGCATAATCTTATATGATACAAAAAATTATTAAGTAATAGACATCAATGGAAAACATAAACTCACATTTTTTATTTTTTGTTATTAAAAAATATGTATTGTGGCATAATCTAATATGATACAAAAAATTATTAAGTAATAGACATCAATGGAAAACCTAACCTCACATTTTTAATTTTTTGTTATTAAAAAATATGTATTGTGGCATAATCTAATATGATACAAAAAATTATTAAGTAATAGACATCAATGGAAAACCTAACCTCACATTTTTAATTTTTTGTTATTAAAAAATATGTATTGTGGCATAATCTAATATGATACAAAAAATTATTAAGTAATAGACATCAATGGAAAACCTAACCTCACATTTTTAATTTTTTGTTATTAAAAAATATGTATTGTGGCATAATCTAATATGATACAAAAAATTATTAAGTAATAGACATCAATGGAAAACCTAAACTCACATTTTTAATTTTTTGTTATTAAAAAATATGTATTGTGGCATAATCTAATATGATACAAAAAATTATTAAGTAATAGACATCAATGGAAAACCTAACCTCACATTTTTAATTTTTTTTTATTAAAAAATATGTATTGTGGCATAATCTAATATGATACAAAAAATTATTAAGTAATAGACATCAATGGAAAACCTAAACTCACATTTTTAATTTTTTGTTATTAAAAAATATGTATTGTGGCATAATCTAATATGATACAAAAAATTATTAAGTAATAGACATCAATGGAAAACTTAAACTCACATTTTTAATTTTTTATTATTAAAAAATATGTATTGTGGCATAATCTAAAATGATACAAAAAATTATTAAGTAATAGACATCAATGGAAAACCTAAACTAACATTTTTAATTTTTTGTTATTAAAAAATATGTATTGTGGCATAATCTAATATGATACAAAAAATTATTAAGTAATAGACATCAATGGAAAACTTAAACTCACATTTTTAATTTTTTATTATTAAAAAATATGTATTGTGGCATAATCTAAAATGATACAAAAAATTATTAAGTAATAGACATCAATGGAAAACATAAACTCACATTTTTTATTTTTTATTATTAAAAAATATGTATTGTGGCATAATCTAATATGATACAAAAAATTATTAAGTAATAGACATCAATGGAAAACCTAACCTCACATTTTTAATTTTTTTTTATTAAAAAATATGTATTGTGGCATAATCTAATATGATACAAAAAATTATTAAGTAATAGACATCAATGGAAAACTTAAACTCACATTTTTAATTTTTTATTATTAAAAAATATGTATTGTGGCATAATCTAAAATGATACAAAAAATTATTAAGTAATAGACATCAATGGAAAACATAAACTCACATTTTTAATTTTTTATTATTAAAAAATATGTATTGTGGCATAATCTAATATGATACAAAAAATTATTAAGTAATAGACATCAATGGAAAACCTAACCTCACATTTTTAATTTTTTTTTATTAAAAAATATGTATTGTGGCATAATCTAATATGATACAAAAAATTATTAAGTAATAGACATCAATGGAAAACCTAAACTCACATTTTTAATTTTTTGTTATTAAAAAATATGTATTGTGGCATAATCTAAAATGATACAAAAAATTATTAAGTAATAGACATCAATGGAAAACTTAAACTCACATTTTTAATTTTTTGTTATTAAAAAATATGTATTGTGGCATAATCTAATATGATACAAAAAATTATTAAGTAATAGACATCAATGGAAAACCTAAACTCACATTTTTAATTTTTTGTTATTAAAAAATATGTATTGTGGCATAATCTAATATGATACAAAAAATTATTAAGTAATAGACATCAATGGAAAACCTAACCTCACATTTTTAATTTTTTTTTATTAAAAAATATGTATTGTGGCATAATCTAATATGATACAAAAAATTATTAAGTAATAGACATCAATGGAAAACCTAAACTCACATTTTTAATTTTTTGTTATTAAAAAATATGTATTGTGGCATAATCTAAAATGATACAAAAAATTATTAAGTAATAGACATCAATGGAAAACTTAAACTCACATTTTTAATTTTTTATTATTAAAAAATATGTATTGTGGCATAATCTAAAATGATACAAAAAATTATTAAGTAATAGACATCAATGGAAAACATAAACTCACATTTTTTATTTTTTATTATTAAAAAATATGTATTGTGGCATAATCTAATATGATACAAAAAATTATTAAGTAATAGACATCAATGGAAAACCTAAACTAACATTTTTTATTTTTTATTATTAAAAAATATGTATTGTGGCATAATCTAAAATGATACAAAAAATTATTAAGTAATAGACATCAATGGAAAACATAAACTAACATTTTTAATTTTTTGTTATTAAAAAATATGTATTGTGGCATAATCTAAAATGATACAAAAAATTATTAAGTAATAGACATCAATGGAAAACATAAACTAACATTTTTAATTTTTTGTTATTAAAAAATATGTATTGTGGCATAATCTAATATGATACAAAAAACTATTAAGTAATATACATCAAATGAAAAACCTAACCTCACATTTTTTTTTATTAATTTAAAAATATGTAATGTGGCATAATCTAAAATGATACAAAAAATTATTAAGTAATAGACATCAATGGAAAACATAAACTAACATTTTTAATTTTTTGTTATTAAAAAATATGTAATGTGGCATAATCTAAAATGATACAAAAAACTATTAAGTAATAGACATCAAATGAAAAACATAACCTCACATTTTTTTTTTATTAATTTAAAAATATGTAATGTGGCATAATCTAAAATGATACAAAAAATTATTAAGTAATAGACATCAAATGGAAAATCTAACCTCACATTTTTCATTAAAAAAAATGTATTGTGGCATAATCAAAAATGATACAAAAAATTATTAAGTAATAGACATCAAATGGAAAACCTAACCTCACATTTTTTTTTATTAATTTAAAAATATGCAATGTGGCATAATCTAAAATGATACAAAAAATTATTAAGTTATAGACATCAAATGAAAAACCTAACCTCACATTTTTTTTTTATTAATTTAAAAATATGTAATGTGGCATAATCTAAAATGATACAAAAAATTATTAAGTAATAGACATCAAATGGAAAATCTAACATCACATTTTTCATTAAAAAAAATGTATTGTGGCATAATCTAAAATGATACAAAAAATTATTAAGTTATAGACATCAAATGAAAAACCTAACCTCACATTTTTTTTTATTATTTTAAAAATATGTATTGTGGCATAATCTAAAATGATACAAAAAATTATTAAGTAATAGACATCAAATGGAAAATCTAACCTCACATTTTTCATTAAAAAAAAAGTATTGTGGCATAATCAAAAATGATACAAAAAATTATTAAGTAATAGACATCAAATGGAAAACCTAACCTCAAATTTTTTATTATTAATTTAAAAATATGTAATGTGGCATAATCTAAAATGATACAAAAAATTATTAAGTAATAGACATCAAATGAAAAACCTAACCTCACATTTTTTTTTTATTAATTTAAAAATATGTAATGTGGCATAATCAAACATGATACAAAAAATTTTTAAGTAATAGACATCAAAAGGAAAACCTAACTTCATATTTTTAATTTTTTTTTATTTAAAAATGTGTATTGTGGCATCTAAAATGATACAAAAAATTATTTGGTAATAGACATCAAATGGAAAACCTAACCTCACATTTTTTTTTTATTAATTTAAAAATATGTAATGTGGCATAATCTAAAATGATACAAAAAATCATTACGTAATAGACATCAAATGGAAAACCTAACCTCACATTTTTTTTTTATTAATTTAAAAATATGTAATGTGGCATGATCAAAAATTATACAAAAACTTATTAAGTAATAGACAACAATGGAAAACATAACCTCATATTTTTTATTTTTTTTATTTATAAATATGTATTGTGGCATGATCTAAGATTATACAAAAAATTATTAAGTAATAGACATTAAATGGAAAACCTAACCTCACATTTTTTATTTAAAAATATGTATTGTGGCATAATCCAAAATGATACAAAATTATTTAAAAAAATGTATTGTGGCATAATGAAAAATGATACATAAAAATTTTAAGGAATAGTCATCAAATGGAAAACTTAACCTCACATTTTATATTTAAAAAAATGTATTGTGGCATAATCTAAAATGATACAAAAAATCATTACGTAATAGACATCAAATGGAAAACCTAACCTCACATTTTTTTTTTATTAATTTAAAAATATGTAATGTGGCATGATCAAAAATTATACAAAAACTTATTAAGTAATAGACAACAATGGAAAACATAACCTCATATTTTTTATTTTTTTTATTTATAAATATGTATTGTGGCATGATCTAAGATTATACAAAAAATTATTAAGTAATAGTCATCAAATGGAAAACCTAACCTCACATTTTTTATTTAAAAATATGTATTGTGGCATAATCCAAAATGATACAAAAAATTATTAAGTAATAGACATCAATGGAAAACCTAAACTCACATTTTTAATTTTTTGTTTTTAAAAAATATGTATTGTGGCATAATCTAATATGATACAAAAAATTATTAAGTAATAGACATCAATGGAAAACTTAAACTCACATTTTTAATTTTTTGTTATTAAAAAATATGTATTGTGGCATAATCTAATATGATACAAAAAATTATTAAGTAATAGACATCAATGGAAAACCTAAACTCACATTTTTTATTTTTTGTTATTAAAAAATATGTATTGTGGCATAATCTAATATGATACAAAAAATTATTGAGTAAAAGACATCAATGGAAAACCTAAACTCACATTTTTTATTTTTTGTTATTAAAAAATATGTATTGTGGCATAATCTAATATGATACAAAAAATTATTGAGTAAAAGACATCAATGGAAAACCTAACCTCACATTTTTTTTTATTAATTTAAACATATATATTGTTACATAATCAAAAATGATCCAAAAAATTATTAAGTAATTGACATCAATGGAAAACCTAACCTCACATTTTTAATTTTTTTTTATTAAAAAATATGTATTGTGGCATAATCTAATATGATACAAAAAATTATTAAGTAATAGACATCAATGGAAAACCTAAACTCACATTTTTTATTTTTTGTTTTTAAAAAATATGTATTGTGGCATAATCTAATATGATACAAAAAATTATTAAGTAATAGACATCAATGGAAAACCTAAACTCACATTTTTTATTTTTTGTTTTTAAAAAATATGTATTGTGGCATAATCTAATATGATACAAAAAATTATTAAGTAATAGACATCAATGGAAAACCTAAACTCACATTTTTAATTTTTTGTTTTTAAAAAATATGTATTGTGGCATAATCTAATATGATACAAAAAATTATTAAGTAATAGACATCAATGGAAAACCTAAACTCACATTTTTTATTTTTTGTTATTAAAAAATATGTATTGTGGCATAATCTAATATGATACAAAAAATTATTAAGTAATAGACATCAATGGAAAACCTAAACTCACATTTTTAATTTTTTGTTTTTAAAAAATATGTATTGTGGCATAATCTAATATGATACAAAAAATTATTAAGTAATAGACATCAATGGAAAACCTAAACTCACATTTTTTATTTTTTGTTATTAAAAAATATGTATTGTGGCATAATCTAATATGATACAAAAAATTATTGAGTAAAAGACATCAATGGAAAACCTAACCTCACATTTTTTTTTATTAATTTAAACATATATATTGTTACATAATCAAAAATGATCCAAAAAATTATTAAGTAATTGACATCAATGGAAAACCTAACCTCACATTTTTAATTTTTTTTTATTAAAAAATATGTATTGTGGCATAATCTAATATGATACAAAAAATTATTAAGTAATAGACATCAATGGAAAACCTAAACTCACTTTTTTTATTTTTTGTTATTAAAAAATATGTATTGTGGCATAATCTAATATGATACAAAAAATTATTAAGTAATAGACATCAATGGAAAACCTAAACTCACATTTTTTATTTTTTGTTATTAAAAAATATGTATTGTGGCATAATCTAATATGATACAAAAAATTATTGAGTAAAAGACATCAATGGAAAACCTAACCTCACATTTTTAATTTTTTTTTATTAAAAAATATGTATTGTGGCATAATCTAATATGATACAAAAAATTATTAAGTAATAGACATCAATGGAAAACCTAAACTCACATTTTTTATTTTTTGTTATTAAAAAATATGTATTGTGGCATAATCTAATATGATACAAAAAATTATTGAGTAAAAGACATCAATGGAAAACCTAAACTCACTTTTTTTATTTTTTGTTATTAAAAAATATGTATTGTGGCATAATCTAATATGATACAAAAAATTATTGAGTAAAAGACATCAATGGAAAACCTAACCTCACATTTTTTTTTATTAATTTAAAAATATATATTGTTACATAATCAAAAATGATCCAAAAAATTATTAAGTAATTGACATCAATGGAAAACCTAACCTCACATTTTTAATTTTTTTTTATTAAAAAATATGTATTGCGGCATAATCTAATATGATACAAAAAATTATTAAGTAATAGACATCAATGGAAAACCTAAACTCACATTTTTAATTTTTTGTTATTAAAAAATATGTATTGTGGCATAATCTAATATGATACAAAAAATTATTAAGTAATAGACATCAATGGAAAACTTAAACTCACATTTTTAATTTTTTTTTATTAAAAAATATGTATTGTGGCATAATCTAATATGATACAAAAAATTATTAAGTAATAGACATCAATGGAAAACCTAAACTCACATTTTTAATTTTTTGTTATTAAAAAATATGTATTGTGGCATAATCTAATATGATCCAAAAAATTATTAAGTAATTGACATCAATGGAAAACCTAACCTCACATTTTTAATTTTTTTTTATTAAAAAATATGTATTGTGGCATAATCTAATATGATCCAAAAAATTATTAAGTAATTGACATCAATGGAAAACCTAACCTCACATTTTTAATTTTTTTTTATTAAAAAATATGTATTGTGGCATAATCTAATATGATACAAAAAATTATTAAGTAATAGACATCAATGGAAAACCTAAACTCACATTTTTAATTTTTTGTTATTAAAAAATATGTATTGTGGCATAATCTAATATGATCCAAAAAATTATTAAGTAATTGACATCAATGGAAAACCTAACCTCACATTTTTAATTTTTTTTTATTAAAAAATATGTATTG
Source organism: Neocrepidodera transversa (assembly GCA_963243735.1). Taxonomy (NCBI): domain Eukaryota; kingdom Metazoa; phylum Arthropoda; class Insecta; order Coleoptera; family Chrysomelidae; genus Neocrepidodera; species Neocrepidodera transversa. Next base: position 404,258 of record CAUJLB010000079.1, on the reverse strand, counting down.
TGGCATAATCTAATATGATCCAAAAAATTATTAAGTAATTGACATCAATGGAAAACCTAACCTCACATTTTTAATTTTTTTTTATTAAAAAATATGTATTGTGGCATAATCTAATATGATACAAAAAATTATTAAGTAATAGACATCAATGGAAAACCTAAACTCACATTTTTAATTTTTTGTTATTAAAAAATATGTATTGTGGCATAATCTAATATGATACAAAAAATTATTAAGTAATAGACATCAATGGAAAACTTAAACTCACATTTTTAATTTTTTTTTATTAAAAAATATGTATTGTGGCATAATCTAATATGATACAAAAAATTATTAAGTAATAGACATCAATGGAAAACCTAAACTCACATTTTTAATTTTTTGTTATTAAAAAATATGTATTGTGGCATAATCTAATATGATCCAAAAAATTATTATGTAATTGACATCAATGGAAAACCTAACCTCACATTTTTAATTTTTTTTTATTAAAAAATATGTATTGTGGCATAATCTAATATGATACAAAAAATTATTAAGTAATAGACATCAATGGAAAACCTAAACTCACATTTTTAATTTTTTGTTATTAAAAAATATGTATTGTGGCATAATCTAATATGATACAAAAAATTATTAAGTAATAGACATCAATGGAAAACTTAAACTCACATTTTTAATTTTTTGTTTTTAAAAAATATGTATTGTGGCATAATCTAATATGATACAAAAAATTATTAAGTAATAGACATCAATGGAAAACTTAAACTCACATTTTTAATTTTTTGTTTTTAAAAAATATGTATTGTGGCATAATCTAATATGATACAAAAAATTATTAAGTAATAGACATCAATGGAAAACTTAAACTCACATTTTTAATTTTTTGTTTTTAAAAAATATGTATTGTGGCATAATCTAATATGATACAAAAAATTATTAAGTAATAGACATCAATGGAAAACCTAAACTCACATTTTTAATTTTTTGTTATTAAAAAATATGTATTGTGGCATAATCTAATATGATCCAAAAAATTATTAAGTAATTGACATCAATGGAAAACCTAACCTCACATTTTTAATTTTTTTTTATTAAAAAATATGTATTGTGGCATAATCTAATATGATACAAAAAATTATTAAGTAATAGACATCAATGGAAAACCTAAACTCACATTTTTAATTTTTTGTTATTAAAAAATATGTATTGTGGCATAATCTAATATGATACAAAAAATTATTAAGTAATAGACATCAATGGAAAACCTAAACTCACATTTTTAATTTTTTGTTATTAAAAAATATGTATTGTGGCATAATCTAATATGATACAAAAAATTATTAAGTAATAGACATCAATGGAAAACCTAAACTCACATTTTTAATTTTTTGTTATTAAAAAATATGTATTGTGGCATAATCTAATATGATACAAAAAATTATTAAGTAATAGACATCAATGGAAAACTTAAACTCACATTTTTAATTTTTTGTTATTAAAAAATATGTATTGTGGCATAATCTAATATGATACAAAAAATTATTAAGTAATAGACATCAATGGAAAACCTAAACTCACATTTTTAATTTTTTGTTTTTAAAAAATATGTATTGTGGCATAATCTAATATGATACAAAAAATTATTAAGTAATAGACATCAATGGAAAACTTAAACTCACATTTTTAATTTTTTGTTATTAAAAAATATGTATTGTGGCATAATCTAATATGATACAAAAAATTATTAAGTAATAGACATCAATGGAAAACCTAAACTCACATTTTTAATTTTTTGTTATTAAAAAATATGTATTGTGGCATAATCTAATATGATACAAAAAATTATTAAGTAATAGACATCAATGGAAAACCTAAACTCACATTTTTAATTTTTTGTTTTTAAAAAATATGTATTGTGGCATAATCTAATATGATACAAAAAATTATTAAGTAATACGCATCAATGGAAAACATAAACTAACATTTTTTATTTTTTATTATTAAAAAATATGTATTGTGGCATAATCTAATATGATACAAAAAATTATTAAGTAATAGACATCAATGGAAAACTTAAACTCACATTTTTAATTTTTTGTTATTAAAAAATATGTATTGTGGCATAATCTAATATGATACAAAAAATTATTAAGTAATAGACATCAATGGAAAACCTAAACTCACATTTTTAATTTTTTGTTTTTAAAAAATATGTATTGTGGCATAATCTAATATGATACAAAAAATTATTAAGTAATACGCATCAATGGAAAACATAAACTAACATTTTTTATTTTTTATTATTAAAAAATATGTATTGTGGCATAATCTAATATGATACAAAAAATTATTAAGTAATAGACATCAATGGAAAACCTAAACTAACATTTTTAATTTTTTGTTATTAAAAAATATGTATTGTGGCATAATCTAATATGATACAAAAAATTATTAAGTAATAGACATCAATGGAAAACCTAAACTAACATTTTTAATTTTTTGTTATTAAAAAATATGTATTGTGGCATAATCTAAAATGATACAAAAAATTATTAAGTAATAGACATCAATGGAAAACATAAACTAACATTTTTAATTTTTTGTTATTAAAAAATATGTATTGTGGCATAATCTAATATGATACAAAAAACTATTAAGTAATATACATCAAATGAAAAACCTAACCTCACATTTTTTTTTATTAATTTAAAAATATGTAATGTGGCATAATCTAAAATGATACAAAAAATTATTAAGTAATAGACATCAATGGAAAACATAAACTAACATTTTTAATTTTTTGTTATTAAAAAATATGTATTGTGGCATAATCTAATATGATACAAAAAACTATTAAGTAATATACATCAAATGGAAAACCAAACCTCACATTTTTTTTTATTAATTTAAAAATATGTAATGTGGCATAATCTAAAATGATACAAAAAATTATTAAGTAATAGACATCAATGGAAAACATAAACTCACATTTTTTATTTTTTATTATTAAAAAATATGTATTGTGGCATAATCTAATATGATACAAAAAATTATTAAGTAATAGACATCAATGGAAAACCTAAACTAACATTTTTTATTTTTTATTATTAAAAAATATGTATTGTGGCATAATCTAATATGATACAAAAAATTATTAAGTAATAGACATCAATGGAAAACCTAAACTAACATTTTTAATTTTTTGTTATTAAAAAATATGTATTGTGGCATAATCTAATATGATACAAAAAATTATTAAGTAATAGACATCAATGGAAAACCTAAACTAACATTTTTAATTTTTTGTTATTAAAAAATATGTATTGTGGCATAATCTAATATGATACAAAAAATTATTAAGTAATAGACATCAATGGAAAACCTAAACTAACATTTTTAATTTTTTATTATTAAAAAATATGTATTGTGGCATAATCTAATATGATACAAAAAATTATTAAGTAATAGACATCAATGGAAAACATAAACTAACATTTTTAATTTTTTATTATTAAAAAATATGTATTGTGGCATAATCTAATATGATACAAAAAACTATTAAGTAATATACATCAAATGGAAAACCAAACCTCACATTTTTTTTTATTAATTTAAAAATATGTAATGTGGCATAATCTAAAATGATACAAAAAATTATTAAGTAATAGACATCAATGGAAAACATAAACTCACATTTTTTATTTTTTATTATTAAAAAATATGTATTGTGGCATAATCTAATATGATACAAAAAATTATTAAGTAATAGACATCAATGGAAAACCTAAACTAACATTTTTTATTTTTTATTATTAAAAAATATGTATTGTGGCATAATCTAATATGATACAAAAAATTATTAAGTAATAGACATCAATGGAAAACCTAAACTAACATTTTTAATTTTTTGTTATTAAAAAATATGTATTGTGGCATAATCTAATATGATACAAAAAATTATTAAGTAATAGACATCAATGGAAAACCTAAACTAACATTTTTAATTTTTTATTATTAAAAAATATGTATTGTGGCATAATCTAATATGATACAAAAAATTATTAAGTAATAGACATCAATGGAAAACCTAAACTAACATTTTTAATTTTTTGTTATTAAAAAATATGTATTGTGGCATAATCTAAAATGATACAAAAAATTATTAAGTAATAGACATCAATGGAAAACATAAACTAACATTTTTAATTTTTTGTTATTAAAAAATATGTATTGTGGCATAATCTAATATGATACAAAAAATTATTAAGTAATAGACATCAATGGAAAACCTAAACTAACATTTTTAATTTTTTGTTGTTAAAAAATATGTATTGTGGCATAATCTAAAATGATACAAAAAATTATTAAGTAATAGACATCAATGGAAAACATAAACTAACATTTTTAATTTTTTGTTATTAAAAAATATGTATTGTGGCATAATCTAATATGATACAAAAAATTATTAAGTAATAGACATCAAATGGAAAATCTAACCTCACATTTTTAATTTTTTGTTATTAAAAAATATGTATTGTGGCATAATCTAAAATGATACAAAAAATTATTAAGTAATAGACATCAAATGGAAAATCTAACCTCACATTTTTCATTAAAAAAAATGTATTGTGGCATAATCTAAAATGATACAAAAAATTATTAAGTTATAGACATCAAATGAAAAACCTAACCTCACATTTTTTTTTTATTAATTTAAAAATATGTAATGTGGCATAATCTAAAATGATACAAAAAATTATTAAGGAATAGACATCAAATGGAAAACCTAACATCACATTTTTCATTAAAAAAAATGTATTGTGGCATAATCTAAAATGATACAAAAAATTATTAAGTTATAGACATCAAATGAAAAACCTAACCTCACATTTTTTTTTATTATTTTAAAAATATGTATTGTGGCATAATCTAAAATGATACAAAAAATTATTAAGTAATAGACATCAAATGGAAAATCTAACCTCACATTTTTCATTAAAAAAAAAGTATTGTGGCATAATCAAAAATGATACAAAAAATTATTAAGTAATAGACATCAAATGGAAAACCTAACCTCAAATTTTTTTTTATTAATTTAAAAATATGTAATGTGGCATAATCTAAAATGATACAAAAAATTATTAAGTAATAGACATCAAATGAAAAACCTAACCTCACATTTTTTTTTTATTAATTTAAAAATATGTAATGTGGCATAATCTACAATGATACAAAAAATTATTAAGGAATAGACATCAAATGGAAAATCTAACCTCACATTTTTTATTTAAAAAAATGTATTGTGGCATAATCAAACATGATACAAAAAATTTTTAAGTAATAGACATCAAAAGGAAAACCTAACTTCATATTTTTAATTTTTTTTTATTTAAAAATGTGTATTGTGGCATCTAAAATGATACAAAAAATTATTTGGTAATAGACATCAAATGGAAAACCTAACCTCACATTTTTTTTTTATTAATTTAAAAATATGTAATGTGGCATAATCTAAAATGATACAAAAAATCATTACGTAATAGACATCAAATGGAAAACCTAACCTCACATTTTTTTTTTATTAATTTAAAAATATGTAATGTGGCATGATCAAAAATTATACAAAAACTTATTAAGTAATAGACAACAATGGAAAACATAACCTCATATTTTTTATTTTTTTTATTTATAAATATGTATTGTGGCATGATCTAAGATTATACAAAAAATTATTAAGTAATAGTCATCAAATGGAAAACCTAACCTCACATTTTTTATTTAAAAATATGTATTGTGGCATAATCCAAAATGATACAAAATTATTTAAAAAAATGTATTGTGGCATAATGAAAAATGATATATAAAAATTTTAAGGAATAGTCATCAAATGGAAAACCTAACCTCACATTTTATATTTAAAAAAATGTATTGTGGCATAATCCAAAATGATACAAAAAATTATTAAGTTATAGACATCAAATGAAAAACCTAACCTCACATTTTTTTTTATTATTTTAAAAATATGTATTGTGGCATAATCCAAAATGATACAAAAAATTATTAAGTAATAGACATCAAATGGAAAACCTAACCTCACATTTTTTTTATTTATTTATTTAAAAATATGTAATGTGGCAAAATCTAAAATGATACAAAAAATTATTAAGTTATAGACATCAAATGAAAAACCTAACCTCACATTTTTCATTTAAAAAAATGTATTGTGGCATAATCAAAAATGATACAAAAAATTATTAAGTAATAGACATCAAATGGAAAACCTAACCTCACATTTTTTTTTTAATAATTTAAAAATATGTAATGTGGCATAATCTAAAATGATACAAAAAATTATTAAGTAATAGACATCAAATGGAAAACCTAACCTCACATTTTTTTTTATTAATTTAAAAATATGTAATTTGGCATAATCTAAAATGATACAAAAAATTATTAAGTAATAGACATCAAATGGAAAATCTAACCTCACATTTTTCATTAAAAAAAATGTATTGTGGCATAATCAAAAATGATACAAAAAATTATTAAGTAATAGACATCAAATGGAAAACTTAACCTCACATTTTTTTTTTATTAATTTAAAAATATGTAATGTGGCATAATCTAAAATGATACAAAAAATTATTAAGTAATAGACATCAAATGGAAAACCTAACCTCACATTTTTTTTTATTAATTTAAAAATATGTAATTTGGCATAATCTAAAATGATACAAAAAATTATTAAGTAATAGACATCAAATGGAAAATCTAACCTCACATTTTTTATTTAAAAAAATTGTGGCATAATCAAACATGATACAAAAAATTTTTAAGTAATAGACATCAATGGAAAACCTAACCTTTTTTTTTATTAATTTAAAAATATATATTGTTACATAATCAAAAATGATCCAAAAAATTATTAAGTAATTGACATCAATGGAAAACCTAACCTCACATTTTTAATTTTTTTTTATTTAAAAATATGTAATGTCGCAAAATCTAAAATGATACAAAAAATTATTAAGTTATAGACATCAAATGAAAAACCTAACCTCACATTTTTCATTTAAAAAAATGTATTGTGGCATAATCAAAAATGATACAAAAAATTATTAAGTAATAGACATCAAATGGAAAACTTAACCTCACATTGTTTTTTTATTAATTTAAAAATATGTAATGTGGCATAATCTACAATGATACAAAAAATTATTAAGTAATAGACATCAAATGGAAAACTTAACCTCACATTTTTTTTTTATTAATTTAAAAATATGTAATGTGGCATAATCTACAATGATACAAAAAATTATTAAGTAATAGACATCAAATGGAAAACCTAACCTCACATTTTTTTTTATTAATTTAAAAATATGTAATGTGGCATAATCCAAAAGGATACAAAAAATTTTTAAGTAATAGACATCAAAAGGAAAACCTCAGTACAGTCGTGACTATCGCAGGAGCGACACGTGTTATCGAGAATAAACAGTTGAGAAAAAAATCCAAAAAAATCGCGAAAAGACGCCAAAAAAAATCAGCAGTTAAAGTAAAGTGAAGAAGAGGAAAAGGAGTGTAAAACATGAGTAACTCTCACCCCCCCCCCCCCCAGGATCTTGCCACAACAACAACGAAGCGGCACAAACAAACAACCAGAATACAGAGACAGGACAGGATAATGAACACCGCTCTATACAGACGGTGCCAGGTGATGGTATCGAAAAAGTCAGAACATTTAATTTACAAAAACAGCATATATATGGAGATAAGGTTTATGTTTTTATAGAAAAAATAAATGACCAAAATATTGGTAGATTACACCCAATGATGGTAGGACACATACTTCATAAAAAATTAGCCATTAAAAATATTACTAAAATAGATAAGGTAGGGAAAAATAGAATTAGAGTGGAATTAAAGACTTTAAAGGATGCTAACAATTTAGTAAATAATAAAAATCTTATTCAGGATAATTTGAAGGCTTATATCCCAAACAATCTGTTAATAAGAAAAGGTGTTATTAGAGATGTAGACACAATATTTGATGAAAAATATTTATTTGACAATATTATTTCACCCTATTCAATTACAGAGGTCAGAAGGTTTTAAAGAAAAATAGAAGTTGAAGGTGAACCGGCATATGTACCTAGGCAGACAGTTCTACTAACATTTGAAGGAAATATATTACCGAGCCATATTTTTGTTAATAGTGTATCATGTCGGGTAGATCCGTATATACAAAAAGTTACACAATGTTACAACTGCTTAAAATATGGACATGTAGCTAAACAGTGCAATAGTACAACAAGTTTATGTATTAACTGCAGTAAAACAAAAGAGGATAATCATAATTGTAGGGTACCACAAGATAGCTTCTGTATTTTTTGTAAAAAAAACGACCATAAAACAACGTCAAAAAATTGTCCTAATTTTATTAAACAAAAAGAAATAAAAAAAAAGATGGCTGAACATAATTTAACGTATCTGGAGGCCAAAAATAATATTCAAAATTCTTATGCCAGTGTAGCAACAAACAACATGTTTGAAGTATTAAATAATTATTCTCAAACATTCCCAAGTATAAGCAACAACCGCAAAAATAATAATAGTAAAAGTAACAATAATGATAATAATATACCCCCTCTAGAAAAAATACCAATTTCCCAAAACATCCAAAATATATCTGAACGATTTACGAATAATAGTATTCATAAATGTTGAAAGAACACTGGACTTGTATTTTCTTTAAATACATGCATCGAAGGACCAAACTCTTTAGGTAGGAGTTAAACCAAAATAAAAACAGTATTTGAAATAAGAATGTACTTTTTATTCCAAGTACTAACATGAATAGAAAAATAATTTACGGCACATTAATTTGAATTATGAAACCGAAATCAAACACCTCATCACTTCACTCACTGTAAAACTATTTACATTTTTCATTATTACGAAACCTCAGAAAACTTTTTTGGGTGTGGTTAATTACGCAACATTACAATTATTTGAAGAAACTTTTACTATATTAAATGCGACTGCATCCTTGGACATTCGATAAGCGAGTCCCTGATTCTCTCTGAATTTTAGCGGGATGCAGGTGTTATTGGTAGGAGACACGATACGTGGTATCCAAATAACCTTGAATTCAGAATCTTAGCGGGAAGAAATATATTTATATTTTTTGTCTCTTATAATGATGGGATAATATGAGAGAACAATAATATTGCTTGCATAGCAACGATCGATTATGTATTTGTTTTCGTTAACGGTATTTTGAAAGTAGACAGAAAAAACGTCTGAGAGAAAGACGGAATAACTCTTGTGTTGAGTTTAAATCTATTTTTAGATTTTAAAATATACAATAATAGACATTAGTATGAACTGAAAGATTAATATTATTAATTTTAAATGAAATATGAATTATTTGGTATTTTCTGGATAATATTCCAGTGAAATTTATCCATACTGCCCCGGCAGCAAAGATTTGGGAATGATACCAGTGAATTCATCGTGAAAGAAGAAGCGGGTGAATAATAACCCTAAGAAGAGTAAGAAAAGGACTAAACTCTTTCTTACGATTGAGTTCTCATATAACTATTGAGAAGTATAAAATACAGAATACTGTAATGAAAATTCATAAACACAAACATGAAACAATAAAATTAACTTAAGCGAAAAGCTTATAGTAATACCACAGGTCCTTCTAGAAGGCTGTAGTGCCCTGCTTTGTTAGCAAAGCTTGTAAAGGGCTTCCTTATTAAAAGGAGAAATATTTTTTTTTTTTAATTTTTAACAAATGTTTTGTAACAGCTGCTCGTTGCTCCAAAGTGAATTAATCATTGTATAACAATGATATGACACTGTAAACATATTATAATTAATTATAGAAGTAAACAATAATTTATTTTTATTTAGGAAGAATTTTAAAATACTAAATTAAGTGAGTTCGCCACTGCACTTCTGAAATTGTTATCATCATAAAAGACCTAACAATTTATTTTATTTAATTACCATTTTATGTAATTTATAAATCCATCAATAGGATTTATTTTAAATGTGTACGCCTATGTGCGTAACAAAAGGTGAAGAATATTTAAGAAAGCATAATATAATCAATATGTGTAAAGTTTTGGAACTTTTTATGAATCCTTAATCAAGGATCTAGTTGAGTACGCCTCTGCATTGGGCAATAATTGTATAAACTAATTTATCACAACTAAATTTGTGAAATAGAAATGGAATCAACTTATTTATTGTAAGGAATACGCACGCCACTGAAAATGAGTGACCAGTTTGAGATTAATTTTAATTATATGAATTAATGCACGACATTTTATTGAATGTGTGCGCCACTGGGAAATAATTTCCGCAATAATGTTTAAATATTAAATAATAAACAAAGTAAATTTTAAAATTGAAATATTTTTGACATGTGAGTCAGAAAATATTAGTTGTGTACGCACCTGGATTTTCTTTTATCCGAGATGGTATAAAGAAGAATTGTACTGCATCATGAAATCGTGCAATTTAATTAAATGAAAACTAAATAAATTGTGAACGCCACTGGAATTTGGCATATTGGGAATTAAAACAATAGTTTCGACTAAAATGCGCTGAAAAAGAAAGTGTTGACAAATCCACTTATTTTTTCTGAGTTGGAGGTTGATCAGGTCTCCAATCATTAAAATAAGCGAATGGACATAGAAAAACAATGAAATAGTCATTATCACATTGGTGATAAGGTAGAATAATAAAATACTAGAAAAGAATACGAAGAAAAGATTTGAAATTAAATTCAAATTGTATAAAAATTTCGTGGACGTCACTGAAATTTTTTGTTCTAACATCAAATAAATTTATTTTTGCTGAGAGCTTATATTTTTTAAAAATTATTTTATGTAATCGAGTTTAAAAATTATTTTATGTAATTGAGTTTGGAGTGTTATTTTTCACGGTCAAAATATTTATGCAATAGAAGCATTATTCATTCCGAATTGGAATATTAAATCATATGTTATGAAGATAAGGAAATTCGTGTATATACGAAGCAAAAAGATTGTGAATGTAATTTTTTAGTCAATAAACATTTAAAAATTTTATGTTGTCTTGATTAATTTAATGTAAATAGTTTAGTAAAAATATTATTAAAAGTAGAATTACTAAAAAAGTAGAACATTGATTGTGGAATTTTCCACATGAAAAGTTGAGGAATAAATTTCCGTCAGTGTGATTTCCGTAATAGGATAATCACTAACTAAATCTTTAAAAGATAGATTTGTAAATTAAAAATAGGAAGCGTGTTCCAAGTGACTGATTTCCGTTACGAGGAGAATTAATCAAAAGAATATTTTTTTTTATTAAATTGACTGATATTAAAATGCAAATCAATTTTTAACATATTGTGACATTAATTTGTCTGAAATATCTAGCTTTTCAGCAGTTTGAAAAATAACACTAGACTAATAAGAGAAATTATTTAAAAAACAGGCAACAGGGCAGGGCCGCTAGCCGTAATAATTTGTGGACCACAGGGTCGCTTATAACATTATGAAAATTTTTGGGCACGTGGCCGCTTAGAGGACACGAAAACATATTGGGCATCTTTTTAGCCGCTAGTAGAAACAAAAATATTTTGAAACATGAATTTTTGCGAACAGCAAATGTCAAAGGAAAACCTTTCGTAGAAGGAGTGTAAATAATAATTTTCCGTCGGAGGAAATGTCGTAAAATACCTTTCTTTGTAAGAACGATTTTAGACAGATGTATTAATTGTGAAGCTAAGTTCATTGTATTTTGCACCTTCGTTGGTGCTAAAATCTAATTGAGTATTTCTCAACATCATTAGAAATAAAATTTCCGTGGTAGGAATTGAAACTAAAATACCTTTCGTAAAAGAACGATTTTAGAAGCAAAAAAATATATTAAAAATACCTTTCCTGCAAGTGGGAACGATTTTTAAACAAAATACTACATATTTTCCGGCATAGGAATTATAAAAAATACCTTTCCTTATTAGGAACGATTTTTGACACAAATACTTTTCCGTAAGAGGACGTTTTCCGTAAAAGGAACTAATTTATGTATTTCATAAACACATATTATTGTTATTTTGGATTTCCTGTCATGGGATAATCCAATTATGTTTCAATTTGAGCAACGGCAGCTGATGCTAAGTACCTAGTACTTATTTTAAAGATAGATTGTTTAACTTTTGTGGTGGTATTTAAATGAATAATATAAATCAATAAGTCTTTTAAGACAGCAATAGTATATGCATGTGATTAACTTTATGCGTACTAGTGAGAAATATTTATTTTTATAAAATATGTTTATAGAAAAAATCAAATTGGTGGCTAGTTGCCATTTAAAAGTGAAAGTGTCATTTTTTGGACATATTATTATGTTGCTTTTTTATTAAAAGTACAACGAAGTTAGCACTAATTATTAAATTTGCCATAAGATGCATTGAAATGCCATCAATTGCTGATTCAAAACTTGAATAAGTAGGATATACAAGTAGAAAGAATTGTTTTGCAATTGTATAAAAAATATAAGTATTAATTAAATTGTAAAAAAGGGGTACGCTACTGAGCGTAGAAATCTAAAATTTGTGAATCACACAAATTTATTAGGAATGGATCAACAGCAATTTCTTAACTGTTCCAATATATAATTAAGTAGACAGCTGTGTCTATTATGCTATAAATGCTAAAAGCAATTGAAAAATATTATTATTGAAATATTTTTATTTTAAATTTAATAGTAAATTGCACATTAAAAACATTTAATTTATATAAATGTGATTGACAAGTGCATGCGGTTAAAAAATGGATTGTTGTGACAATGAATTCACAAAAGATTTGATAGTTTTAATTGCAAAATTTGCTTGAATTATTAAGCTAAATAAACAAAGAATATCAGAAGTTAGAAATTATTTATTAGCATTTAGTAATAACTAAAATGCGTGCGAATTTTTTTAGCAATGAAATGTGCGAATCCTCCTAAGGATTTATATTTGAAAATAAAATTTAAAAGTTTAACTTTTTATTGTATTTTATGAATAATTTTCATTTAGGTATGGCAAAGCAAGGAACATTGTTGCCAAATTGTTATTAAGAATTAATTTTTGTTAGTAAAATTTTAAGAAATTTTTTATCGCAAATTTTGAGTGATGAAATACACTTTACATATAATCTTTTATATACAGTGTTTGTGTTCTTTTTTGAACATTTGAAATTTTTATTTAAATTGTTGTAGAGGCTTTCTACAAAAATTATTATGAGAAATTAAATATTTACTTGGTTTTATAACCAATGTATTTGGTTTAGTGAGATAAATTAATATCCTGTTTTTGTGAACATATTAGGAAATATTGTTTTCCTTTAGAAGAATTGAATTATTTTCATTTTTGTTATCAAACATTAGGAACTATGTGTTTCCTAAATTGGTGGATTATTTTTATTTTGTAACCCATCTGATCATTTTTTTTTTTATAATCATCAAAGAAATTTCTTTTTGCACGGGAAAGATAAACGTTTAAATATGTGCCTCATTATAGAGGGTGATCAAGTTCCATCTGCATTGAGCAGAACTGGAATTCAATAATGGGAAACTTAAGAAAGTTTCAAAACCTTGTTTGGATATTTAATTTAATTATTTCACACTCAAAAAAGAGATACATAAAATAAGACTAAAAGAAAATTATTACATTATTTAATTGAATCATTTCACACTCAAAAAAGAGATACATGAAATTTGCAAAGAAAATTGCAGAGCCTTGTTTGGCTTAATCATTTTTTCACACTCAAAATAAGAGATACGTGAAACAAGAATAAAGAAAATTGTAATTATTTAATTGAATAATTTCACACTCAAGAAAAGAGATACATGAAATATTCAACATAAGAAAAATTTCACACTCAAAAAAGAAGAGATACATGAAATATATTGTAAAAATGTTATTAATTGACTCCGCAAGTCTAAACACCAACCCATTTTTCCACGGTAGCGCCCTTTTAACGTCCAGACTAGTTATTGGGATACCATGAAAATTTAGCATTGATGCTTAACCAACATTGTCAAAAAATGAGAAATAATATCGAAAATGTCATTGAAGAGCAGATTATAATTGTCACATTTATTTTGATTTTATGTATGTTCGCTTTTACCACAGTTAAACAATCTTATCTTTTTATTTACTAAAAAAGATTATGCTGGTAGCATAAATTTTATATAGTGTTAAAACCTATTAAAATTATTTATGGCACGGCCATGTATTGTAGACGTTTTTAAGTACGTCGGAATAAACTCTCAGTGTTTCTGTGATTTTTTTGTAAATATTTTTATTATTAAAGAAATGAATCCTTTATGCATTCATGGGTAATTTTTACCTAATACGCATTTTGTTGAAAGTGTTTATTATTCTTTTATAAGTCCGTGGACTTGAGTATTGATTAAAATTTGATTTATTATTTATGCAAAATATAGATAGTTTGTTTAAAAGGAGAAGTTTTATACTTGTTTTCATTAGAAATTATGTTTCAATTTTCTGAGTTTTCTTACATTATTTTTAGAAATATTAGGGGTGTCCAGTAGCTGATGATATAAAGTATTAATTAATTATTTTTTTTTATTATTGTATTTTTATTTAAAATATCAAATGCTATATGAAACTTGGCATCGGCTACCGGAACTTGATCTAATGCCCTTAAAGCATCACCTGATAAAAATGTTTTTAAATAAAAATATCTTTCGGAGTTGCACAATTTAGAATTGTTAATAATTAAAGAGGTAAAGAATTCCATGAATATCTGAAATTATAATGGATTACCCGAAAATATTGGTATTTTAATGTTCGTTAAATTAATATTATTTTTTTTTTTTTTTATTATAATGATTTGTTGTTTTAATTATTGGAATTTTGTTTGCATATCAGCAATCTTTTTTAAATTTGAATTATCTAGCTTTTCATTTTGAAAAATAACACTAGAATTTTGTGATGTTTTGAAATCACTATTATTGTTGGCGCTAGGGCCTTATTGCAAAAAATTGTCTAGCTTTTTATTGGGAAAAATAACACTAGAATTTTGTGATTTATTGAAATCATCATTATTATTGGCGCCGTGGCCGTATTGCAAATTTGAAACCTCCGTTTTGAAAGATGTTTTTATTTTTAAATGAAATAAAAAATAAAATATACATAATATAAAATATCAACATTTTTGTGATATGCACTATTTTATGATAACAAATTTTTATTAAACTTTATTAAACAGCTAATAAGTATTTTTGTAAAATTAAATTTTATTTTACGTGAAAATTGTTAAAATTACAGTAAAATCGTCTTTACATGCTACACCGCAGTACATTGGCTGCGTAAATTATTTTTAAAAATGTTTGAAATATGAAAATTATAGTTTTTTTATATTATGAAATTAAAAGAACTGACCTTGAATTTTCACACTATCACTGTCGATACCTGACTCCTTGAAACAGAGACTACAGGTGCCTACAACTATTTGCTACTTGCACAGACTTGCAAGCTGCTGATTTGAAAAATCTCCGCTGGCATACAGATGGCTACAGATGTCCATACAGATGACAACAGCAGGAGAATGTTTGCTGGCACACAAACGTGATGACCACAGCAAGAAAATTTTTGTAAAAAACTGGTTCCAATACTTATCCGGCTCGAAGGACCATGAACGATTTACGAATAATAGTATTCATAAATGTTGAAAGAACACTGACTTGTATTTTCTTTAAATATATGCATCGAAGGACCAAACTCTTTAGGTAGGAGTTAAACCAAAATAAAAACAGTATTTGAAATAAGAATGTACTTTTTATTCCAAGTACTAACATGAATAGAAAAATAATTTACGGCACATTAATTTGAATTATGAAACCGAAATCAAACACCTCATCACTTCACTCACTGTAAAACTATTTACATTTTTCATTATTACGAAACCTCAGAAAACTTTTTTGGGTGTGGTTAATTACGCAACATTACAATTATTTGAAGAAACTTTTACTATATTAAATGCGACTGCATCCTTGGACATTCGATAAGCGAGTCCCTGATTCTCTCTGAATTTTAGCGGGATGCAGGTGTTATTGATAGGAGACACGATACGTGGTATCCAAATAACCTTGAATTCAGAATCTTAGCGGGAAGAAATATATTTATATTTTTTGTCTCTTATAATGATGGGATAATATGAGAGAACAATAATATTGCTTGCATAGCAACGATCGATTATGTATTTGTTTTCGTTAACGGTATTTTGAAAGTAGACAGAAAAAACGTCTGAGAGAAAGACGGAATAACTCTTGTGTTGAGTTTAAATCTATTTTTAGATTTTAAAATATACAATAATAGACATTAGTATGAACTGAAAGATTAATATTATTAATTTTAAATTAAATATGAATTATTTGGTATTTTCTGGATAATATTCAAGTGAAATTTATCCAATATCCCTTCCAAGCTCATCTAATAAAAAACGAAAAATCCAAATATCTTCTCAAGTTGAAAAAACACAGCAAATGTTTCCCTTTGCATTTGGGCCGTCCCAACCACTTCCACCCCATAAAAAAGACCTAGAAAATGATATGGAAACGGAAGAATTAGCTAACGATGAAATGGTAGAGCAATTCTTTAAATTCTTTAATACCGTGTTAGAAAAAGTAGAGTCCTTTGATGATTTAAAAAATATTCAATTTAGTTCAGTAAAAAATATGTTAATACAATTTTGTAGCGAAAATAATAGTAGTAGTGATTTAGACTATAATTTATATTGAAATGGACAAAAAAAATATCCAATTCACAATTATGCAATGGAATGCCCGATCAGCCATAGCAAATAAATACAGTTTATGTAAATGTCTTTCAGAAAATAATGTAGATATAGCACTCATATCTGAAACATGGTTTCAACCGAGCAAAAATGTAACATTCTCGGGTTACAATATAGTTCGTAAAGATAGGTTAGATGGAACGACAGGTGTGGCTATATTCATTAAAAAAGGTATAGAGTATGCTGAAATTACGTTCAATACTGATTTTTTAGAAGGTTTTCAAGTATGTGGTATTAAATTAAAAATCAAACAAAATGAGTGCATTAATTGTTTTTCTTTTTATTGTGAACCGCGAAGCAATACCCGCAAAGACGACTGGAAACAACTTTTTGATCTAATAGATGGAAACAGTATCATAGGTGGAGACTTCAATGGACATCACAATATGTGGGGATCTTATAAAATAGACCAGAAAGGGAAACAAATAATAGAAGTATTGGAAGATTACCCGGAATTAGTTTTACTAAACACTGGTGAACCAACAAGGTTAGATTATCGAAACTCAAATTCAGCGGTGGACCTAACATTGACCAGTTCTAAATTGGCCAGAAGCATAGATTGGGTTACTATAAAAGACACTCTTGGATCAGATCACTTTCCAATACTTATATCCATAACAGTAGAAGGCAAAAATCAAGAAGCTGACTGGATATATCCAACAGTAAAATTGAATACCAAGTATGCAAATTGGGAATTATACAGCAAATCTGCTGAAGACTTTTTTACACATGTACAAGAGAGTAATAATATCAACGAAAAATATGATGTTCTGCTAAAAGGTATAAACACAGCTGCTGAAATAGCAATACCAATAAAAAAAGCCAATAAAAAAAAGAAACAAGGCATCACCACCATGGTGGGATAACAGCTGCAATCAAATTGTAGAAAACCGAAAAACGCAATTAAGAAATTATAAACAATCAAGTACCCTAGATAATTATATAAAATATAAAGAAGAAATGGCTAAATCAAAAAGGATGTTGAAACTTAAAGCAATAAACAACTGGCAAGAGTGGTGCTCAAAACTAAACAGTCAAACCTCGGCGAAAGAATTATGGAATCAGGCAAAAAAAATGAATGGAAAAGTGGTGGCTGCCCGAACAACCAATGAAGAATGGGTAGAATTATTTTGCGATAAATTGACACCGCCCACAGCACCCAATGATTATACAAATTTGCAAAATCATATGCCCCCAATCAGTCAATAACCATGACATTTTCAAACGACCTTTTTCCATGCAAGAAATGGAGTGCACTATAAAGAAAACAAAAAACACTGCACCCGGTCAAGACGACATACAGTATTGTATGATATCACAGTTACCGATTATTGCTAAGAAATACTTATTAGAGATATACAACGATGTGTGGCTAAAAGGCAAAAATATACAAAAGTGGAAAAATATCATAATAGTACCTATCTTAAAGCCAGATAAAAATCCGGAAGATGGAAACTCATACCGTGGGATATCACTGTTATCATGTCTAATGAAAGTATATGAACGGTTAGTTAAAAAAAGACTAAATTGGTGGCTTAAAGAAAATGATCATCTACCAAATACTCAATATGGCTTCAGAAATGGAGTGGGAACCATAAATGCAGTTGCACATATAGTCACTGATATCCAAAATGGTTACTCAGAAAATCGGGTAATTGCAGCAGCATTCCTAGATGTAAAAGGAGCATACGATTCAGTTAATCTAGAGGTATTAAAAAATAAAATGAAAGTAATTGGAATACCTGAAGAAGTTGCCGCTAATATTTGTGAAATGTATCTGGATAGACAAGTTACCATTAGAACTAAAAAGCAATTAATTGGACCAAGATGTATATCAATCGGGATCCCACAAGGTTCAGCAATCGCACCGGATTTGTTCAACATATACACAATAGAGTTTCACACAAAAAAAAGTGAGAACTCCACAGTAGTGCAATTTGCAGATGACTTTGCTATATATATAGAAGAAAAAACGTATGAAAAATCCATTGAAAAACTAAACGAAGCTGTGACACCTTTTACAAATATATCCAAAGAGTTATGGTTTGAACTTTCACCAGAAAAATCCATTATAACCTTTTTTACCAGAAAAAATATACCTAATCAACAACATCTGATACTGGAAGGCATGGAAATACCTATCAAACAGCAAGTAACATACCTAGGAACTATTTTAGATAAAAAACTTGGCTGGAAACCATTTGTGGATAAAATAATCACAAGGTGCCAAAAAGGATTAAATTTTCTTAAAATGATACGTGGTACATGGTGGGGGGCAAACCCTGAAACAGCGTTAAATTTTTATAAAGCCTATTTACGCTCAATTTTAGATTATGGATGTATACTGTATGGATCCGCTACTAAGACAACACTTTCAAAACTCGATAAAATACAAAACCAAGCGCTACGGCTTTGTTTAGGAGCAATGAAGTCCACATCCACAGAAGCCATGCGAGTAGAAGCCCTCGAAACCCCACTCAATCTCAGAAGGGAATATTTGGCAGAAAAATTTTATCTAAAACTAAAAATGTTACAATCGCCAATCTGCAAAAACATAAACCAACTGAATATGAATGATCTACAAAAAAAATATTGGCTTAAGAAAAGTTCACCAACTATCTGTATTGGATATAGAAATGTCTCGCAATTAACACCGGCTATAAATTATTCCATGGATTATTTCCTGTCACTAGGCATAGCTGAAGTAACAATACCGAAATATAGTATAAATACAATAGAAAATAAAAATATAATAGCCCAATTAAGGGAAAACAAAAATGACTGGACAGAAATATATACAGATGCCTCCAAATCAGCAGAGGGTGCAGGATGTGCATTCTACATTCCCCGTGAAAACATAATAAAACAATACAAATGTCATCATCAAATATCAATCTTTAATGCGGAAGCTATTGGCATATTAAAGGCTCTAGAGTACTGTTGGCAAAATGATTATAACAAAATTACAATTTTATCTGATTCCCTATCTGTACTTACAACTATTAAAGAAAATCCGGTTAAAAATCATAATACTTACATAAACAGCATCAGGTGTAATATCAGCAGAATAATGAAAAAGAATTGTTTAATTGAATTTATCTGGGTCAAAGCACATGTTGGAATTAAAAACAATGAAAAAGCTGACCAACTAGCTAAGGACAGTATACAAAATGGCGACCACCTATCCTATCGACCAACACTGGAAGACTTACTACAAACCAGAGCTAAAAGTATAAAAGAAAAATGGAATTCATTATGGCAACAACATAGGAAAGAACATATATCAAAGTACACCATGTTACAAACAATTATCCCAAAAGAGTTATGGTACAAAGAGTCTAATTATCCAAGAAAATCCATTACAACAATAACTAGAATGAAATTCGGACATGCATGCTATGCACAACATTTACACAAAATCGGTGTCGTGGAATCACCCAATTGTAATGTTTGTAACGAAATTGAGACTTTGGAACATATATTATTCGAATGTAGTAAATATATCGAACAACGTACAGCACTATATTCTAGTTTGACAGATTTGAAGGTTTACAGACCCTTTAATGTCATGTACCTGTTGTCCTTAAACAATAAAAAAATATTCGATAGCATTTTAGAATTCATAGGGAAATCAAAAATTAGGCTTTGATGAATTAGGGATTAGATGATGAAATATATCTGGTGTCCTTCCTAATTGTTTATATACCTACCTAACCGTGGTCTACCTCCTGTGTAAAAAATGCCCTGATCGACCCCTGGGCGAGAAAACTGTGTAACCCTAATCCTTCCATATGCTTTAAATTAGGAACAAAGAATAGCTCGGTTGAAACCAATGCAAAAAACCCAACATTCGAAAAAAAAAAAACATCATTGTGGCTGGCTGAATGGGCACTTACCCTATGCAAAAAAAAAAAAAAAAAAAAAAAAAAAAAAAAAAAAAAAAAACCAGGCCAAACAGAAGTCATTGACCTAGTAAATACTAAGACAACAAAACCTTCTGGAGGAAGCAACATAGGAAGTCACAGCAGACTAAACTTTGACAGTCAACGGAGACGATGCGATTCGGTTGACAGCCAACGCAGACGATGGGAGTCGGATGCAAAAAAAAGGAAGGCGGGAGACACCTCCCTCTATGAAACAAACGCACATGCTAGACTCCTTGGTCCGTGTTTCAAGACGGGTCCTGAAAGTACCCAAAGCTATAGCGTCGCTGATCGGCGTTTCAACGAGGTCTGTTCGAGAACACCGCAACCAACAGTCGTACAACCTAACTTCATATTTTTAATTTTTTTTTATTTAAAAATATGTATTGTGGCAAAATCTAAAATGATACAAAAAATTATTAAGTAATAGACATCAAATGAAAAATCTAACATCACATTTTTCATTTAAAAAAATATATTGTGGCATAATCAAAAATGATACAAAAAATTATTAAGTAATTGACATCAATGGAAAACCTAACCTCACATTTTTTTTTTTTAATTTAAAAATATATAATATGGCATAATCTAAAACGATATAAAAAATTATTAAATAATAGTCATCAAATGGAAAACCTAACCTCACATTTTTTATTTAAAAATATATATTGTGGCATAATCCAAAATGATACAAAATTATTTAAAAAAATGTATTGTGGCATAATCAAAAATGATACAAAAAATTATTAAGTAATAGACATCAAATGGAAAACCTAACCTCACATTTTTTATTTTAAAAAATGTATTGTGGCATAATCAAAAATGATACAAAAGATTTTTAAGTAATAGACATCTATGGAAAACCTAACCTTACATTTTTAATTTTTTTTTATTTAAAAATATGTATTGTGGCATAATCAAAAATGATACATAAAAATTTTAAGGAATACTCATCAAATGGAAAACCTAACCTCACATTTTATATTTAAAAAAATGTATTGTGGCATAATCTAAAATGATACAAAAAATCATTAAGTAATAGACATCAAATGTAAAACCTAACCTCACATTTTTTTTTAATTAATTTAAAAATATGTAATGTGGCATAATCTAAAATGATACAAAAAATTATTAAGTAATTGACATCAATGGAAAACTTAACCTCACATTTTTTTTTTTATTTAAAAATATGTAATGTGGCATAATCAAAAATGATACAAAAAATTATTAAGGAATAGACATCAAATGGAAAACCTAACCTCACATTTTTTATTTAAAAAAATGTATTGTGGCATAATCAAACATGATACAAAAAATTTTTAAGTAATAGACATCAATGGAAAACCTAACCTCACATTTTTTATTTAAAAATATGTATTGTGGCATAATCCAAAATGATACAAAATTATTTAAAAAAATGTATTGTGGCATAATCAAAAATGATACATAAAAATTTTAAGGAATACTCATCAAATGGAAAACCTAACCTCACATTTTATATTTAAAAAAATGTATTGTGGCATAATCTAAAATGATACATAAAAATTTTAAGGAATAGTCATCAAATGGAAAACCTAACCTCACATTTTATATTTAAAAAAATGTATTGTGGCATAATCTAAAATGATACAAAAAATCATTAAGTAATAGACATCAAATGGAAAACCTAACCTCACATTTTTTTTTAATTAATTTAAAAATATGTAATGTGGCATAATCTAAAATGATACAAAAAATTATTAAGTAATAGACATCAAATGGAAAACCTAACCTCACATTTTTTTTTATTTATTTATTTAAAAATATGTAATGTGGCAAATTCTAAAATGATACAAAAAATTATTAAGTAATAGACATCAAATGAAAAACCTAACCTCACATTTTTCATTTAAAAAAATGAATTGTTACATAATCAAAAATGATCCAAAAAATTATTAAGTAATTGTCATCAATGGAAAACCTAACCTCACAAATTTTTTTTTAATTTAAAAATATGTAATGTGGCATAATCTAAAATGATCCAAAAAATTATTAAGTAATAGACATCAAATGGAAAACCTAACTTCACATTTTTTATTTTTTTTATTTATAAATATATATTGTTATATAATCAAAAATGATCCAAGAAATTATTAAGTAATGGACATCAAACGGAAAACCTAACATTTTTTAGTTTTTTATTTAAAAATATATATTGTTACATAATCCAAAATGATACAAAAAATTATTATGTAATGGTCATCAAATGGAAAACCTAACCTCACATTTTTAATTTTTTACTTAAAAATGTGTATTGTGGCATAATCAAAAATGATACAAAAAATTATTAAGTAATAGTCATCAAATGAAAAACGAAACCTCACATTTTTAATTTTTTTTTTAAAAATATGTATTGTAACAAAGTTACTTTTTTCCGTATTATTTAAAATATAAAAATTAAATCGCGCACGGCACTGGAGTAAAATTAACTTAAAATTGTGAATAAAAGGGCAGTCGTACCAGTTGAATCGTCGCCAGGCAGATGGAGACACTCTCGTCTCTGCTTCTTAGACGCTTAAGTCCGTATCGAGTAGGGCAATTCATTCCGTAGTCGGCAGCTGCAGAGACAGCCCGAACAGACTTGCTGTGGCCGTCCCAATTGGAACAGCAGTGCAGTCCGTCGACCTTTAGAGACAGGTCAAGTTGAAGCCAACTTCAGTTATATCCGGAGTCCAGAGCCGTCAGTCCGACTACACCACGCCGCCAAGCCAATCGTCCGTTACACACCTTTTCTCCGCCGGATTTTATTGGTAAAAATAAAGGTTTTATTTATTAATATTTGTTTTGAGATTTAACATCCCAGCAGCTAATACCCAGGTACTTAACCCAGTAGGGCAAGTAAAGCCCGCCCTTATGGCCGCCAGTGATTTTGGTCGATACCATAACGACCCCTGGAGTATTTCTTTCTCCACTGACGCTGCCCGAGCAGTGGCCTTCACACTCTAAACGGAAGGTGGCGCCCGAGGCAATCCGAAACCTGGACTAAGGCGCCAAAGTGACCCGCAACGACCGAAGCGTCGTCGCAGTATTGTGGCCTAATTAAAAATGATACAAAAAATTATTAGGTAATGGTCATCAAATGGAAAACCTAACCTCACATTTTTAATTTTTTTTTACTTAAAAATGTGTATTGTGACATAATCAAAAATGATACAAAAAATTTTTAAGTAATAGTCATCAAATGGAAAACCTAACTTCACATTTTTAATTTTTTTTATTTAAAAATATGTATTGTGACATAATCCAAAATGATACAAAAAATTAATAAGTAAAAGTCATCAAATGGAAAACCTAACCTCACATTTTTTATTTAGAAAAATGTATTGTGGCATGATCAGAAATGATACAAAAAATTATTAAGTAATAGACATCAAATGGAAAACCTAACTTCACATTTTTTATTTTTTTTTTTATTTAAAAATATGTATTGTGGCATAATCAAAAATGATACAAAAAATTGTTAAGTAATAGACATGAAATGGAAAACGCAACTTCACATTTTTTATTTTTTTTTATTTAAAAATATGTATTGTGGCATAATCTAAAATGATACTGTTAAAATTAAACTTCCTACCCCGCCACTGGCACTTGTTGGTGCTCAGCGTTAATTTTTATATTTTAAGTTTTATACTCTTCAATGTTCTATTTTCTTCACTTCATTATTGTAAGTCATACAGTCCACATCACGTTGTTAAATATTATAATAATAAATTCTTGTTAAAACAAAAGTTGACTTATTACCGTCGGGAGTGTTTACGCAACTCGCAACATTGGTCCACACGATCCGGATAATAGCCATAACATAAACAAACACTTCAAGACTCCACGAGTTTCTCAACTACACACGACATTTATAGTCAGGTTAGTCCGTTCTTTTTCCTATCTATTTTTCCTATATTGTTTTACCAGTGATTTTAGTGTCAAATTTAATCTGTTGTTAAAATGTCAGACGACGAACATCCTCATACACTTATCTCAGATTTACGACATCATCGCGGGGTTCTCAAGGGCCACGTAACTCGATTAAATAACTTTCTCGACAGACCTCAAAACCGACTCAAAATAACCGACATACAAAAGCGATTGTCTAATATCGAACAATACTTTGATCAATTTGAAGAAGTACAAACAAGATTAGAATTTTTAGTACCACACGAAACACAGAATCGGGAAGTCACAGAGAATTCATTTTATGACATAATAGGTAGAGTACGTGACATACTAAACGAACATTTCAACAACATACAAATTAACACAAATCAACATATCACGAATAACTCGAATCCGAACGACATATCAGAATTAAAGCTGCCTCCTATTAAACTGCCAGAATTTTCCGGTGACTACAAGGATTGGGCATCTTTCCACGATGCCTTTAAACACCTCATTCATAACAATCATAAATTAACGAATATTCAACGAATATGCCATTTAAAATCATGTTTAAAAGGAACCGCTTTAAAACACGTAGAAAATCTCGATAATACGGATATAAATTATGAAATTGCTTGGCAATTACTGGTCGATCGTTACGAAAATAAAAGAATTATCATTAATGATCACATATCAGCCATATTAGAATCACCTAAAATAGTTAAAAATAGTTTTTCTCTCAGACAGTTGACAGATCACGTACATCAACACGCGACCTCGTTAGAAAAATTAGGATTGCCAGTAAAAGGCTGGGAATTAGTCTTAATATGTGTTGTAACTGGAAAACTCGATAACTCGTTAAATTTAGAATGGGAAGATTCATTAGAATCGAGTGAACTTCCAACATACGATAAATTAAGAAAGTTTCTTACGAAAAAATGCTCGTCTTATGAAAATGTATACAACAAAGAAAAACTCACGAAACCACAAAATCAACCAACTAACTCGCACACTCAACAAAAATTCACGAATAAACCTTTTCAGAAAAATAGTACTCGACAATCAATCTCGACATCAAGTTACCAAAATTACGCAATTGCGGAATTAAACGAAAATACAAACAATGCGCAATCTAATGCATATCAAAGCCTCTCAGTCACACAAATTTATTCATGTCAATTTTGTAAACAAAATCACTACATCTATCATTGTTCTAAATTTGCAAATCTATCTGTATCTGAGAAATATAACGAAGTAAAGAAACTACAATTGTGCACTAATTGTCTAAGATCTGGCCATAACAAATTTCAGTGCAGATCCAGTGGATGTAAAATATGTAATAAAAATCATAACACTTTACTCCATAATTCCACTCAAACAAAATTTACAAATAGGCATTCAAATTCAACGTCTCAAGCGCCCATACTAACAAATATCTCGGTTCCAACACGTAGTCATAATACATCGACTCTCACATCTCACGATCAAAATATTTCGACAACTCCTATTCTATCATCACCTGATTCTTCAGTTTCAACGAACTCGGCGGTTATGCACTCGATACTATCAAATATAAATATTCCAATAAAAACAAACAAAAATCTCGTATTACTTTCTACAGCAGAAATATTCATTCACGACTCGAAAGGAAATAAACATATTTGTCGCGTTCTGTTAGATTCTGGAAGTCAAACAAATCTAATAACGACAAATCTATTCAACACGTTAAAATTAGATGGAATTAACTCAAACATTCGTATTAAAGGAGTTAACCAACAGCCTATAACAATTTCGCAAAAAACCGAAGCTACAATTTCGTCTCGATATAACTCGTTTCAAGCTCGTTTGAATTTTTTGGTTTTAGATCAAATTACCGAAAATATTCCTCAGTTCACGTTCGAAAGTAGTCATATAAATTACCCTCAAAACTTTGATATTAATAATTTAGCGGATAGAAATTTTAATAAATCTCGACAGGTAGATGTCTTATTATCCGCTGATATTTTTTACGATTTAATAGGCACACACAGAATCAATTTAGGTAGAAACATGCCATCCTTACAAGAAACAGTTTTCGGATGGATTTTTACGGGAATAATTCATTTTCCAAAACCTTCAAGAATTAGTTCGAATTTTCTTTGTAATTTTTCTACTGTAGACGTTACTAACCACGATTTGAATAACACGTTAATAAAATTTTGGCAAACCGAAGAAATTCCAGAAAAACGTATAATATCTCCCGTTGCACAAAAATGTGAAAAATATTTTACAGAAACTACCACACGTGATAAAAACGGCAGATTTATCGTCAAATTACCATTTTCGACAAGACCCTCAAATTTAGGAGATTCGTTAACTCCCGCTATAAAAAGATTAGAATTACTCGAAAAACGTTTTGTAAAATTTCCCGATCTTAAATACGATTATACAAAATTCATGCGCGAATATCTAGAGCTAAATCATATGACATATATAAAAGACGTCAATTTGAATGACCCTGTAATACAGCCATCGTATTTTTTACCACATCACGCAGTGTTAAAGGAATCGAGCACTACAACTAAATGCAGAGTCGTGTTCGACGCATCAGCCACTACTGACATAGGCGTATCGTTGAATGACACTCTCTTGGTAGGTCCCTCGATTCAACAAGAACTTTTTTATATCGTTTTAAATTTAAGACTTTTTAAATACGTAATTATAGCAGACATTGAAAAAATGTTTGGGCAAATTATCGTTCATCCCGATGACAGACAATTTCAACAAATTCTATGGAGACACAATCCATCAGATAAAATAGGTATTTACCAACTCAACACGGTAACTTATGGCACTTCTAGCGCCTCTTATTTATCAACCAAAGTACTACAAGAACTTTCTTTTAAATTTCAAAACCAATTCCCACGTACTTGTCAAATATTACGAGATCGCTTTTACATGGACGATCTTCTCACAAGCGTGAAGTCAATAGCAGAAGCCATAGAAATCTACCGCGAATTAAATATCATATTAAACAGCGCTGGTTTATACTTAAGAAAATGGTGTTCAAACGAAAATAACATTTTAACTACAATTGAATCGGAAAACTCAGACAAAATCGAAAATCTCATTGAAACCCACGACAAGAAATTAAAAACATTAGGAGTTTCATGGAACCCAACCTCGGATAATTTAAATTTTAATATAAAATTAGGGATACAACAAGCAACTAACTCGGTTATTTCGAAACGATCAATTTTAGCCACTATCGCCCGCATATTCGATCCTTTAGGTTTAATAGCGCCGGTCATAATTAAGGGTAAAATTTTTATGCAACGCCTATGGCAACAGCAGTTGTCGTGGGACGAGCCGCTGCCGTTAGAGTTAAAAGAAGTTTGGCTAGGCCACTTGAAACAAATTCGAGATATCGAGAAAATACAAATAAACAGGCAGGTTTTATGTGACAGTGTTGATTATGTCGAATTAGTAGGTTTTAGTGACAGTTCAGAAAAGGCATATTATGGTGCTTGCTGTTATTTAGTGTCGAAAGATTTACAAGGAAATTTTCATTCGAATATTTTATGTGCAAAATCAAAGGTCGCTCCTCAAAAAAAATGCACTTTACCGCGTTTAAAATTATTAGGTTCATTGTTACTCGCACGATTAATACATAACGTTAAATCACATTTAAACGTAAATATTTCAAAAATAACTTATTTTTGTGATTCAACGATTGTACTTTGTTGGTTAAAGATCGACCCGAGTAAATTAAAAACCTTCGTAGGTAATCGAGTTTCAAAAATCATTTCTTTAACAGACGTTAACGACTGGAAGCATATTTCATCCGCAGAAAATCCCGCAGATTTAATTTCTCGCGGTATAGAACCAAATAAACTCGTAGGCCTCAAATTTTGGTGGAATGGTCCCGACTTTCTTGTCAACAAAAATATGCGTAAGGTTGATCAAAATTTTGAAACATCAGATGATTTACCAGAAGTTAAAATTTTAAATCAATCATTGCCAATCACAAGTGAATCAGATTATGACATTTTTGTCAAATATTCGGATTTTAAAAAATTAACAAGAGTCATTGCTTATTGTTTACGCTACAGAGAAATAGCAATCAATAAGAAATGTTTCTATTCATCAAATTTAAATGCTAATGAAATAAAACTTGCTGTAAATAGATTAGTTATTCTTGCACAATCTCAATCATTCGCTAGAGAGATACAACTATTAAAATTCAACCGAGATTTAGATAAAAGCAAAATTTTAAGTCTTACTCCATTTTTAGACGAGACCGGTGAGGACGTTTAAAAAATTCTAATTTAAACTTTGAAAATAAGCACCCTATCATTTTACCAAAGAAACATCCTTTTACAAAACTCGTTATTCGATATTTTCACGAAAAACATTTACACGAAGGTATCCAAAATTTATTGTCTATTATTAGATTAGAATATTGGCCGATTGAGGGTAAATCAGCAGTAAAAGAATGTATACGCTCTTGCATTCATTGTTTTAAAGTAAACCCGAAACCGACGAAATTTATAATGGGACAGTTACCGAACTCTCGAACCGTACCGAATAAACCGTTTCACAAATGCGGAGTTGATTACGCAGGTCCGATACTGATTAAACATGGTTCTTTACGAAAACCAGTAATTATTAAGACTTATATTTGCGTATTTATATGTTTTACAACCCGGGCAATACACTTAGATTTGGCAAACGATCTAAGTACCGAGAGCTTTCTAAATGTTTTAAAAAGGTTCATCTCACGACGAGGAAAACCAGCAGAGATTAATTCTGATAATGGTACGAATTTTATCGGCGCGCACAATTATCTTTTAGAATTATACGAACTAATCAATAATAAAATTCATCAAAATCGAGTTACAAATTTTCTAACTACGGAGGGTATTATTTGGAAATTTATACCCGCCAGGTCTCCTCATTTAGGAGGTATGTGGGAAGCAGCTGTGAAGTCGGCAAAATTTCACATGCGTAGAACTCTAGGTAACGCTCTACTTCGACATGAAGAACTTTATACAATTTTAACACAGATTGAAAGTTGTCTCAATTCACGTCCTTTATCCCCAATCTCATCAGATCCTCAAGATTATTTACCTCTTACACCTGGTCATTTCCTGATAGGGGACGCACTAGTAGCCCTACCAGAAAGAGACTTTCAGGAAACATTGATTAACCGATTAACCAACTTTCAACGACGTACACAACTTTTTCAACAATTTTGGACACGTTGGTCTACTGAATACTTAACAGAACTTCAACGAAGATCCAAATGGAAGGTCCAAGGCGACGTAGTAACCCTTGGAGATCTCGTAATCCTGATGGAAGATAATCAACCACCGCTAAAATGGCCGATGGCCAGAGTTATTCAGCTTCACCCAGGGCTGGATCAAGTGACTCGTGTTGTGTCAGTTAAGGTTCCAAACGGTAGTGTGTTTCGACGTTCTTTGTCGAAAATCTGTGTTCTACCATGTAACGGAACATAATAAACGTGGTGAACAAATCTTTGACAAGATTTTTAGATTTTATATTCTTGTTTATTCAATGAAGTTATTTGTTTATATACTATATTTTCTTTTTTGAAAGCCATGCTTTCAAGGTGGGCGGCAAATGTTAAAATTAAACTTCCTACCCCGCCACTGGCACTTGTCGGTGCTCAGCGTTAATTTTTATATTTTAAGTTTTATACTCTTCAATGTTCTATTTTCTTCACTTCATTATTGTAAGTCATACAGTCCACATCACGTTGTTAAATATTATAATAATAAATTCTTGTTAAAACAAAAGTTGAGTTATTACCGTCGGGAGTGTTTACGCAACTCGCAACAGATACAAAAAATTATTAAGTAATAGACATCAAATGGAAAACCTAACCTCACATTTTTAATTTATAAAAATGTATTGTGGCATAATCAAAAATAATACAAAAAATTATTAAGTAATAGACATCAAATGGAAAACCTAACCTCACATTTATAATTTATAAAAATGTATTGTGACATAATCCAAAATGATACAAAAAATTATTCAGTAATAGTTGTAATGTACCTACCAATTGTAACTCCCTGTATTTTGTTGAGAGTCATGTTTTATTTACATAGACATCATTGTTAACATTTCGGAGACTGATAAGTTAAAAACAATACTCTGGGTAAATATTGAATGCCCTTTTGATATAGAGCTCTCTGAAATATTCCTAATATTATCAAAAGTGAACTTTGGTTTTTATCAAAACAAGTAAAATGTTATAAGTAGTAGCGACAGGGTTTTTAGCGGACATTAATTAATTATTCTCATTCGATTCTATTCTATTCCAATTCAATTTATATTATTAGTATTAATCTCAAATTACACATAACTACTGTACTCTTCGTAACCAATATTTTCTTATTTTACATTATAAAATACCCAGAAAACCTACAATATAGTGTTAGTGAAAACTCCAGTGTTTTATTGCCACCAAGCACCATTACAAAATATTATTTTGGTGTCAGAAGTGGGATACAGTTCAGCTTTCCCGAAGAAGAAAATTACTGCCAAGGAAAACAACGTCTTTAGTCGTAGTTTGCAGTGTTTTGCAGTTTTGGTGTATTGGTCTTGAGGCAAGTCTACAGCAGCGATGCATCTAGGAGCAGTTTTTACTATATTGTAAGTTTATATCCTAACTTAGACGAAGCGAAATCAGAAGAAAATTCAAATTCAAATTTAAACTCAAATATGTTAAGTTTAGAATTAGCTACTCAAATGCTCATTAAATTCGATGGAAATAAGGCAAAACTGTTTGAATTTATTGATAATTGTGATAAAGCATATGCGCTTGTTAAACCAGAACATAAAAAAATTCTATTTTCAATTATAGAAACTAAATTAACGGATAATGCCAGAGCCATCACACGAAATCGTTCCTTTCCAGATTGGGATAGTTTAAAACAGCACTTATTAGATGCATATTCTGAAAAAAGAACGATGGGGCAATGGCAACTTGAATTAAATTCATGCAAGCAAAATTCAAATGAAACAGTTATGGCTTATTCAACTAAAATCGAAAATTGTTATATAAAATTAATAAATTCATTAGACAATAGCCTTTCCCGTGAATCGAGAGAAGCTTGTGTAACATTGCTAAAAGAACAAACCTTAAGTGTTTTTATTACCGGATTGAGACCGGATGTTTCTTTATTAGTCAAATCACAAAGACCTAATTCACTGGAAAAAGCTCCAAGAAGAGCAAGAAATAAAATCCAAAAGCGAAATTTATAAATATCAGAATATTCACAATTCCAGTGTTAGACATTGCAATTATTGCAATAAACCATTCAATTGTCGATATAACAAAACTAACCACGTTAGACAAATACAAAATTTTCCTCAAAGAAATTCTCAATCATTTTTTCAAAATTCGAACTTTCCTTCTCAAAATACTACACGTAATTTTCCTCCAAATAATTCCAGTAATAATGGAAACTTTCATCAACCTTCGAATACCTTTAATAATAAAAATTCAAAATTTTGCAGTTACTGTAAAAACAAAGGTCACGTAATTAGTGAATGTAGGAAAAGGCAATATAATAATGAGAGAAGAAATAATAATAGTCAAAACAATATCGAGCACAAATCTGAACATTTAAACTCAGGGGCGTCCCGTCAACCGGCCATGACGAGAAACGCACAAATCTTACAGGCCGAATTTCAAATATAAATTTTGCTGTTACTACCTATATTAAATTAGAAATACAACAACTAAAAAATAAACTTAATTTATTTTTAATTGATAGTGGAGCAGATATATCTTTAGTTAAACTCTCTAAGCTCAAAGGGGAAACCCCAGTATTCGAAGATAATCCAGTAACTTTAAAAGGTATTGATTCAGTTAATACAAATATTCAACAAACTCTTGGTTATTGTAATTTTAACGTAAATCTTAATGATAGACAAATCCCTCACATATTTCATATAGTTCCAGATTCCTTTCCCATACCGTTCGATGGAATCTTGGGAAACGATTTTCTAAAAAATTATAAGTGTCAATTGAACTATGAAAATAATTCCTTAAAAATCGAAACCATTGAAATTCCCTTATATCATAAACAAAATAAATATTTAACCTCTTCTATTTCAAAAACATCTAAATCCCAAGGAAACGACTCTAACCCCAATGAATATATATTAAAACCTAGATCCGAAACTATAGTAAAAATAGAAATTATCAATAACGACTTAGCCGAAGGTATACTTCCTCATACTCCAATACTCGATGGTGTATTTTTATGCCCAAGTTTGGTTAAAGTTATTGATAACAAGTTTGCTATTACCAGTATAATAAACACTTCAGATAAAAGCGTAAAAATTAACAAAATTGCTATGGAACTTGAACCAATTCAAAATTCTAATAATGATAGTCACATTTTCCACACTTCCAAAACAAATGAAAATTATAATTCCGAACGTCTTAATAAAATTAACAAATCCTTTAGACTCGATCATCTTAATGAAGAAGAAAAAAATTCTATAATCGAACTTTGTATTGAATACAATAATATCTTTCATCTAGAGGGAGATGCATTGACGTCAACCAACGCAATCATGCATGAAATTAATACTAACTCAACCTTACCTATAAATTGCAAAACCTATAGGTACCCCGAGGTCCATAAAGCAGAGGTAAATAAACAAATATCAAAAATGTTGGAACAAGATATTATAGAACCATCTAACTCGCCATGGAATGCCAACCGTTGGGTGGTCCCCAAAAAGAAACAGCACGCCACAGGCGAACAACAATGGCGCCTTGTCATTGATTATAGAAAGTTAAACGAGATATCTGTCGGTGACTCCTTCCCGCTACCTAATATTACAGATATCCTCGACCAATTAGGTCATTCTAAGTACTTTTCTATCATCGATTTGACTTCTGGCTTTCATCAAATTCCTATGTCACCTAAAGATGCTAGTAAAACTGCATTTTCAACACCTACTGGTCACTACCAATTCAAAAGGATGCCATTTGGTTTGAAAAATGCACCTGCAACCTTTCAGAGGTTAATGAATACAGTTTTAAGTGGCATACAAGATGTGAAATGCTTTGTATATCTAGATGATATTGTAGTATTCGCAGATAACCTAGAAAATCATAATAGGAGATTAAAAGAAGTCTTTCAAAGACTACAGAATTTTAATCTGAAGATCCATCCAGATAAATGCGAATTTTTAAGAAAAGAGGTCATGTATTTAGGTCACGTGATTAGCGAAGATGGCGTACGACCCGATCAAAAAAAGGTCGAAGCAGTTACAAAATTTACTCCTCCAAAGAGCACTAAAGACATTAAAAGTTTCTTAGGGCTCGCCGGATATTATCGACGTTTTATTCCAAATTTTAGTTTATAACCAAACCATTAACGAAACTCCTACAAAAAAATGAACCTTTTAACTGGACTAGTCTACAACAAAATTCCTTTGAAAAATTAAAGTCTATCCTCTCGTCAGAGCCTCTTTTGCAATATCCCGATTTTTCCAAGCAATTTACCTTAACCACAGACGCTAGCAATTATGCTATAGGTTCTGTACTGTCACAAGGAAAAATTCCTGAAGATTTGCCTATTGCTTACGCTAGTAGGACTCTCAATAGAGCGGAATCTAACTACAGTACTACGGAGAAAGAACTTTTAGCAATAGTGTGGAGTGTAAAGCATTTTCGTCCTTACCTTTATGGGAAAAAGTTTCTTATTATGTCAGATCATAAACCCCTTTCTTGGCTTTTCAACGTAAAAGATCCCGGTTCCAGATTAGTACGATGGAGATTAGCCTTACAGGAGTACGACTTCGAAATAGTCTACAAACCTGGGAAGCTTAATACTAATGCTGATTGTCTAAGTAGGTTACTCCCTGATACTTCTATCATAAATGAAAATTCTGATAATACCTTAACTATTAACAAATTAGAAACTCAAAATGAAAAAACATACACTGACTTTTTACACAAATTTAAAACTACTATCATTTTAAATAATAATATAGAAGAAGTGAATGGTAACATTTTAAATTGTAATAATGATATTTGTATTTTTGCATCAACAGACTTAGAATTTAATGAAAAATACCACAAAGGCTTTGAAATTGATAAAAAATCCTTAAATCTAAGTAAAAATCCTTTTAATTTACTTGACATACATTACCAACAAAAGGAAAATAAAAGAATTTACTATCTATTTCTGAAAACTTACAATTTTGAGTCTCTTTCATATGAAACTATTTTTTACGGTCTAGAGAAACTAAAACTTAAATTAAAAAATCTGATGTGGCCAGCACATGACCTCTCGCCATTTTTGAATCAAAAATTAACAGGTTGACACAAAAAAGTATGAAAAAAAATTATATTTTTGTAAATCTGGCAACAATGGCAAAATTTTGGAAAATTTTAATGAGATGAAAATAAACTATAGGGTATACAAAATATATGTGTAAAACTTTATTGCCGTTTTGTATAATAATTGCGTCATCACCCATAGCAACTGCCACTTCCGGTTGTGCGATTGGCACCAAAATCTAATCAGATCTAATCTAGGGTATCAGAATCCTGTATGCAAAATTTCAAATTTTTTTATTCAGTAGTTTTTGAGTTATCGTTACTACAACATCCATCCAAACACACACACACACTAACACACACACACACACACACACACACACACACACACTAACACACACACACAGACATCATCGCGAAAATATTAAAATCGTATTCTAGGGACCCCAAAACGTGTTTATCAATTGAAAACTCACTACCCAATTTTTAGCATGATTCCTATACCTATCTGAAGGGCGAGAGGTAAAAAGGAAAACTGTACAATTATTCATATGCCTAGACTTCATTTTTCAATAGACAAACTTAGTTGGAAAAAACTCAGGTCATTGATTAGATACGTTTTTCAAAATTCTGGAATATTAGTAAAAATTTTTCATGATGTACTTCTAAATCCTGAAACTGAACAAATACCAAAAATTTTAGAGGAAAATCATTCAAGTCCGACATCAGGACATTCAGGTTTTCACCGTACCTATAATAGAATTAAGGAAAAATACAGATGGCCAAAAATGAAAATTGACATTAAAAACTTTATTAAACATTGCGAATCTTGTCAAAAGAACAAATTGATACGGAAAAAGAATATTAAACCAATGGAAATCACAACTACGAGCACAAAACCAATAGAAAAGATATTTCTTGACATAGTTGGACCATTAACCTTGACAGAAAACGGTAACAAATTTATCCTAACCCTACAAGACGACTTGACTAAATATTCCCAAGCATATCCTATACCTAACCATGAAACTATAACCATAGCCGTGAAACTAGTAGAAAATTTTATTTGTAAATTTGGGATTCCCGAATATATTCTAACCGATCAAGGTAAAGATTTCACCTCGGAACTCCTAAGTCAAGTATCAAAATTATTTAAAATTAAACGTATTAACTGTACAGCTTATCATCCGCAAAGTAACGGAGCTTTAGAAAGAAGTCATGCAACCCTTGCTGACTATCTAAAACATTTCATAAATGCCGAGCAGACAGATTGGGACAAATGGCTAGATTTTGCTATGTTCTCCTATAATACAACAGTACATTCTTCTACAAAATTTACACCTCATGAACTCTTATTTGGTGTCAAACCCAGTTTACCCTCCTCATTAACTCAATCACCCGAATTCAAATATACCTATGACAATTACCTAGACGACCTTAAATTAAAACTTCAACTATCACATAATATTGCAAAGGATAACCTGATAAAATCAAAAGAAACTAATAAAAAATACTATGACAAAAAATCTAATAATTTAGAATATAAAATTGGCCAAAAGGTCTACATGCTAAATGAACAAACAAAAAAGGGAAAATCTAAAAAATTAACTCAAAATTATATAGGTCCTTATCAAATAGTCGAAATTAATTCTCCAGTAAATGTTACAATCTTGTATAATAAAAAATGAATGAAAGTACACACAAATCGATTAAAACCTGCTTTAATTTCAGGTGCCTGATATTGTGGTTCGTCCTTATGTTATAACTCCTAATCAATAAGTCGAGAAATTAACGAAAACTATAACATATATAAAAGGTTCAAATACCTATCCATTGCCTCTAGAATATAAAAATGCCCATAAATTCTTTGAAATTAGTAACGTTAAATATCATTTTTCAGACGAAAGATTAATCTATATAATTACTGTACCTATTGTAAATTCCATGAAATATTCTTTATACAATATGATACCTCTACCTGTTCTTAATATTAAAAATCACCAGATAGTTTTTATTCTACCTTCAATAAACTATTTACTTCTATCTGAAACTAGATATACCTATTCAGCATTAAAAGATATTAGTCATTGTCAAGAATTAACCATTGATGAAATTATTTGTAAAATCTCCGAACCGTTATATTCAACTAACACCCGACCTATTTGTGAAACAGAACTTTTACTACCCCTTTCTTTTATACCTACATCATGCGATACACGAATTCTACCTTCAAAATACGAAATTTGGCATAAATTACATGAAAAGAATAGTTGGATATATGTATTACCGAAAATAACAGATGTAACCTTAACTTGCTCTTCCAATTCTCCCATTAATCTTCTTCTAAATAACACCGGTATTTTGACACTTAGCGAAAATTGTAAATTATTTACTAGTGCGACTACCTTGCACACTCAACCTAAGGTTTATGAAAGTACATTCCAATCCTTTATTCCTGAATTCGATATCCTTATTGACTGTTGTGACCAAAAATCTAAAATACTTCCCAACGATAGTCTTCTTCTCAATTATTTACAACCTGTAAATCTCGATAAAGATGCTTTGAAATGTAAGGAATTATTATCATAAGCCAAGGGCCGTTGGACCGGGCCACTTAATAGTATCATAAGTCGTTATAGATATTGAATGTTTATATGGGACATTCTTGAAGAGGCAAGAGGGAAGCAGGTAGAGACTGGAGACATTCAGAGGGAATCTGCCTGACTTGGCACACGTGTTGAATATTATTGAAATAAAGTTTAGTTCATGAATCGAGTATTTTAGTAAGAGACCCTTACATAGCAGCGGTGGGATTTACCAAAAAAAAAATGTATAAATGTATACATACTCGTGAAGTGATCATAATACGAGTGGCAAATAAAAACTTTGTGAATAAGTTAGTTTTAAATAGTTTTAATTTACTCGTGAAGTGATTATACTACGAGTGGCAATGAAAAAAAAACTTGGTGAATAAGTTTTAAATATTTTTTAGTGTTCTAAAAAATAGTGGAAGCCTCTAGTTATGCGTGACCTGCACGAAAAATAAATTTGAAGTGATAAGGTTGTAGCCTTAATTAGTAAGTTTCAAGTAATGATAATTTCTAAGTACTTTTATGAGCTGGTCGTCTTATTTGATAATTTTAAAGTACTTATAAGGTAGTAGTATTATTTGATAATTTTAAAATACTTATAATGTGATTGTCTTATTTGATAATTTTGAAGTACTTACAAGTTAGTCTTAATTGATAATTTAAAGTACTTATAATGTGGTTGTCTTATTTAATAAATTTGAAGTACTTATAAGGTAGTAGTCTTATGTGACAAGTGTTTATAAGATGGTAGTCTTATTTGATAAATTTGAAGTACTTATAAGGTAGTAGTATCATGTGACAATTTTAAAGTATTTATAAGATGGTAGTCTTATTTGATAAATTTGAAGTACTTATAAGGTAGAAGTATCATGTGACAATTTTAAAGTATTTATAAGATGGTATCATGTGACAATTTTAAAGTATTTATAAGATGGTAGTCTTATTTGATAAATTTGAAGTAAAGGTAGAAGTATCATGTGACAATTTTAAAGTATTTATAAGATGGTAGTCTTATTTGTTAAATTTGAAGTACTTATATAAGGTAGTAGTATCATGTGACAATTTTAAAGTATTTATAAGATGGTAGTCTTATTTGATAAATTTGAAGTACTTATAAGGTAGAAGTATCATGTGACAATTTTAAAGTATTTATAAGATGGTAGTCTTATTTGATAAATTTGAAGTACTTATAAGGTAGAAGTATCATGTGACTATTTTAAAGTATTTATAAGATGGTAGTCTTATTTGATAAATTTGAAGTACCTACTTATAAGGTAGTTGTCTTAATTGATAATTTTAAAGTATTTATAAGATGGTAGTCTTATTTGATAATTTTAAAGTATTTATAAGATGGTAGTCTTCATTGATAATTTTAAAGCATTTATAAGATGGTAGTCTTATTTGATAATGTTGAAGTACTAAGGAGGTCGTAGCCTTGGTTGCAGCCTAAGTTTATAAATTAATATAATCTTCGTTGATAATTGAAGTACTTAAGAGGTCGTAGCCTTGGTTGTAGCCTAAGTTTATAAATATTATAATCTTCGTTGATAATGTTGAAGTACTTAAGAGGTCGTAGCCTTGGTTGTAGCCTAAGTTTATAAATTATTATAATCTTCGTTGTTAATATTGAAGTACTTAAAAGGTCGTAGCCTTGGTTGTAGCCTAAAATGTAATTTATTATACCCTTCGTTGATAATTTTGAAGTACTTGAGAGGTCGTAGCCTTGGTTGGAGCCTAAGTTTAGAATTTTAGAGTACTGAAGGTCGTAGCCTCAGTTGATAATTAAAAGTGATAATAAGGTCGTAGCCTTAATTGGTAAGTCTGAAGTAACGATAAGATTGTATTAGTCTAAGTTTATAATTTATGGTACCCTTAGATGATAATTTTAGAGTACTGAAGGTTGCAGCCTTTATAGTTGGTAAGTTAAGGTGATAATAAGGTCGTAGCCTTAATGGGTAAGTTTGAAGTAATCATAAGATTGTAGCCCAAGTTTATAATTTATTCTACCCTAAGTTTATAATTTTAATGTATTGATAAGATTATGTTTGATTTTGTAGTATTGATAAGATTGTAGCCATACTTGATAACATTTAAGTAACGATAATTTTGTAGCATTAATTAAAAGTTTGGAGTTGTTAGCCAACTCCTTGATTTTATGAGAGGGTTGTAACCCTAAAGTGATGAGTTGGGAGTTGTTACTCAACTCCTTGATTTTTAAATGAAATTGTTTGAAATTGTAAGTCGAGTCTTGTATGTAAAAATGTTATGAACCTGATTATAGTTATTAAGTGGAGTCGATTTTTAGATTCATAAAAGTAATAATATAACACCAACGTGTTATAGTAATATTAAGATTAACTAAGTGTTTTATGTAATGTGATATTGCACTATGAATGTATATGTTTAGCGGAACAAAAATACAGGGTAGGGTGTCAATGTAAAACCAAAACTCGAATCTGTGATAAAAGAAAATTAAAAGGGTACCTATATGGATCTAATAAGTGGGCACTCGAGTTATCGAAGACCGTTGTAACCTGAGAATTTTTGAATGTTTATCTTAAGTTTGTCGAGATCGACAATACCCCAGATGGGAGTGCATTCAATAGGTATTTTAAACAAGATCCCATTTTTATCTGATTTACGGGTTTGCGTCTTGGTATTGTATAAACATCCTTTAAGAGGAAACTGGGTAACATATAGAAAAAGTACAGGTGCTGTTAATGAATATTATGTATATATTTAATTGCGGTTTGTTTTGTGTTAAAAAAAAAGTAATAGTAAGTTAAGTTACCCAGTTAGTGGAAACCTGTGGTCATTGTTTCGTAGTTAGCGAAGTTTGCATTTTGCAATATTTACAGATCGCAGATAGCGATAGTTTACTATTACTTTTACGATTCGTTGTTAGCGAAAATATTTAAAGTTTGCAGTGTGCAATGTTTACAAGTCACAGTTTGTATATATGATTATTGTTACGACACGTAGTTAGCGAAGTTCGTAATATTTACAGATCGCAGATAGCGAAACTTTACGATTCGTAGTTAGCGATAAAATTTAAAGTTTGCAGTTGGCAATAGTTACAAATCACAGTTGGTATATACGATTATTGTTACGATAGGTAGTTAGCGAAGTTCGTAATATTTACAGGTCGCAGATAGCGAAAGTTTACGATTCGCAGTTAGCGATAAAATTTAAAGTTTGCAGTTTGCAATTGTTGCAATTCGCAGTTGGTAATAGTCTACGATTACCTTTATGATTTACCGCTTGCGATAAAATTTAAAATTAATTTGCGATAGTTATAAAATAACAGTCATCGATGTGGTGTTTGTCAATTGCAGTTGGCAATAATACTTTAGTCCACAGGTGGTGTATGATATTAGAGATGGTACCTAGCTGGCGACAATAATAAATAAGTTGCAAATAGTGTTACAATTTTAGTTTGTAGTTTAACAATAAATTGTTAATTTTGCGGTTTGCAATAGTTCATAGTTGATGAACATGATAAAATGAAATTTATAAAGTTTACAGTTGACAGAGTACAGTTTGTACTAGACCGATATATTTGTAGGTCCTGAGGACAGGACTTGTTTTCAGGTTGGCCGAATGTAAGGAATTATTATCATAAGCCAAGGGCCGTTGGACCGGGCCACTTAATAGTATCATAAGTCGTTATAGATATTGAATGTTTATATGGGACATTCTTGAAGAGGCAAGAGGGAAGCAGGTAGAGACTGGAGACATTCAGAGGGAATCTGCCTGACTTGGCACACGTGTTGAATATTATTGGAATAAAGTTTAGTTCATGAATCGAGTATTTTAGTAAGAGACCCTTACAGAAATTAATAAGTCATAAAATTGAACCAATTGAAGAATCAACAAAGGTACTAAAATCCAAACCATTTTATTCTGATATTCATAAAAATAGCTATTTTGTTTATTCCTTATGTATCTTTTTGAAATTGACTCTTGTGTACCTGTTATATCGTTTATATAAATATTTAAGAATTCTTTGTACTCATAAAAGTGCTAGACATAATCATGAAAAATCACGTTGTTGTCAATCGATAACGAACTGTTTAACATTTAACATTTGCAAAAAGGCTCACAAAGACATACGAATTCGTGAAAATACTGATGTAAGAGAAGAGCAAGAAAACATTCCTTTACGCAGAAGTGAGCGTATAGCTCAATTAAAAGACAATTGATTAGTTATTAGTTATATATTAGTTATGATATTATACTCTTTGTTTATACTATATATTTGAAATTTGTAAACCTTATTTTTAACATATGATTAGATAAAAGATAAAATATTTTTAGCGTAAGTAATTCAAAATTTTCATAAATAGTTGATACATTTTATCTTTCATCTTAAGGGGGAAGGTGTAATGTACCTACCAATTGTAACTCCCTGTATTTTGTTGAGAGTCATGTTTTATTTACATAGACATCATTGTTAACATTTCGGAGACTGATAAGTTAAAAACAATACTCTGGGTAAATATTGAATGCCCTTTTGATATAGAGCTCTCTGAAATATTCCTAATATTATCAAAAGTGAACTTTGGTTTTTATCAAAACAAGTAAAATGTTATAAGTAGTAGCGACAGGGTTTTTAGCGGACATTAATTAATTATTCTCATTCGATTCTATTCTATTCCAATTCAATTTATATTATTAGTATTAATCTCAAATTACACATAACTACTGTACTCTTCGTAACCAATATTTTCTTATTTTACATTATAAAATACCCAGAAAACCTACAATATAGTGTTAGTGAAAACTCCAGTGTTTTATTGCCACCAAGCACCATTACATAGTCATCAAATGGAAAACCTAACCTCACATTTTTTATTCAAAAAAATGTATTGTGGCATAATCAAAAATGATACAAAAAATTATTAAGTAATATTCATCAAATGGAAAACCTAACTTCACATTTTTAATTTTTTTTATTTAAAAATATGTATTGTGGCATAATCAAAAGTGATACAAAAAATTATTAAGTAATAGAGATCAAATGGAAAACCTAACCTCACATTTTTAATTTTTTCTATTTAAAAATATGTATTGTGACATAATCCAAAATGATACAAAAAATTTTTAGGTCATAGACATCAATGGAAAATCTAACCTCACATTTTTTATTTTTTACTTAAAAATGTGTATAGTGGCGTAATCTAAAATTATACAAAAAATTATTAAGTAATAGAGATCAAATGGAAAACCTAACCTCACATTTTTAATTTTTTTTATTTAAAAATATGTATTGTGACATAATCCAAAATGATACAAAAAATTATTAAGTAATAGTCATCAAATGGAAAACCTAACCTCACATTTTTATTTTTTTTTATTTAAAAATATGTATTGTGGCATAATCAAAAATGATACAAAAAATTTTTAAGTCATAGACATCAATGGAAAATCTAACCTCACATTTTTTATTTTTTACTTAAAAATGTGTATAGTGGCGTAATCTAAAATTATACAAAAAATTATTAAGTAATAGAGATCAAATGGAAAACCTAACCTCACATTTTTAATTTTTTTTATTTAAAAATATGTATTGTGACATAATCCAAAATGATACAAAAAATTATTAAGTAATAGTCATCAAATGGAAAACATAACCTCACATTTTTTATTCAAAAAAATGTATTGTGGCATAATCAAAAATGATACAAAAAATTATTAAGTAATATTCATCAAATGGAAAACCTAACTTCACATTTTTAATTTTTTTTATTTAAAAATATGTATTGTGACATAATCCAAAATGATTCAAAAAATTATTAAGTTATAGTCATCAAATGCAAAACCCAACCTCACATTTTTTTTAAAAAAAATGTATTGTGGCATAATCAAAAATGATACAAAAAATTAATAAGTAATAGTCATCAAATGGAAAACCCAACCTCACATTTTTTATTTAAAAAAATGTATTGTGGCATAATCAAAAATGATACAAAAAATTAATAAGTAATAGTCATCAAATGGAAAACCTAACCTCACATTTTTTATTTAAAAAAATGTATTGTGGTATAATCAAAAATGATGCAAAAAATTATTATGTAATAGACATCAAATGGAAAACCCAACCTCACATTTTTTATTTAAAAAAATGTATTGTGGCATAATCAAAAATGATACAAAAAATTATTATGTAATGGTCATCAAATGGAAAACCTAACCTCACATTTTTAATTTTTTACTTAAAAATGTGTATTGTGGCACAATCAAAAATGATACAAAAAATTATTAAGTAATAGACATCAAATGGAAAACCTAACCTCACATTTTTTATTTAAAAAAATGTATTGTGGCATAATCAAAAATGATACAAAAAATTAATAAGTAATAGTCATCAAATGGAAAACCTAACCTCACATTTTTTATTTAAAAAAATGTATTGTGGTATAATCAAAAATGATGCAAAAAATTATTATGTAATAGACATCAAATGGAAAACCTAACGTCACATTTTTTATTTAAAAATATGTATTGTGACATAATCCAAAATGATACAAAAAATTATTATGTAATGGTCATCAAATGGAAAACCTAACCTCACATTTTTAATTTTTTACTTAAAAATGTGTATTGTGGCACAATCAAAAATGATACAAAAAATTATTAAGTAATAGACATCAAATGGAAAACCTAACCTCACATTTTTAATTTATAAAAATGTATTGTGACATAATCCAAAATGATACAAAAAATTATTATGTAATGGTCATCAAATGGAAAACCTAACCTCACATTTTTAATTTTTTTTACTTAAAAATGTGTATTGTGGCATAATCAAAAATGATACAAAAAATTATTAAGTCATAGACATCAATGGAAAATCTAACCTCACATTTTTTATTTTTTACTTAAAAATGTGTATAGTGGCGTAATCTAAAATTATACAAAAAATTATTAAGTAATAGACATCAATGGAAAACCTAACTTTACATTTTTAATTTTTTTTATTTTAAAATATGTATTGTGGCATAATCAAAAGTGATACAAAAAATTATTAAGTAATAGACATCAAATGGAAAACCTA
The DNA here is from genome assembly GCA_963243735.1 of Neocrepidodera transversa. Lineage (NCBI taxonomy): Eukaryota > Metazoa > Arthropoda > Insecta > Coleoptera > Chrysomelidae > Neocrepidodera > Neocrepidodera transversa. The sequence goes on along the minus strand of CAUJLB010000079.1, from coordinate 359,589 downwards.
ACCTCACATTTTTTATTTAAAAAAATGTATTGTGGTATAATCAAAAATGATGCAAAAAATTATAATGTAATAGACATCAAATGGAAAACCTAACGTCACATTTTTTATTTAAAAATATGTATTGTGACATAATCCAAAATGATACAAAAATTATTATGTAATGGTCATCAAATGGAAAACCTAACCTCACATTTTTAATTTTTTACTTAAAAATGTGTATTGTGGCATAATCAAAAATGATACAAAAAATTATTAAGTAATAGTCATCAAATGAAAAACGTAACCTCACATTTTTAATTTTTTTTTTAAAAATATGTATTGTGGCCTAATTAAAAATGATACAAAAAATTATTAAGTAATAGTCATCAAATGAAAAACGTAACCTCACATTTTTAATTTTTTTTTTAAAAATATGTATTGTGGCCTAATTAAAAATGATACAAAAAATTATTAAGTAATAGTCATCAAATGGAAAACCTAACCTCACATTTTTTATTTAGAAAAATGTATTGTGACATAATCCAAAATGATACAAAAAATTAATAAGTAATAGTCATCAAATGGAAAACCAAACTTCACATTTTTTATTTTTTTTTTATTTAAAAATATGTATTGTGGCATAATCAAAAATGATACAAAAAATTGTTAAGTAATAGACATGAAATGGAAAACGCAACTTCACATTTTTTATTTTTTTTATTTAAAAATATGTATTGTGGCATAATCTAAAATGATACAAAAAATTAATTAGAAATAGTCATCAAATGGAAAACCTAACTTCACATTTTTTATTTTTTTTTATTTAAAAATATGTATTGTGGCATAATCAAAAATTATACATAAAATTATTAAGTAATAGACATCAAATGGAAAACCTAACCTCACATTTTTAATTTAAAAAAATGTATTGTGGCATAATCAATAATAATACAAAAAATTATTAAGTAATAGACATCAAATGAAAAACCTAACCTCACATTTTTAATTTATAAAAATGTATTGTGGCATAATCAAAAATGATACAAAAAATTATTAAGTAATAGACATCAAATGGAAAACCTAACCTCACATTTTTAATTTATAAAAATGTATTGTGGCATAATCAAAAACAATACAAAAAATTATTAAGTAATAGACATCAAATGGAAAACGTAACCTCACATTTTTAATTTATAAAAATGTATTGTGACATTATCCAAAATGATACAAAAAATTATTATGTAATGGTCATCAAATGGAAAACCTAACCTCACATTTTTAATTTTTTTACTTAAAAATGTGTATTGTGGCATAATCAAAAATGATACAAAAAAATATTAAGTAATAGTCATCAAATGGAAAACCTAACTTCACATTTTTAATTTTTTTTATTTTAAAATTTGTATTGTGGCATAATCAAAAGTGATACAAAAAATTATTAAGTAATAGACATCAAATGGAAAACCTTACGTCACATTTTTAATTTTTTTTATTTAAAAATATGTATTGTGACATAATCCAAAATGATACAAAAAATTAATAAGTAATAGTCATCAAATGCAAAACCCAACCTCACATTTTTTTTAAAAAAAATGGATTGCGGCATAATCAAAAATGATACAAAAAATTAATAAGTAATAGTCATCAAATGGAAAATCTAACCTCACATTTTTTATTTAAAAAAATGTATTGTGGTATAACCAAAAATGATGCAAAAAATTATTATGTAATAGACATCAAATGGAAAACCTAACCTCACATTTTTTATTTAAAAATATGTATTGTGACATAATCCAAAATGATACAAAAAATTATTATGTAATGGTCATCAAATGGAAAACCTAACCTCACATTTTCAATTTTTTTACTTAAAAATGTGTATTGTGGCATAATCCAAAATGATACAAAAAATTATTAAGTAATAGTCATCAAATGGAAAACCTAACCTCACATTTTTAATTTTTTTTATTTAAAAATATTTATTGTGGCATAATCTAAAATGATACAAAAAATTGTTAAGTAAAAGACATGAAATGGAATACCCAACTTCATATTTTTTATTGATTTTTTTTAAAATATGTATTGTGGCATAATCAAAAATGATACAAAAAATTAATAAGTAATAGTCATCAAATGCAAAACCCAACCTCACATTTTTTTAAAAAAAAATGTATTGTGGCATAATCAAAAATGATACAAAAAATTAATAAGTAAAAGTTATCAAATGGAAAACCTAACCTCACATTTTTTATTTAAAAAAATGTATTGTGGTATAATCAAAAATGATGCAAAAAATTATTATGTAATGGTCATCAAATGGAAAACCTAACCTCACATTTTTTATTTAAAAATATGTATTGTGACATAATCCAAAATGATACAAAAAATTATTATGTAATGGTCATCAAATGGAAAACCTAACCTCACATTTTTAATTTTTTTTTACTTAAAAATGTGGATTGTGACATAATCTAAAATGATACAAAAAATTGTTAAGTAAAAGACATGAAATGGAAAACCTAACCTCACATTTTTTATTTAGAAAAATGTATTGTGGCATAATCAAAAATGATACAAAAAATTATTAAGTAATAGACATCAAATGGAAAACCTAACTTCACATTTTTTATTTTTTTTTTATTTAAAAATATGTATTGTGGCATAATCAACAATGATACAAAAAATTATTAAGTAATAGACATCAATGGAAAACCTAACCTCCCATTTTTTATTTAAAAAAATGTATTGTGGCATAATCAAAAATGATGCAAAAAGTTATTATGTAATGGTCATCAAATGGAAAACCTAACTTCACATTTTTAATTTTTTTTATTTAAAAATATGTATTGTGACATAATCCAAAATGATACAAAAAATTATTATGTAATGGTCATCAAATGGAAAACCTAACCTCACATTTTTTATTTAAAAATATGTATTGTGACATAATCCAAAATGATACAAAAAATTATTATGTAATGGTCATCAAATGGAAAACCTAACTTCACATTTTTAATTTTTTTTATTTAAAAATATGTATTGTGACATAATCCAAAATGATACAAAAAATTATTAAGTAATAGTCATCAAATGGAAAACCTAACCTCACATTTTTTATTCAAAAAAATGTATTGTGGCATAATCAAAAATGATACAAAAAATTATTAAGTAATATTCATCAAATGGAAAACCTAACCTCACATTTTTAATTTTTTTTATTTAAAAATATGTATTGTGACATAATCCAAAATGATACAAAAAATTATTAAGTAATGGTCATCAAATGGAAAACCTAACCTCACATTTTTAATTTTTTTTTATTTAAAAATATGTATTGTGGCATAATCTAAAATGATACAAAAAATTGTTAAGTAAAAGACATGAAATGGAAAACCCAACTTCACATTTTTTATTGATTTTTTTTTAAATATGTATTGTGGCATTATCAAAAATGATACAAAAAAATAATAAGTAATAGTCATCAAATGCAAAACCCAACCTCACATTTTTTTAAAAAAAAATGTATTGTGGCATAATCAAAAATGATACAAAAAATTATTATGTAATGGTCATCAAATGGAAAACCTAACCTCTCATTTTTAATTTTTTTTTACTTAAAAATGTGGATTGTGACATAATCTAAAATGATACAAAAAATTATTAAGTAATAGACGTCAATGGAAAACCTAACTTCACATTTTTTATTTTTTTTTATTTAAAAATATGTATTGTGGCATAACCTAAAATGATACAAAATTATTTAAAAAAATGTATTGTGGCATTATCAAAAATGATACAAAAAATTTTTAAGTAATGGTCATCAAATGGAACACCTAACTTCACATTTTTTATTTAAAAAAGTGTGTTGTGGCATAATCAAAAATAATACAAAAAATAATTAAGTCATAGACATCAAATGGAAAACCTAACCTCACAATTTTTATTTAAAAAAATGAATTGTTTCATAATCAAAAATAATACAAAAAATTATTAAGTAATAGACATCAAATGGAAAACCTAACCTCACATTTTTTATTTAAAAAAATGTATTGCGGCATAATCAAAAATGATCCAAAAAATTATTAAGTAATGGTCAACAAATGGAAAATCTAACCTCACATTTTTATTTTTTTTTATTTAAAAATATGTATTGTGGCATAATCAAAAATGATACAAAAAATTATTAAGTGATAGACATCAATGGAATACCTAACCTCACATTTTTTATTGTTTTTTTTTTAAATATGTATTGTGGCATAATCTAAAATGATACAAAAAATTAATAAGAAATAGTCATCAAATGGAAAACCTAACTTCACATTTTTTTTTTTTTTTATTTAAAAATATGTATTGTGGCATAATCAAAAATAATACATAAAATAATTAAGTCATGGACATCAAATGGAAAACCTAACCTCACATTTTTTATTTTTTACTTAAAAATGTGTATAGTGGCGTAATCTAAAATTATACAAAAAATAATTAAGTAATAGACATCAATGGAAAACCTAACCTCACAACTTTTATTTAAAAAAATGTATTGTGGCATAATCAAAAATAATACAAAAAATTATTAAGTAATAGACATCAAATGGAAAACCTAACCTCACATTTTTAATTTATAAAAATGTATTTTGGCATTATCAAAAATGATACAAAAAATTATTAAGTAATAGACATCAAATGGAAAACCTAACCTCACATTTTTAATTAATAAAAATGTATTGTGGCATAATCAAAAATGATACAAAAAATTATTAAGTAATAGACGTCAATGGAAAACCTAACTTCACATTTTTTATTTTTTTTTATTTAAAAATATGTATTGTGGCATAACCTAAAATGATACAAAATTATTTAAAAAAATGTATTGTGGCATTATCAAAAATGATACAAAAAATTATTAAGTAATAGACATCAAATGGAAAACCTTACCTCACATTTTTAATTAATAAAAATGTATTGTGGCATAATCAAAAATGATCCAAAAAATTATTAAGTAATAGACATCAATGGAAAACCTAACCTCACATTTTTTATTGTTTTTTTTTTTAATATGTATTGTGGCATAACCTAAAATGATACAAAAAATTAATAAGAAATAGTCATCAAATGGAAAACCTAACTTCACATTTTTTTTTTTTTTTTATTTAAAAATATGTATTGTGGCATAATCAAAAATAATACATAAAATAATTAAGTCATAGACATCAAATGAAAAACCTAACCTCACATTTTTTATTTTTTACTTAAAAATGTGTATAGTGGCGTAATCTAAAATTATACAAAAAATAATTAAGTAATAGACATCAATGGAAAACCTAACCTCACAATTTTTATTTAAAAAAATGTATTGTGGCATAATCAAAAATAATACAAAAAATTATTAAGTAATAGACATCAAATGGAAAACCTAACCTCACATTTTTAATTAATAAAAATGTATTGTGGCATAATCTAAAATTATACAAAAAATTATTAAGTAATAGACATCAATGGAAAACCTAACCTCACAATTTTTATTTAAAAAAATGTATTGTGGCATAATCAAAAATGATACAAAAAATTATTAAGTAATAGACATCAAATGGAAAACCTAACTTCACATTTTTAATTTTTTTTTATTTAAAAATATGTATTGTGGCATAATCAAAAATAATACATAAAATAATTAAGTCATAGACATCAAATGGAAAACCTAACCTCACATTTTTTATTTAAAAAAATGTATTGTGGCATAATCAAAAATAATGCAAAAAATTATTAAGTAATAGTCATCAAATGGAAAACCTAACCTCACATTTTTAATTTATAAAAATGTATTGTTGCATAATCAAAAATGATACAAAAAATTTTTAAGTAATAGACATCAGATGAAAAACATAACTTCACATTTTTGATTTAAAAAAGTGTATTGTGGCATAATCAAAAATAATACAAAAAATTATTAAGTAATAGACATCAGATGGAAAACCTAACCTCACATTTTTGATTTAAAAAAGTCTATTGTGGCATAATCAAAAATAATACAAAAAATTATTAAGTAATAGACATCAGATGGAAAACCTAACCTCACATTTTTAATTTATAAAAATGTATTGTGGCATAATCAAAAATGATACAAAAAATTATTAAGTAGTAGACATCAATGGAAAACCTAACCTCCCATTTTCTATTTAAAAAAATGTATTGTGGCATAATCAAAAATGATGCAAAAAATTATTATCTAATAGACATCAAATGGAAAACCTAACTTCACATTTTTTATTTAAAAAAATGTATTGTGGCATAATCAAAAATAATACAAAAAATTATTAAGTAATAGACATCAAATGGAAAACCTAACCTCACATTTTTGATTTAAAAAAGTGTATTGTGGCATAATCAAAAATAATACAAAAAATTATTAAGTAATAGACATCAGATGGAAAACCTAACCTCACATTTTTGTTTTAAAAAAGTCTATTGTGGCATAATCAAAAATAATACAAAAAATTATTAAGTAATAGACATCAAATGGAAAACCTAACCTCACATTTTTTATTTAAAAAAATGAATTGTGGCATAATCAAAAATAATACAAAAAATTATTAAGTAATAGACATCAAATGGAAAACCTAACCACACATTTTTTATTTAAAAAAATGTATTGTGGTATAATCAAAAATGATGCAAAAAATTATTATGTAATAGACATCAAACGGAAAACCTAACCTCACATTTTTAATTTTTTTTTATTTAAAAATATGTATTGTGACATAATCCAAAATGATACAAAAAATTATTATGTAATGGTCATCAAATGGAAAACCTAACCTCACATTTTTAATTTTCTTTACTTAAAAATGTGTATTGTGACTTAATCTAAAATGATACAAAAAATTATTAAGTAATAGACGTCAATGGAAAACCTACCCAGCAAACACAAATGTATTTGTTACATAAAAATACATAACAGAGAAAGAACTTTTTTATATAAAATAAATACATATATATGACTTTGCTATTATATAAAAAAAATTATATAACAATATTTATGTAGTATTTAGAGAATTAATATTTTGTATAAAATACATATGGTTTTTAATGTATTAAAGATGTAATATTTGTAATATATATTACAATGCGTTTTATGGCGTAATTTTATATATATTTCTAAATATATTAAATACATTTACTTTTTTATATATATTACCTGTAACTTTAATATCATAAATAATATAACCCACCATTTACTTTATTGTGATATAAATTATTGTATATATTTAATATGTTTATTTTTTTATGTATTAAATAGGTGATTCTTTTGATATATATACTAAAAGTAAAATTTTACATAAATGTTTTGCTCTTTACGGTATATATCCAATATAATTATATTTTTATATAAGTAAAACGAAACTTCAGTGATATAAATATTAAAGTGTGGAGCATTTCGTTAGAGATAACCTAAAAAAGTAGCGTCTCGTTTTCGTTTTCGTGTGTCGGTAAAAAGTTTAGAAAAATGTTTGTGATAACTATTTACAGCAATAATATTATGTAAGTAAGCAAATTTATTTATTATTGTTAACATAGTTGAAATTAATAATAACAAAAAGTTTTGTTGTTTTGAAACAAGTTTTTAATGTGTAAATACTTTCAGCTCTCATATTGGAGCAGTATCTATGAATTAACAGAATGGGTGCGGTTGAGTAAACAGAGGCTTTTAAGGGAGCAGAAAATAAAGGAGACTGCAAAAGAAATAATAACTCAGACTTAATATTATACTTACATATTAAAGATTTTGTTAAACTATTTAAATTGCTTTATTTAAATTTAGGTTGCTATTCATGAAACAATTGTTGGGTACTTTTAAGCAGTTGTATTTTACAAAAACTAGATTTATTTTTAAAAAGATCGAAATTCTCTGTGGACTGTTACAGTGCAATAGTGGAAGTGGAAGTGTATAATCTAAAACACCTAGATGCATTATCTTACTAAATATCCTATATTTTCTCTACATGTCTATTTTCAGTATTGTACATTAAAAATGGGTCAACATTTTTATTAAGAAGAAAATTATAATAATTAGTTTTTATTATAGGGATCGACCCGATTATGGTGATCCTATATTATTCACAGTTAGATGTTACATACATTTGCGTATGTGATATATGTGAAATACATAAATATTATACGATTGTTACATATATTTTATGTATTGGATATGTACGGAAAATATTTTTATTAGGTAACAATTGTTATGTATTCCTTATAAACGAAGTATATATATGTAATACGTAATTATTCTCCAGTTGTTACATACATTTTACATATAGAATATGTTTAGAAAATATATTTATTATGTAACAATTGTTATGTATTCCTTATAAATTAGTTGCTCTCTGTATGTTACGGTGTTTGTCGATATTTAATACATAAATATTCTCTAATTGTTATTTCATTGTTATATAACATTTGATTCTATGTATTGAAAAATATGTAACTTATACATATTTCCCATATAATTGTGTTTCCTGGGTAACTTCACATTTTTTATTTTTTTTTATTAAAAATATGTATTGTGGCATAACCTAAAATGATACAAAATTATTTAAAAAAATGTATTGTGGCATAATCAAAAATGATACAAAAAATTTTTAAGTAATAGTCATCAAATGGAAAACCTAACTTCACATTTTTAATTTTTTTTTTTTAAAAATATGTATTGTGACATAATCCAAAAAATTAATTAGTAATGGTCATCAAATGGAAAACCTAACCTCACATTTTTCATTTAGAAAAATGTATTGTGGCATAATCAAAAATGATACAAAAAATTATTAAGTAATAGACATCAAATGGAAAACCTAACTTCACATTTTTTATTTTTTTTTATTTAAAAATATGTATTGTGGCATAATTAAAAATGATACAAAAAATTATTAAGTAATAGACATCAAATGGAAAACCTAACTTCACATTTTTTATTTTTTTTTTATTTAAAAATATGTATTGTGGCATAATCAAAAATGATACAAAAAATTATTAAGTAATGGACATCAAATGGAAAACCTAACTTCACATTTTTTATTTAAAAAAGTGTATTGTGGCATAATCAAAAATAATACAAAAAATAATTAAGTCATAGACATCAAATGGAAAACCTAACCTCACATTTTTTATTCAAAAAAATGTATTGTGGCATAATCAAAAATGATACAAAAAATTTTTAATAGTCATCAAATGGAAAACCTAACCTCACATTTTTTATTTAAAAAAATGTATTGTGGCATAATCAAAAATGATACAAAAAATTATTAAGTAATAGACATCAGATGGAAAACCTAACCTCACATTTTTTATTTAAAAAAATGTATTGTGGCATAATCAAAAATTATACAAAAAATAATTAAGTCATAGACATCAAATGGAAAACCTAACCTCACATTTTTTATTCAAAAAAATGTATTGTGGCATAATCAAAAATGATACAAAAAATTTTTAAGTAATAGTCATCAAATGGAAAACCTAACCTCACATTTTTTATTTAAAAAAATGTATTGTGGCATAATCAAAAATGATACAAAAAATTATTAAGTAATAGACATCAAATGGAAAACCTAACCTCACATTTTTTATTTAAAAAAATGTATTGTGGCATAATCAAAAATGATACAAAAAATTATTAAGTAATAGACATCAAATGGAAAACCTAACCTCACATTTTTTATTTAAAAAAATTTATTGTGGCATAATCAAAAATGATACAAAAAATTATTAAGTAATAGACATCAGATGGAAAACCTAACCTCACATTTTTTATTTAAAAAAGTGTATTGTGGCATAATCAAAAATAATACAAAAAATAATTAAGTCATAGACATCAAATGGAAAACCTAACCTCACATTTTTTATTCAAAAAAATGTATTGTGGCATAATCAAAAATGATACAAAAAATTTTTAAGTAATAGTCATCAAATGGAAAACCTAACCTCACATTTTTTATTTAAAAAAATGTATTGTGGCATAATCAAAAATGATACAAAAAATTATTAAGTAATAGACATCAGATGGAAAACCTAACCTCACATTTTTTATTTAAAAAAATGTATTGTGGCATAATCAAAAATTATACAAAAAATAATTAAGTCATAGACATCAAATGGAAAACCTAACCTCACATTTTTTATTCAAAAAAATGTATTGTGGCATAATCAAAAATGAAACAAAAAATTTTTAAGTAATAGTCATCAAATGGAAAACCTAACCTCACATTTTTTATTTAAAAAAATGTATTGTGGCATAATCAAAAATGATACAAAAAATTATTAAGTAATAGACATCAAATGGAAAACCTAACCTCACATTTTTTATTTAAAAAAATGTATTGTGGCATAATCAAAAATGATACAAAAAATTATTAAGTAATAGACATCAAATGGAAAACCTAACCTCACATTTTTTATTTAAAAAAATGTATTGTGGCATAATCAAAAATGATACAAAAAATTATTAAGTAATGGACATCAAATGGAAAACCTAACCTCACATTTTTTATTTAAAAAAATGTATTGTGGCATAATCAAAAATGATACAAAAAATTATTAAGTAATGGACATCAAATGGAAAACCTAACCTCACATTTTTTATTTAAAAAAATGTATTGTGGCATAATCAAAAATGATACAAAAAATTATTAAGTAATAGACATCAAATGGAAAACCTAACCTCACATTTTTTATTTTTTTTTTATTTAAAAATATGTATTGTGGCATAATCAAAAATGATACAAAAAATTATTAAGTAATAGACATCAATGTAAAACCTAACCTCCCATTTTTTATTTAAAAAAATTTATTGTGGCATAATCAAAAATGATACAAAAAATTATTAGGTAATAGACATCAAATGGAAAACCTAACTTCACATTTTTTATTTAAAAAAGTGTATTGTGGCATAATCAAAAATAATACAAAAAATAATTAAGTCATAGACATCAAATGGAAAACCTAACCTCACATTTTTTATTCAAAAAAATGTATTGTGGCATAATCAAAAATGATACAAAAAATTTTTAAGTAATAGTCATCAAATGGAAAACCTAACCTCACATTTTTTATTTAAAAAAATGTATTGTGGCATAATCAAAAATGATACAAAAAATTATTAAGTAATAGACATCAGATGGAAAACCTAACCTCACATTTTTTATTCAAAAAAATGTATTGTGGCATAATCAAAAATTATACAAAAAATAATTAAGTCATAGACATCAAATGGAAAACCTAACCTCACATTTTTTATTCAAAAAAATGTATTGTGGCATAATCAAAAATGATACAAAAAATTTTTAAGTAATAGTCATCAAATGGAAAACCTAACCTCACATTTTTTATTTAAAAAAATGTATTGTGGCATAATCAAAAATGATACAAAACATTATTAAGTAATAGACATCAAATGGAAAACCTAACCTCACATTTTTTATTTAAAAAAATGTATTGTGGCATAATCAAAAATGATACAAAAAATTATTAAGTAATGGACATCAAATGGAAAACCTAACATCACATTTTTTATTTAAAAAAATGTATTGTGGCATAATCAAAAATGATACAAAAAATTTTTAAGTAATAGTCATCAAATGGAAAACCTAACCTCACATTTTTTATTTAAAAAAATGTATTGTGGCATAATCAAAAATGATACAAAAAATTATTAAGTAATAGACATCAAATGGAAAACCTAACCTCACATTTTTTATTTAAAAAAATGTATTGTGGCATAATCAAAAATGATACAAAAAATTATTAAGTAATGGACATCAAATGGAAAACCTAACATCACATTTTTTATTTAAAAAAATGTATTGTGGCATAATCAAAAATGATACAAAAAATTATTAAGTAATAGACATCAAATGGAAAACCTAACCTCACATTTTTTATTTAAAAAAATGTATTGTGGCATAATCAAAAATGATACAAAAAATTATTAAGTAATAGACATCAAATGGAAAACCTAACCTCACATTTTTAATTTATAAAAATGTATTGTGGCATAATCAAAAATGATACAAAAAATTATTAAGTAATAGACATCAAATGGAAAACCTAACCTCACATTTTTAATTTATAAAAATGTATTGTGGCATAATCAAAAATGATACAAAAAATTATTAAGTAATGGACATCAAATGGAAAACCTAACTTCACATTTTTGATTTAAAAAAGTGTATTGTGGCATAATCAAAAATAATACAAAAAATTATTAAGTCATAGACATCAAATGGAAAACCTAACCTCACATTTTTTATTAAAAAAATGAATTGTGGCATAATCAAAAATAATACAAAAAATTATTAAGTAATAGACATCAAATGGAAAACCTAACCTCACATTTTTAATTTATAAAAATGTATTGTGGCATAATCAAAAATGATACAAAAAATTATTAAGTAATAGACATCAAATGGAAAACCTAACTTCACATTTTTAATTTAAAAAAGTGTATTGTGGCATAATCAAAAATAATTCAAAAAATAATTAAGTCATAGACATCAAATGGAAAACCTAACCTCACATTTTTTATTTAAAAAAATGAATTGTGGCATAATCAAAAATAATACAAAAAATTATTAAGTAATATACATCAAATGGAAAACCTAACCTCACATTTTTTATTTAAAAAAATGTATTGTGGCATAATCAAAAACGATACAAAAAATTTTTAAGTAATAGTCATCAAATGGAAAACCTAACCTCACATTTTTTATTTAAAAAAATGTATTGTGGCAAAATCAAAAATGATACAAAAAATTATTAAGTAATAGACATCAAATGGAAAACCCAACCTCACATTTTTTATTTAAAAAAATGTATTGTGGCATAATCAAAAATGATACAAAAAATTATTAAGTAATAGACATCAAATGGAAAACCTAACCTCACATTTTTAATTTATAAAAATGTATTGTGGCATAATCAAAAATGATACAAAAAATTATTAAGTAATAGACATCAAATGGAAAACCTAACTTCACATTTTTGATTTAAAAAAGTGTATTGTGGCATAATCAAAAATAATACAAAAAATAATTAAGTCATAGACATCAAATGGAAAACCTAACCTCACATTTTTTATTAAAAAAAATGAATTGTGGCATAATCAAAAATAATACAAAAAATAATTAAGTCATAGACATCAAATGGAAAACCTAACCTCACATTTTTTATTCAAAAAAATGTATTGTGGCATAATCAAAAATGATACAAAAAATTATTAAGTGATAGACATCAATGGAAAACCTAACCTCACATTTTTTATTTAAAAAAATGTATTGTGGCATAATCAAAAATGATCCAAAAAATTATTAAGTGATAGACATCAAATGGAAAACCTAACCTCACATTTTTTATTTAAAAAAATGTATTGTGGCATAATCAAAAATGATACAAAAAATTTTTAAGTAATAGTCATCAAATGGAAAAACTAACTTCACATTTTTTATTTAAAAAAGTGTATTGTGGCATAATCAAAAATAATACAAAAAATTATTAAGTAATAGACATCAAATGGAACACCTAACTTCACATTTTTTATTTAAAATAGTGTATTGTGGCATAATCAAAAATGATACAAAAAATTATTAAGTAATAGACGTCAAATGGAAAATCTAACCTCACATTTTAATTTTTTTTCATTTAAAAAAATGAATTGTGGCATAATCAAAAATAATACAAAAAATTATTAAGTAATAGACATCAAATGGAAAACCTAACCTCACATTTTTTATTTAAAAAAATGTATTGTGGCATAATCAAAAATGATACAAAAAATAATTAAGTCATAGTCAACAAATGGAAAACCTAACTTCACATTTTTTATTTTTTTTTTATTTAAAAATATGTATTGTGGCGTAATCTAAAATGATACAAAAAATTATTAAGTAATGGACATCAAATGGAAAATCTAACCTCACATTTTAATTTTTTTTTTTTTTAAATATGTATTGTGGCATAATCAAAAATGATACAAAAAATTATTAAGTAATAGACATCAAATGGAAAATCTAACCTCACATTCCTATTTTTTTTTATTTAAAAATATGTATTGTGGCATAATCAAAAATGATACAAAAAATTATTAAGTGATAGACATCAATGGAAAACCTAACCACACATTTTTTATTTAAAAAAATGTATTGTGGCATAATCAAAAATGATCCAAAAAATTATTAAGTAATAGACATCAAATGGAAAACCTAACTTCACATTTTTTATTTTTTTTTTATTTAAAAATATGTATTGTGGCGTAATCTAAAATGATACAAAAAATTATTAAGTAATGGACATCAAATGGAAAATCTAACCTCACATTTTAATTTTTTTTTTTTTAAAATATGTATTGTGGCATAATCAAAAATGATACAAAAAATTATTAAGTAATAGACATCAAATGGAAAATCTAACCTCACATTCCTATTTTTTTTTATTTAAAAATATGTATTGTGGCATAATCAAAAATGATACAAAAAATTATTAAGTGATAGACATCAATGGAAAACCTAACCTCACATTTTTTATTTAAAAAAATGTATTGTGGCATAATCAAAAATGATCCAAAAAATTATTAAGTAATAGACATCAAATGGAAAACCTAACCTCACATTTTTTATTTAAAAAAATGTATTGTGGCATATTCAAAAATGATACAAAAAATTTTTAAGTAATAGTCATCAAATGGAAAAACTAACTTCACATTTTTTATTTAAAAAAATGAATTGTGGCATAATCAAAAATAATACCAAAAATTATTAAGTAATAGACATCAAATGGAAAAACTAACTTCACATTTTTTATTTAAAATAGTGTATTGTGGCATAATCAAAAATTATACAAAAAATAATTAAGTCATAGACATCAAATGGAAAACCTAACCTCACATTTTTTATTTAAAAAAATGAATTGTGGCATAATCAAAAATAATACCAAAAATTTTTAAGTAATAGTCATCAAATGGAAAAACTAACTTCACATTTTTTATTTAAAAAAATGAATTGTGGCATAATCAAAAATAATACCAAAAATTATTAAGTAATAGACATCAAATGGAAAACCTAACCTCACATTTTTTATTTAAAAAAATGAATTGTGGCATAATCAAAAATAATACCAAAAATTATTAAGTAATAGACATCAAATGGAAAACCTAACCTCACATTTTTTATTTAAAAAAATGTATTGTGGCATAATCAAAAATGATCCAAAAAATTATTAAGGAATAGTCAACAAATGGAAAACCTAACCTCACATTTTAATTTTTTT
Source organism: Neocrepidodera transversa (assembly GCA_963243735.1). NCBI lineage: Eukaryota > Metazoa > Arthropoda > Insecta > Coleoptera > Chrysomelidae > Neocrepidodera > Neocrepidodera transversa. Next base: position 344,301 of record CAUJLB010000079.1, on the reverse strand, counting down.
TATTTAAAAATATGCATTGTGGCATAATCAAAAATGATACAAAAAATTATTAAGTAATAGACATCAAATGGAAAATCTAACCTCACATTTTTATTTTTTTTTTATTTAAAAATATGTATTGTGGCATAATCAAAAATGATCCAAAAAATTATTAAGTAATAGACATCAATGGAAAACCTAACCTCACATTTTTTATTGTTTTTTTTTTAAATATGTATTGTGGCATAATCAACAATGATACAAAAAATTATTAAGTAATAGACATGAAATGGAAAGCCTAACCTCACATTTTTTATTTAAAAAAATGTATTGCGGCATAATCAAAAATGATACAAAAAATTTTTAAGTAATAGTCATCAAATGGAAAACCTAACTTCACATTTTTGATTTAAAAAAGTGTATTGTGGCATAATCAAAAATGATACAAAAAATTAATAAGTAATAGTCATCAAATGGAAAACCTAACCTCACATTTTTTATTTAAAAAAATGTATTGTGGTATAATCAAAAATAATACAAAAAATTATTAAGTAATAGACATCAATGGAAAACCTAACCTCACATTTTTTATTGTTTTTTTTTTAAATATGTATTGTGGCATAATCAACAATGATACAAAAAATTATTAAGTAATAGACATGAAATGGAAAGCCTAACCTCACATTTTTTATTTAAAAAAATGTATTGCGGCATAATCAAAAATAATACAAAAAATTATTAAGTAATAGACATCAATGGAAAACCTAACCTCACATTTTTTATTGTTTTTTTTTAAATATGTATTGTGGCATAATCAACAATGATACAAAAAATTATTAAGTAATAGACATGAAATGGAAAGCCTAACCTCACATTTTTTATTTAAAAAAATGTATTGCGGCATAATCAAAAATGATACAAAAAATTTTTAAGTAATAGTCATCAAATGGAAAACCTAACTTCACATTTTTGATTTAAAAAAGTGTATTGTGGCATAATCAAAAATAATACAAAAAATAATTAAGTCATGGACATCAAATGGAAAACCTAACCTCACATTTTTGATTTAAAAAAATGTATTGTGGCATAATCAAAAATAATACAAAAAATTATTAAGTAATAGTCATCAAATGGAAAACCTAACCTCACATTTTTAATTTATAAAAATGTATTGTGGCATAATCAAAAATGATACAAAAAATTATTAAGTAATAGACGTCAAATGGGAAACCTAACCTCACATTTTTAATTTATAAAAATGTATTGTGGCATAATCAAAAATAATACAAAAAATTATTAAGTAATAGACATCAAATGGAAAACCTAACTTCACATTTTTTATTTAAAAAAGTGTATTGTGGCATAATCAAAAATAATACAAAAAATTATTAAGTCATAGACATCAAATGGAAAACCTAACCTCACATTTTTTATTTAAAAAAATGTATTGTGGCATAATCAAAAATGATACAAAAAATTTTTAAGTAATAGTCATCAAATGGAAAACCTAACTTCACATTTTTGATTTAAAAAAGTGTATTGTGGCATAATCAAAAATAATACAAAAAATAATTAAGTCATGGACATCAAATGGAAAACCTAACCTCACATTTTTGATTTAAAAAAATGAATTGTGGCATAATCAAAAATAATACAAAAAATAATTAAGTCATGGACATCAAAATGAAAACCTAACCTCACATTTTTTATTTAAAAAAATGAATTGTGGCATAATCAAAAATAATACAAAAAATTATTAAGTAATAGACATCAAATGGAAAACCTAACCTCACATTTTTTATTTAAAAAAATGTATTGTGGCATAATCAAAAATGATACAAAAAATTTTTAAGTAATAGTCATCAAATGGAAAAACTAACTTCACATTTTTTATTTAAAAAAGTGTATTGTGGCATAATCAAAAATAATACAAAAAATTATTTAGTAATAGACATCAAATGGAAAACCTAACCTCACATTTTTTATTTAAAAAAATGAATTGTGGCATAATCAAAAATAATACAAAAAATTATTAAGTAATAGACATCAAATGGAAAACCTAACCTCACATTTTTGATTTAAAAAAATGAATTGTGGCATAATCAAAAATGATACAAAAAATAATTAAGTCATGGACATCAAATGGAAAACCTAACCTCACATTTTTTATTTAAAAAAATGAATTGTGGCATAATCAAAAATAATACAAAAAATAATTAAGTCATAGACATCAAATGGAAAACCTAACCTCACATTTTTGATTTAAAAAAGTGTATTGTGGCATAATCAAAAATAATACAAAAAATAATTAAGTCATGGACATCAAATGGAAAACCTAACCTCACATTTTTGATTTAAAAAAATGAATTGTGGCATAATCAAAAATAATACAAAAAATAATTAAGTCATGGACATCAAATGGAAAACCTAACCTCACATTTTTTATTTAAAAAAATGAATTGTGGCATAATCAAAAATAATACAAAAAATTATTAAGTAATAGACATCAAATGGAAAACCTAACCTCACATTTTTTATTTAAAAAAATGTATTGTGGCATAATCAAAAATGATACAAAAAATTTTTAAGTAATAGTCATCAAATGGAAAAACTAACTTCACATTTTTTATTTAAAAAAGTGTATTGTGGCATAATCAAAAATAATACAAAAAATAATTAAGTCATAGACATCAAATGGAAAACCTAACCTCACATTTTTTATTTAAAAAAATGAATTGTGGCATAATCAAAAATAATACAAAAAATTATTAAGGAATAGACATCAAATGGAAAACCTAACCTCACATTTTTTATTTAAAAAAATGTATTGTGGCATAATCAAAAATGATACAAAAAATTTTTAAGTAATAGTCAACAAATGGAAAACCTAACTTCACATTTTTTACTTTTTTTTTATTTAAAAATATGTATTGTGGCGTAATCTAAAATGATACAAAAAATTATTAAGTAATGGACATCAAATGGAAAATCTAACCTCACATTTTAATTTTTTTTTTTTTTTAAATATGTATTGTGGCATAATCAAAAATGATACAAAAAATTATTAAGTAATAGACATCAAATGGAAAATCTAACGTCACATTCCTATTTTTTTTGATTTAAAAATATGTATTGTGGCATAATCAAAAATGATACAAAAAATTATTAAGAAATAGTCATCAAATGGAAAACCTAACTTCACATTTTTTATTTTTTTTTATTTAAAAATATGTATTGTGGCATAATCAAAAATAATACATAAAATAATTATGTCATAGACATCAAATGGAAAACCTAACCTCACATTTTTTATTTTTTACTTAAAAATGTGTATAGTGGCGTAATCCAAAATGATACAAAAAATTATTAAGTAATAGTCATCAAATGGAAAACCTAACTTCACATTTTTAATTTTTTTTATTTAAAAATATGTATTGTGGCATAATCAAAAGTGATACAAAAAATTATTAAGTAATAGTCATCAAATGGAAAACCTAACTTCACATTTTTGATTTAAAAAAGTGTATTGTGGCATAATCAAAAATGATACAAAAAATTTTTAAGTAATAGTCATCAAATGGAAAACCTAACTTCACATTTTTGATTTAAAAAAGTGTATTGTGGCATAATCAAAAATAATACAAAAAATAATTAAGTCATAGACATCAAATGGAAAACCTAACCTCACATTTTTTATTTAAAAAAATGAATTGTGGCATAATCAAAAATAATACAAAAAATTATTAAGTAATAGACATCAAATGGAAAACCTAACCTCACATTTTTTATTTAAAAAAATGTATTGTGGCATAATCAAAAATGATACAAAAAATTTTTAAGTAATAGTCAACAAATGGAAAACCTAACTTCACATTTTTTATTTTTTTTTTATTTAAAAATATGTATTGTGGCGTAATCTAAAATGATACAAAAAATTATTAAGTTATAGTCATCAAATGCAAAACCCAACCTCACATTTTTTTTAAAAAAAATGTATTGTGGCATAATCAAAAATGATACAAAAAATTAATAAGTAATAGTCATCAAATGGAAAACCCAACCTCACATTTTTTATTTAAAAAAATGTATTGTGGCATAATCAAAAATGATACAAAAAATTAATAAGTAATAGTCATCAAATGGAAAACCTAACCTCACATTTTTTATTTAAAAAAATGTATTGTGGTATAATCAAAAATGATGCAAAAAATTATTATGTAATGGTCATCAAATGGAAAACCTAACCTCACATTTTTAATTTTTTACTTAAAAATGTGTATTGTGGCACAATCAAAAATGATACAAAAAATTATTAAGTAATAGACATCAAATGGAAAACCTAACGTCACATTTTTTATTTAAAAATATGTATTGTGACATAATCCAAAATGATACAAAAAATTATTATGTAATGGTCATCAAATGGAAAACCTAACCTCACATTTTTAATTTTTTACTTAAAAATGTGTATTGTGGCACAATCAAAAATGATACAAAAAATTATTAAGTAATAGACATCAAATGGAAAACCTAACCTCACATTTTTAATTTATAAAAATGTATTGTGGCATAATCAAAAATGATACAAAAAATTATTAAGTAATAGACATCAAATGGAAAACCTAACCTCACATTTTTAATTTATAAAAATGTATTGTGACATAATCCAAAATGATACAAAAAATTATTATGTAATGGTCATCAAATGGAAAACCTAACCTCACATTTTTAATTTTTTTACTTAAAAATGTGTATTGTGGCATAATCAAAAATGATACAAAAAATTATTAAGTCATAGACATCAATGGAAAATCTAACCTCACATTTTTTATTTTTTACTTAAAAATGTGTATAGTGGCGTAATCTAAAATTATACAAAAAATTATTAAGTAATAGACATCAATGGAAAACCTAACTTTACATTTTTAATTTTTTTTATTTTAAAATATGTATTGTGGCATAATCAAAAGTGATACAAAAAATTATTAAGTAATAGACATCAAATGGAAAACCTAACCTCACATTTTTTATTTAAAAATATGTATTGTGACATAATCCAAAATGATACAAAAATTATTATGTAATGGTCATCAAATGGAAAACCTAACCTCACATTTTTAATTTTTTACTTAAAAATGTGTATTGTGGCATAATCAAAAATGATACAAAAAATTATTAAGTAATAGTCATCAAATGAAAAACGTAACCTCACATTTTTAATTTTTTTTTTAAAAATATGTATTGTGGCCTAATTAAAAATGATACAAAAAATTTTTAAGTAATAGTCAACAAATGGAAAACCTAACTTCACATTTTTTATTTTTTTTTTATTTAAAAATATGTATTGTGGCATAATCAAAAATGATACAAAAAATTGTTAAGTAATAGACATGAAATGGAAAACGCAACTTCACATTTTTTATTTTTTTTATTTAAAAATATGTATTGTGGCATAATCTAAAATGATACAAAAAATTAATTAGAAATAGTCATCAAATGGAAAACCTAACTTCACATTTTTTATTTTTTTTTATTTAAAAATATGTATTGTGGCATAATCAAAAATTATACATAAAATTATTAAGTAATAGACATCAAATGGAAAACCTAACCTCACATTTTTAATTTAAAAAAATGTATTGTGGCATAATCAATAATAATACAAAAAATTATTAAGTAATAGACATCAAATGAAAAACCTAACCTCACATTTTTAATTTATAAAAATGTATTGTGGCATAATCAAAAATGATACAAAAAATTATTAAGTAATAGACATCAAATGGAAAACCTAACCTCACATTTTTAATTTATAAAAATGTATTGTGGCATTATCAAAAACAATACAAAAAATTATTAAGTAATAGACATCAAATGGAAAACGTAACCTCACATTTTTAATTTATAAAAATGTATTGTGACATTATCCAAAATGATACAAAAAATTATTATGTAATGGTCATCAAATGGAAAACCTAACCTCACATTTTTAATTTTTTTTACTTAAAAATGTGTATTGTGGCATAATCAAAAATGATACAAAAAATTATTAAGTAATAGTCATCAAATGGAAAACCTAACTTCACATTTTTAATTTTTTTTATTTTAAAATTTGTATTGTGGCATAATCAAAAGTGATACAAAAAATTATTAAGTAATAGACATCAAATGGAAAACCTTACGTCACATTTTTAATTTTTTTTATTTAAAAATATGTATTGTGACATAATCCAAAATGATACAAAAAATTAATAAGTAATAGTCATCAAATGCAAAACCCAACCTCACATTTTTTTTTAAAAAAATGGATTGCGGCATAATCAAAAATGATACAAAAAATTAATAAGTAATAGTCATCAAATGGAAAATCTAACCTCACATTTTTTATTTAAAAAAATGTATTGTGGTATAACCAAAAATGATGCAAAAAATTATTATGTAATAGACATCAAATGGAAAACCTAACCTCACATTTTTTATTTAAAAATATGTATTGTGACATAATCCAAAATGATACAAAAAATTATTATGTAATGGTCATCAAATGGAAAACCTAACCTCACATTTTCAATTTTTTTACTTAAAAATGTGTATTGTGGCATAATCCAAAATGATACAAAAAATTATTAAGTAATAGTCATCAAATGGAAAACCTAACCTCACATTTTTAATTTTTTTTATTTAAAAATATTTATTGTGGCATAATCAAAAATGATACAAAAAATTAATAAGTAATAGTCATCAAATGCAAAACCCAACCTCACATTTTTTATTTAAAAAAATGTATTGTGGTATAATCAAAAATGATGCAAAAAATTATTATGTAATGGTCATCAAATGGAAAACCTAACCTCACATTTTTTATTTAAAAATATGTATTGTGACATAATCCAAAATGATACAAAAAATTATTATGTAATGGTCATCAAATGGAAAACCTAACCTCACATTTTTAATTTTTTTTTACTTAAAAATGTGGATTGTGACATAATCTAAAATGATACAAAAAATTGTTAAGTAAAAGACATGAAATGGAAAACCTAACCTCACATTTTTTATTTAGAAAAATGTATTGTGGCATAATCAAAAATGATACAAAAAATTATTAAGTAATAGACATCAAATGGAAAACCTAACTTCACATTTTTTATTTTTTTTTATTTAAAAATATGTATTGTGGCATAACCTAAAATGATACAAAATTATTTAAAAAAATGTATTGTGGCATAATCAAAAATGCTACAAAAAATTATTAAGTAATAGTCATCAAATGAAAAACCTAACCTCACATTTTTTATTTAGAAAAATGTATTGTGGCATAATCAAAAATGATACAAAAAATTATTAAGTAATATTCATCAAATGGAAAACCTAACTTCACATTTTTAATTTTTTTATTTAAAAATATGTATTGTGGCATAATCAAAAGTGATATAAAAAATTATTAAGTAATGGTCATCAAATGGAAAACCTAACCTCACATTTTTTATTCAAAAAAATGTATTGTGGCATAATCAAAAATGATACAAAAAATTATTAAGTAATATTCATCAAATGGAAAACCTAACTTCACATTTTTAATTTTTTTATTTAAAAATATGTATTGTGGCATAATCAAAAGTGATATAAAAAATTATTAAGTAATGGTCATCAAATGGAAAACCTAACCTCACATTTTTAATTTTTTTTATTTAAAAATATGTATTGTGACATAATCCAAAATGATACAAAAAATTATTAAGTAATGGTCATCAAATGGAAAACCTAACCTCACATTTTTTATTTAAAAAAATGTATTGCGGCATAATCAAAAATGATACAAAAAATTTTTAAGTAATAGTCATCAAATGGAAAAACTAACTTCACATTTTTTATTTAAAGAAGTGTATTGTGGCATAATCAAAAATGATCCAAAAAATTATTAAGTAATGGTCAACAAATGGAAAATCTAACCTCACATTTTTTTTTTTTGTATTTAAAAATATGTATTGTGGCATAATCAAAAATAATACATAAAATAATTAAGTCATAGACATCAAATGGAAAACCTAACCTCACATTTTTTATTTAAAAAAGTGTAGACATCAATGGAAAACCTAACCTCACATTTTTTATTTAATAAAGTGTAGACATCAAATGGAAAACCTAACCTCACATTTTTTATTTTTTTTTATTTAAAAATATGTATTGTGGCATAATCAAAAATAATACATAAAATAATTAAGTCATAGACATCAAATGGAAAACCTAACCTCACATTTTTTATTTAAAAAAGTGTAGACATCAATGGAAAACCTAACCTCACATTTTTTATTTAATAAAGTGTAGACATCAAATGGAAAACCTAACCTCACATTTTTTATTTAAAAAAATGTATTGTGGCATAATCAAAAATGATCAAAAAATTATTAAGTAATAGACATCAATGGAAAACCTAACCTCACATTCTTTATTGTTTTTTTTTTAAATATGTATTCTGGCATAATCTAAAATGATACAAAAAATTAATAAGAAATAGTCATCAAATGGAAAACCTAACTTCACATTTTTTTTTTTTTTTATTTAAAAATATGTATTGTGGCATAATCAAAAATAATACATAAAATAATTAAGTCATGGACATCAAATGGAAAACCTAACCTCACATTTTTTATTTTTTACTTAAAAATGTGTATAGTGGCGTAATCTAAAATTATACAAAAAATAATTAAGTAATAGACATCAATGGAAAACCTAACCTCACAACTTTTATTTAAAAAAATGTATTGTGGCATAATCAAAAATAATACAAAAAATTATTAAGTAATAGACATCAAATGGAAAACCTAACCTCACATTTTTAATTTATAAAAATGTATTTTGGCATTATCAAAAATGATACAAAAAATTATTAAGTAATAGACATCAAATGGAAAACCTAACCTCACATTTTTAATTAATAAAAATGTATTGTGGCATAATCAAAAATGATACAAAAAATTATTAAGTAATAGACGTCAATGGAAAACCTAACTTCACATTTTTTATTTTTTTTTATTTAAAAATATGTATTGTGGCATAACCTAAAATGATACAAAATTATTTAAAAAAATGTATTGTGGCATTATCAAAAATGATACAAAAAATTATTAAGTAATAGACATCAAATGGAAAACCTTACCTCACATTTTTAATTAATAAAAATGTATTGTGGCATAATCAAAAATGATCCAAAAAATTATTAAGTAATAGACATCAATGGAAAACCTAACCTCACATTTTTTATTGTTTTTTTTTTTAATATGTATTGTGGCATAATCTAAAATGATACAAAAAATTAATAAGAAATAGTCATCAAATGGAAAACCTAACTTCACATTTTTTTTTTTTTTTTATTTAAAAATATGTATTGTGGCATAATCAAAAATAATACATAAAATAATTAAGTCATAGACATCAAATGAAAAACCTAACCTCACATTTTTTATTTTTTACTTAAAAATGTGTATAGTGGCGTAATCTAAAATTATACAAAAAATAATTAAGTAATAGACATCAATGGAAAACCTAACCTCACAATTTTTATTTAAAAAAATGTATTGTGGCATAATCAAAAATAATACAAAAAATTATTAAGTAATAGACATCAAATGGAAAACCTAACCTCACATTTTTAATTAATAAAAATGTATTGTGGCATAATCTAAAATTATACAAAAAATTATTAAGTAATAGACATCAATGGAAAACCTAACCTCACAATTTTTATTTAAAAAAATGTATTGTGGCATAATCAAAAATGATACAAAAAATTATTAAGTAATAGACATCAAATGGAAAACCTAACTTCACATTTTTAATTTTTTTTTATTTAAAAATATGTATTGTGGCATAATCAAAAATAATACATAAAATAATTAAGTCATAGACATCAAATGGAAAACCTAACCTCACATTTTTTATTTAAAAAAATGTATTGTGGCATAATCAAAAATAATGCAAAAAATTATTAAGTAATAGTCATCAAATGGAAAACCTAACCTCACATTTTTAATTTATAAAAATGTATTGTTGCATAATCAAAAATGATACAAAAAATTTTTAAGTAATAGACATCAGATGAAAAACCTAACTTCACATTTTTGATTTAAAAAAGTGTATTGTGGCATAATCAAAAATAATACAAAAAATTATTAAGTAATAGACATCAGATGGAAAAAATAACCTCACATTTTTGATTTAAAAAAGTCTATTGTGGCATAATCAAAAATAATACAAAAAATTATTAAGTAATAGACATCAGATGGAAAACCTAACCTCACATTTTTAATTTATAAAAATGTATTGTGGCATAATCAAAAATGATACAAAAAATTATTATCTAATAGACATCAAATGGAAAACCTAACTTCACATTTTTTATTTAAAAAAATGTATTGTGGCATAATCAAAAATAATACAAAAAATTATTAAGTAATAGACATCAAATGGAAAACCTAACCTCCCATTTTCTATTTAAAAAAATGTATTGTGGCATAATCAAAAATGATGCAAAAAATTATTATCTAATAGACATCAAATGGAAAACCTAACTTCACATTTTTTATTTAAAAAAATGTATTGTGGCATAATCAAAAATAATACAAAAAATTATTAAGTAATAGACATCAAATGGAAAACCTAACTTCACATTTTTGATTTAAAAAAGTGTATTGTGGCATAATCAAAAATAATACAAAAAATTATTAAGTAATAGACATCAGATGGAAAACCTAACCTCACATTTTTGTTTTAAAAAAGTCTATTGTGGCATAATCAAAAATAATACAAAAAATTATTAAGTAATAGACATCAGATGGAAAACCTAACTTCACATTTTTAATTTATAAAAATGTATTGTGGCATAATCAAAAATGATACAAAAAATTATTAAGTAGTAGACATCAATGGAAAACCTAACCTCCCATTTTCTATTTAAAAAAATGTATTGTGGCATAATCAAAAATGATACAAAAAATTATTAAGTAGTAGACATCAATGGAAAACCTAACCTCCCATTTTCTATTTAAAAAAATGTATTGTGGCATAATCAAAAATAATACAAAAAATTATTAAGTAATAGACATCAAATGGAAAACCTAACTTCACATTTTTGATTTAAAAAAGTGTATTGTGGCATAATCAAAAATAATACAAAAAATTATTAAGTAATAGACATCAAATGGAAAACCTAACCTCACATTTTTTATTTAAAAAAATGAATTGTGGCATAATCAAAAATAATACAAAAAATTATTAAGTAATAGACATCAAATGGAAAACCTAACCACACATTTTTTATTTAAAAAAATGTATTGTGGCATAATCAAAAATGATACAAAAAAATTTTTAAGTAATAGTCATCAAATGGAAAAACTAACTTCACATTTTTTATTTAAAAAAGTGTATTGTGGCATAATCAAAAATAATACAAAAAATAATTAAGTCATAGACATCAAATGGAAAACCTAACCACACATTTTTTATTTAAAAAAATGTATTGTGGCATAATCAAAAATGATACAAAAAAATTTTTAAGTAATAGTCATCAAATGGAAAAACTAACTTCACATTTTTTATTTAAAAAAATGTATTGTGGCATAATCAAAAATGATACAAAAAATTTTTATGTAATAGTCAGCAAATGGAAAACCTAACTTCACATTTTTTATTTTTTTTTTAATTTAAAAATATGTATTGTGGCGTAATCTAAAATGAGACAAATGATTATTAAGTAATAGACATCAAATGGAAAATCTAACCTCACATTTTAATTTTTTTTTTTTTTAAAATATGTATTGTGGCATAATCAAAAATGATACAAAAAATTATTAAGTAATAGACATCAAATGGAAAATCTAACCTCACATTTTTATTTTTTTTTATTTAAAAATATGTATTGTGGCATAATCAAAAATGATACAAAAAATTATTAAGTGATAGACATCAATGGAAAACCTAACCTCACATTTTTTATTTAAAAAAGCGTAGACATCAAATGGAAAACCTAACCTCACATTTTTTATTTAAAAAAATGTATTGTGGCATAATCAAAAATTATCCAAAAAATTATTAAGTAATAGACATCAATGGAAAACCCAACCTCACATTTTTTATTGCTTTTTTTTTAAATATGTATTGTGGCATAATCTAAAATGATACAAAAAATTAATAAGAAATAGTCATCAAATGGAAAACCTAACTTCACATTTTTTATTTTTTTTTATTTAAAAATATGTATTGTGGCATAATCAAAAATTATACATAAAATAATTAAGTCATAGACATCAAATGGAAAACCTAACCTCACATTTTTTATTTTTTACTTAAAAATGTGTATAGTGGCGTAATCCAAAATGATACAAAAAATTATTAAGTAATAGTCATCAAATGGAAAACCTAACCTCACATTTTTAATTTTTTTTTATTTAAAAATATGTATTGTGGCATAATCTAAAATGATACAAAAAATTGTTAAGTAAAAGACATGAAATGGAAAACCCAACTTCACATTTTTTATTGTTTTTTTTTTAAATAAGTATTGTGGCATAATCAAAAATGATACAAAAAATTAATAAGTAATAGTTATCAAATGCAAAACCTAACCTCACATTAATTATTTAAAAAAATGTATTGTGGTATAATCAAAAATGATGCAAAAAATTATTATGTAATAGACATCAAACGGAAAACCTAACCTCACATTTTTAATTTTTTTTTATTTAAAAATATGTATTGTGACATAATCCAAAATGATACAAAAAATTATTATGTAATGGTCATCAAATGGAAAACCTAACCTCACATTTTTAATTTTCTTTACTTAAAAATGTGTATTGTGACTTAATCTAAAATGATACAAAAAATTATTAAGTAATAGACGTCAATGGAAAACCTACCCAGCAAACACAAATGTATTTGTTACATAAAAATACATAACAGAGAAAGAACTTTTTTATATAAAATAAATACATATATATGACTTTGCTATTATATAAAAAAAATTATATAACAATATTTATGTAGTATTTAGAGAATTAATATTTTGTATAAAATACATATGGTTTTTAATGTATTAAAGATGTAATATTTGTAATATATATTACAATGCGTTTTATGGCGTAATTTTATATATATTGTTAAATATATTAAATACATTTACTTTTTTATATATATTACCTGTAACTTTAATATCATAAATAATATAACCCACCATTTACTTTATTGTGATATAAATTATTGTATATATTTAATATGTTTATTTTTTTATGTATTAAATAGGTGATTCTTTTGATATATATACTAAAAGTAAAATTTTACATAAATGTTTTGCTCTTTACGGTATATATCCAATATAATTATATTTTTATATAAGTAAAACGAAACTTCAGTGATATAAATATTAAAGTGTGGAGCATTTCGTTAGAGATAACCTAAAAAAGTAGCGTCTCGTTTTCGTTTTCGTGTGTCGGTAAAAAGTTTAGAAAAATGTTTGTGATAACTATTTACAGCAATAATATTATGTAAGTAAGCAAATTTATTTATTATTGTTAACATAGTTGAAATTAATAATAACAAAAAGTTTTGTTGTTTTGAAACAAGTTTTTAATGTGTAAATACTTTCAGCTCTCATATTGGAGCAGTATCTATGAATTAACAGAATGGGTGCGGTTGAGTAAACAGAGGCTTTTAAGGGAGCAGAAAATAAAGGAGACTGCAAAAGAAATAATAACTCAGACTTAATATTATACTTACATATTAAAGATTTTGTTAAACTATTTAAATTGCTTTATTTAAATTTAGGTTGCTATTCATGAAACAATTGTTGGGTACTTTTAAGCAGTTGTATTTTACAAAAACTAGATTTATTTTTAAAAAGATCGAAATTCTCTGTGGACTGTTACAGTGCAATAGTGGAAGTGGAAGTGTATAATCTAAAACACCTAGATGCATTATCTTACTAAATATCCTATATTTTCTCTACATGTCTATTTTCAGTATTGTACATTAAAAATGGGTCAACATTTTTATTAAGAAGAAAATTATAATAATTAGTTTTTATTATAGGGATCGACCCGATTATGGTGATCCTATATTATTCACAGTTAGATGTTACATACATTTGCGTATGTGATATATGTGAAATACATAAATATTATACGATTGTTACATATATTTTATGTATTGGATATGTACGGAAAATATTTTTATTAGGTAACAATTGTTATGTATTCCTTATAAACGAAGTATATATATGTAATACGTAATTATTCTCCAGTTGTTACATACATTTTACATATAGAATATGTTTAGAAAATATATTTATTATGTAACAATTGTTATGTATTCCTTATAAATTAGTTGCTCTCTGTATGTTACGGTGTTTGTCGATATTTAATACATAAATATTCTCTAATTGTTATTTCATTGTTATATAACATTTGATTCTATGTATTGAAAAATATGTAACTTATACATATTTCCCATATAATTGTGTTTCCTGGGTAACTTCACATTTTTTATTTTTTTTTATTAAAAATATGTATTGTGGCATAACCTAAAATGATACAAAATTATTTAAAAAAATGTATTGTGGCATAATCAAAAATGATACAAAAAATTTTTAAGTAATAGTCATCAAATGGAAAACCTAACTTCACATTTTTAATTTTTTTTTTTTAAAAATATGTATTGTGACATAATCCAAAATGATACAAAAAATTAATTAGTAATGGTCATCAAATGGAAAACCTAACCTCACATTTTTTATTTAGAAAAATGTATTGTGGCATAATCAAAAATGATACAAAAAATTATTAAGTAATAGACATCAAATGGAAAACCTAACCTCACATTTTTTATTTAAAAAAATGTATTGTGGCATAATCAAAAATGATACAAAAAATTATTAAGTAATAGACATCAAATGGAAAACCTAACCTCACATTTTTTATTTAAAAAAATTTATTGTGGCATAATCAAAAATGATAGAAAAAATTATTAAGTAATAGACATCAAATGGAAAACCTAACCTCACATTTTTTATTTAAAAAAATGTATTGTGGCATAATCAAAAATGATACAAAAAATTATTAAGTAATAGACATCAAATGGAAAACCTAACCTCACATTTTTTATTTAAAAAAATGTATTGTGGCATAATCAAAAATGATACAAAAAATTATTAAGTAATGGACATCAAATGGAAAACCTAACTTCACATTTTTTATTTAAAAAAGTGTATTGTGGCATAATCAAAAATAATACAAAAAATAATTAAGTCATAGACATCAAATGGAAAACCTAACCTCACATTTTTTATTCAAAAAAATGTATTGTGGCATAATCAAAAATGATACAAAAAATTTTTAAGTAATAGTCATCAAATGGAAAACCTAACCTCACATTTTTTATTTAAAAAAATGTATTGTGGCATAATCAAAAATGATACAAAAAATTATTAAGTAATAGACATCAAATGGAAAACCTAACCTCACATTTTTTATTTAAAAAAATGTATTGTGGCATAATCAAAAATGATACAAAAAATTATTAAGTAATAGACATCAAATGGAAAACCTAACCTCACATTTTTTATTTAAAAAAATTTATTGTGGCATAATCAAAAATGATAGAAAAAATTATTAAGTAATAGACATCAAATGGAAAACCTAACCTCACATTTTTTATTTAAAAAAATGTATTGTGGCATAATCAAAAATGATACAAAAAATTATTAAGTAATAGACATCAAATGGAAAACCTAACCTCACATTTTTTATTTAAAAAAATGTATTGTGGCATAATCAAAAATGATACAAAAAATTATTAAGTAATAGACATCAGATGGAAAACCTAACCTCACATTTTTTATTTAAAAAAATGTATTGTGGCATAATCAAAAATTATACAAAAAATAATTAAGTCATAGACATCAAATGGAAAACCTAACCTCACATTTTTTATTCAAAAAAATGTATTGTGGCATAATCAAAAATGATACAAAAAATTTTTAAGTAATAGTCATCAAATGGAAAACCTAACCTCACATTTTTTATTTAAAAAAATGTATTGTGGCATAATCAAAAATGATACAAAAAATTATTAAGTAATAGACATCAAATGGAAAACCTAACCTCACATTTTTTATTTAAAAAAATGTATTGTGGCATAATCAAAAATGATACAAAAAATTATTAAGTAATAGACATCAAATGGAAAACCTAACCTCACATTTTTTATTTAAAAAAATTTATTGTGGCATAATCAAAAATGATACAAAAAATTATTAAGTAATAGACATCAAATGGAAAACCTAACCTCACATTTTTTATTTAAAAAAATGTATTGTGGCATAATCAAAAATGATACAAAAAATTATTAAGTAATAGACATCAAATGGAAAACCTAACCTCACATTTTTTATTTAAAAAAATGTATTGTGGCATAATCAAAAATGATACAAAAAATTATTAAGTAATGGACATCAAATGGAAAACCTAACCTCACATTTTTTATTTAAAAAAATGTATTGTGGCATAATCAAAAATGATACAAAAAATTATTAAGTAATAGACATCAAATGGAAAACCTAACCTCACATTTTTTATTTAAAAAAATGTATTGTGGCATAATCAAAAATGATACAAAAAATTATTAAGTAATAGACATCAAATGGAAAACCTAACCTCACATTTTTTATTTTTTTTTTATTTAAAAATATGTATTGTGGCATAATCAAAAATGATACAAAAAATTATTAAGTAATAGACATCAATGTAAAACCTAACCTCCCATTTTTTATTTAAAAAAATTTATTGTGGCATAATCAAAAATGATACAAAAAATTATTAGGTAATAGACATCAAATGGAAAACCTAACTTCACATTTTTTATTTAAAAAAGTGTATTGTGGCATAATCAAAAATAATACAAAAAATAATTAAGTCATAGACATCAAATGGAAAACCTAACCTCACATTTTTTATTCAAAAAAATGTATTGTGGCATAATCAAAAATGATACAAAAAATTTTTAAGTAATAGTCATCAAATGGAAAACCTAACCTCACATTTTTTATTTAAAAAAATGTATTGTGGCATAATCAAAAATGATACAAAAAATTATTAAGTAATAGACATCAGATGGAAAACCTAACCTCACATTTTTTATTTAAAAAAATGTATTGTGGCATAATCAAAAATTATACAAAAAATAATTAAGTCATAGACATCAAATGGAAAACCTAACCTCACATTTTTTATTCAAAAAAATGTATTGTGGCATAATCAAAAATGATACAAAAAATTTTTAAGTAATAGTCATCAAATGGAAAACCTAACCTCACATTTTTTATTTAAAAAAATGTATTGTGGCATAATCAAAAATGATACAAAACTTAATTAAGTAATAGACATCAAATGGAAAACCTAACCTCACATTTTTTATTTAAAAAAATGTATTGTGGCATAATCAAAAATGATACAAAAAATTATTAAGTAATAGACATCAAATGGAAAACCTAACCTCACATTTTTTATTTAAAAAAATGTATTGTGGCATAATCAAAAATGATACAAAAAATTATTAAGTAATGGACATCAAATGGAAAACCTAACATCACATTTTTTATTTAAAAAAATGTATTGTGGCATAATCAAAAATGATACAAAAAATTATTAAGTAATAGACATCAAATGGAAAACCTAACCTCACATTTTTTATTTAAAAAAATGTATTGTGGCATAATCAAAAATGATACAAAAAATTATTAAGTAATAGACATCAAATGGAAAACCTAACTTCACATTTTTGATTTAAAAAAGTGTATTGTGGCATAATCAAAAATAATACAAAAAATAATTAAGTCATAGACATCAAATGGAAAACCTAACCTCACATTTTTTATTTAAAAAAATGAATTGTGGCATAATCAAAAATAATACAAAAAATTATTAAGTAATATACATCAAATGGAAAACCTAACCTCACATTTTTTATTTAAAAAAATGTATTGTGGCATAATCAAAAACGATACAAAAAATTTTTAAGTAATAGTCATCAAATGGAAAACCTAACCTCACATTTTTTATTTAAAAAAATGTATTGTGGCAAAATCAAAAATGATACAAAAAATTATTAAGTAATAGACATCAAATGGAAAACCCAACCTCACATTTTTTATTTAAAAAAATGTATTGTGGCATAATCAAAAATGATACAAAAAATTATTAAGTAATAGACATCAAATGGAAAACCTAACCTCACATTTTTAATTTATAAAAATGTATTGTGGCATAATCAAAAATGATACAAAAAATTATTAAGTAATAGACATCAAATGGAAAACCTAACCTCACATTTTTTATTAAAAAAAATGAATTGTGGCATAATCAAAAATAATACAAAAAATAATTAAGTCATAGACATCAAATGGAAAACCTAACCTCACATTTTTTATTCAAAAAAATGTATTGTGGCATAATCAAAAATGATACAAAAAATTATTAAGTGATAGACATCAATGGAAAACCTAACCTCACATTTTTTATTTAAAAAAATGTATTGTGGCATAATCAAAAATGATCCAAAAAATTATTAAGTAATAGACATCAAATGGAAAACCTAACCTCACATTTTTTATTTAAAAAAATGTATTGTGGCATAATCAAAAATGATACAAAAAATTTTTAAGTAATAGTCATCAAATGGAAAAACTAACTTCACATTTTTTATTTAAAAAAGTGTATTGTGGCATAATCAAAAATAATACAAAAAATTATTAAGTAATAGACATCAAATGGAACACCTAACTTCACATTTTTTATTTAAAATAGTGTATTGTGGCATAATCAAAAATGATACAAAAAATTATTAAGTAATAGACGTCAAATGGAAAATCTAACCTCACATTTTAATTTTTTTTTATTTAAAAAAATGAATTGTGGCATAATCAAAAATAATACAAAAAATTATTAAGTAATAGACATCAAATGGAAAACCTAACCTCACATTTTTTATTTAAAAAAATGTATTGTGGCATAATCAAAAATGATACAAAAAATTTTTAAGTAATAGTCAACAAATGGAAAACCTAACTTCACATTTTTTATTTTTTTTTTATTTAAAAATATGTATTGTGGCGTAATCTAAAATGATACAAAAAATTATTAAGTAATGGACATCAAATGGAAAATCTAACCTCACATTTTAATTTTTTTTTTTTTTAAATATGTATTGTGGCATAATCAAAAATGATACAAAAAATTATTAAGTAATAGACATCAAATGGAAAATCTAACCTCACATTCCTATTTTTTTTATTTAAAAATATGTATTGTGGCATAATCAAAAATGATACAAAAAATTATTAAGTGATAGACATCAATGGAAAACCTAACCTCACATTTTTTATTTAAAAAAATGTATTGTGGCATAATCAAAAATGATCCAAAAAATTATTAAGTAATGGACATCAAATGGAAAACCTAACTTCACATTTTTTGTTTTTTTTTTATTTAAAAATATGTATTGTGGCGTAATCTAAAATGATACAAAAAATTATTAAGTAATGGACATCAAATGGAAAATCTAACCTCACATTTTAATTTTTTTTTTTTAAAATATGTATTGTGGCATAATCAAAAATGATCCAAAAAATTATTAAGTAATAGACATCAAATGGAAAACCTAACCTCACATTTTTTATTTAAAAAAATGTATTGTGGCATAATCAAAAATGATACAAAAAATTTTTAAGTAATAGTCATCAAATGGAAAAACCAACTTCACATTTTTTATTTAAAAAAGTGTATTGTGGCATAATCAAAAATAATACAAAAAATTATTAAGTAATAGACATCAAATGGAACACCTAACTTCACATTTTTTATTTTTTTTTTATTTAAAAATATGTATTGTGGCGTAATCTAAAATGAGACAAATGATTATTAAGTAATAGACATCAAATGGAAAATCTAACCTCACATTTTAATTTTTTTTTTTTTTAAAATATGTATTGTGGCATAATCAAAAATGATACAAAAAATTATTAAGTAATAGACATCAAATGGAAAATCTAACCTCACATTTTTATTTTTTTTTATTTAAAAATATGTATTGTGGCATAATCAAAAATGATACAAAAAATTATTAAGTGATAGACATCAATGGAAAACCTAACCTCACATTTTTTATTTAAAAAAGCGTAGACATCAAATGGAAAACCTAACCTCACATTTTTTATTTAAAAAAATGTATTGTGGCATAATCAAAAATTATCCAAAAAATTATTAAGTAATAGACATCAATGGAAAACCCAACCTCACATTTTTTATTGCTTTTTTTTTAAATATGTATTGTGGCATAATCTAAAATGATACAAAAAATTAATAAGAAATAGTCATCAAATGGAAAACCTAACTTCACATTTTTTATTTTTTTTTATTTAAAAATATGTATTGTGGCATAATCAAAAATTATACATAAAATAATTAAGTCATAGACATCAAATGGAAAACCTAACCTCACATTTTTTATTTTTTACTTAAAAATGTGTATAGTGGCGTAATCCAAAATGATACAAAAAATTATTAAGTAATAGTCATCAAATGGAAAACCTAACCTCACATTTTTAATTTTTTTTTATTTAAAAATATGTATTGTGGCATAATCTAAAATGATACAAAAAATTGTTAAGTAAAAGACATGAAATGGAAAACCCAACTTCACATTTTTTATTGTTTTTTTTTTAAATAAGTATTGTGGCATAATCAAAAATGATACAAAAAATTAATAAGTAATAGTTATCAAATGCAAAACCTAACCTCACATTAATTATTTAAAAAAATGTATTGTGGTATAATCAAAAATGATGCAAAAAATTATTATGTAATAGACATCAAACGGAAAACCTAACCTCACATTTTTAATTTTTTTTTATTTAAAAATATGTATTGTGACATAATCCAAAATGATACAAAAAATTATTATGTAATGGTCATCAAATGGAAAACCTAACCTCACATTTTTAATTTTCTTTACTTAAAAATGTGTATTGTGACTTAATCTAAAATGATACAAAAAATTATTAAGTAATAGACGTCAATGGAAAACCTACCCAGCAAACACAAATGTATTTGTTACATAAAAATACATAACAGAGAAAGAACTTTTTTATATAAAATAAATACATATATATGACTTTGCTATTATATAAAAAAAATTATATAACAATATTTATGTAGTATTTAGAGAATTAATATTTTGTATAAAATACATATGGTTTTTAATGTATTAAAGATGTAATATTTGTAATATATATTACAATGCGTTTTATGGCGTAATTTTATATATATTGTTAAATATATTAAATACATTTACTTTTTTATATATATTACCTGTAACTTTAATATCATAAATAATATAACCCACCATTTACTTTATTGTGATATAAATTATTGTATATATTTAATATGTTTATTTTTTTATGTATTAAATAGGTGATTCTTTTGATATATATACTAAAAGTAAAATTTTACATAAATGTTTTGCTCTTTACGGTATATATCCAATATAATTATATTTTTATATAAGTAAAACGAAACTTCAGTGATATAAATATTAAAGTGTGGAGCATTTCGTTAGAGATAACCTAAAAAAGTAGCGTCTCGTTTTCGTTTTCGTGTGTCGGTAAAAAGTTTAGAAAAATGTTTGTGATAACTATTTACAGCAATAATATTATGTAAGTAAGCAAATTTATTTATTATTGTTAACATAGTTGAAATTAATAATAACAAAAAGTTTTGTTGTTTTGAAACAAGTTTTTAATGTGTAAATACTTTCAGCTCTCATATTGGAGCAGTATCTATGAATTAACAGAATGGGTGCGGTTGAGTAAACAGAGGCTTTTAAGGGAGCAGAAAATAAAGGAGACTGCAAAAGAAATAATAACTCAGACTTAATATTATACTTACATATTAAAGATTTTGTTAAACTATTTAAATTGCTTTATTTAAATTTAGGTTGCTATTCATGAAACAATTGTTGGGTACTTTTAAGCAGTTGTATTTTACAAAAACTAGATTTATTTTTAAAAAGATCGAAATTCTCTGTGGACTGTTACAGTGCAATAGTGGAAGTGGAAGTGTATAATCTAAAACACCTAGATGCATTATCTTACTAAATATCCTATATTTTCTCTACATGTCTATTTTCAGTATTGTACATTAAAAATGGGTCAACATTTTTATTAAGAAGAAAATTATAATAATTAGTTTTTATTATAGGGATCGACCCGATTATGGTGATCCTATATTATTCACAGTTAGATGTTACATACATTTGCGTATGTGATATATGTGAAATACATAAATATTATACGATTGTTACATATATTTTATGTATTGGATATGTACGGAAAATATTTTTATTAGGTAACAATTGTTATGTATTCCTTATAAACGAAGTATATATATGTAATACGTAATTATTCTCCAGTTGTTACATACATTTTACATATAGAATATGTTTAGAAAATATATTTATTATGTAACAATTGTTATGTATTCCTTATAAATTAGTTGCTCTCTGTATGTTACGGTGTTTGTCGATATTTAATACATAAATATTCTCTAATTGTTATTTCATTGTTATATAACATTTGATTCTATGTATTGAAAAATATGTAACTTATACATATTTCCCATATAATTGTGTTTCCTGGGTAACTTCACATTTTTTATTTTTTTTTATTAAAAATATGTATTGTGGCATAACCTAAAATGATACAAAATTATTTAAAAAAATGTATTGTGGCATAATCAAAAATGATACAAAAAATTTTTAAGTAATAGTCATCAAATGGAAAACCTAACTTCACATTTTTAATTTTTTTTTTTTAAAAATATGTATTGTGACATAATCCAAAATGATACAAAAAATTAATTAGTAATGGTCATCAAATGGAAAACCTAACCTCACATTTTTTATTTAGAAAAATGTATTGTGGCATAATCAAAAATGATACAAAAAATTATTAAGTAATAGACATCAAATGGAAAACCTAACTTCACATTTTTTATTTTTTTTTTATTTAAAAATATGTATTGTGGCATAATCAAAAATGATACAAAAAATTATTAAGTAATGGACATCAAATGGAAAACCTAACTTCACATTTTTTATTTAAAAAAGTGTATTGTGGCATAATCAAAAATAATACAAAAAATAATTAAGTCATAGACATCAAATGGAAAACCTAACCTCACATTTTTTATTCAAAAAAATGTATTGTGGCATAATCAAAAATGATACAAAAAATTTTTAAGTAATAGTCATCAAATGGAAAACCTAACCTCACATTTTTTATTTAAAAAAATGTATTGTGGCATAATCAAAAATGATACAAAAAATTATTAAGTAATAGACATCAGATGGAAAACCTAACCTCACATTTTTTATTTAAAAAAATGTATTGTGGCATAATCAAAAATTATACAAAAAATAATTAAGTCATAGACATCAAATGGAAAACCTAACCTCACATTTTTTATTCAAAAAAATGTATTGTGGCATAATCAAAAATGATACAAAAAATTTTTAAGTAATAGTCATCAAATGGAAAACCTAACCTCACATTTTTTATTTAAAAAAATGTATTGTGGCATAATCAAAAATGATACAAAAAATTATTAAGTAATAGACATCAAATGGAAAACCTAACCTCACATTTTTTATTTAAAAAAATGTATTGTGGCATAATCAAAAATGATACAAAAAATTATTAAGTAATAGACATCAAATGGAAAACCTAACCTCACATTTTTTATTTAAAAAAATTTATTGTGGCATAATCAAAAATGATACAAAAAATTATTAAGTAGTAGACATCAAATGGAAAACCTAACTTCACATTTTTTATTTAAAAAAGTGTATTGTGGCATAATCAAAAATAATACAAAAAATAATTAAGTCATAGACATCAAATGGAAAACCTAACCTCACATTTTTTATTCAAAAAAATGTATTGTGGCATAATCAAAAATGATACAAAAAATTTTTAAGTAATAGTCATCAAATGGAAAACCTAACCTCACATTTTTTATTTAAAAAAATGTATTGTGGCATAATCAAAAATGATACAAAAAATTATTAAGTAATAGACATCAGATGGAAAACCTAACCTCACATTTTTTATTTAAAAAAATGTATTGTGGCATAATCAAAAATTATACAAAAAATAATTAAGTCATAGACATCAAATGGAAAACCTAACCTCACATTTTTTATTCAAAAAAATGTATTGTGGCATAATCAAAAATGATACAAAAAATTTTTAAGTAATAGTCATCAAATGGAAAACCTAACCTCACATTTTTTATTTAAAAAAATGTATTGTGGCATAATCAAAAATGATACAAAAAATTATTAAGTAATAGACATCAAATGGAAAACCTAACCTCACATTTTTTATTTAAAAAAATGTATTGTGGCATAATCAAAAATGATACAAAAAATTATTAAGTAATAGACATCAAATGGAAAACCTAACCTCACATTTTTTATTTAAAAAAATTTATTGTGGCATAATCAAAAATGATACAAAAAATTATTAAGTAATGGACATCAAATGGAAAACCTAACCTCACATTTTTTATTTAAAAAAATGTATTGTGGCATAATCAAAAATGATACAAAAAATTATTAAGTAATAGACATCAAATGGAAAACCTAACCTCACATTTTTTATTTAAAAAAATGTATTGTGGCATAATCAAAAATGATACAAAAAATTATTAAGTAATAGACATCAAATGGAAAACCTAACCTCACATTTTTTATTTTTTTTTTATTTAAAAATATGTATTGTGGCATAATCAAAAATGATACAAAAAATTATTAAGTAATAGACATCAATGTAAAACCTAACCTCCCATTTTTTATTTAAAAAAATTTATTGTGGCATAATCAAAAATGATACAAAAAATTATTAGGTAATAGACATCAAATGGAAAACCTAACTTCACATTTTTTATTTAAAAAAGTGTATTGTGGCATAATCAAAAATAATACAAAAAATAATTAAGTCATAGACATCAAATGGAAAACCTAACCTCACATTTTTTATTCAAAAAAATGTATTGTGGCATAATCAAAAATGATACAAAAAATTTTTAAGTAATAGTCATCAAATGGAAAACCTAACCTCACATTTTTTATTTAAAAAAATGTATTGTGGCATAATCAAAAATGATACAAAAAATTATTAAGTAATAGACATCAGATGGAAAACCTAACCTCACATTTTTTATTTAAAAAAATGTATTGTGGCATAATCAAAAATTATACAAAAAATAATTAAGTCATAGACATCAAATGGAAAACCTAACCTCACATTTTTTATTCAAAAAAATGTATTGTGGCATAATCAAAAATGATACAAAAAATTTTTAAGTAATAGTCATCAAATGGAAAACCTAACCTCACATTTTTTATTTAAAAAAATGTATTGTGGCATAATCAAAAATGATACAAAACTTTATTAAGTAATAGACATCAAATGGAAAACCTAACCTCACATTTTTTATTTAAAAAAATGTATTGTGGCATAATCAAAAATGATACAAAAAATTATTAAGTAATAGACATCAAATGGAAAACCTAACCTCACATTTTTTATTTAAAAAAATGTATTGTGGCATAATCAAAAATGATACAAAAAATTATTAAGTAATAGACATCAAATGGAAAACCTAACCTCACATTTTTAATTTATAAAAATGTATTGTGGCATAATCAAAAATGATACAAAAAATTATTAAGTAATAGACATCAAATGGAAAACCTAACCTCACATTTTTAATTTATAAAAATGTATTGTGGCATAATCAAAAATGATACAAAAAATTATTAAGTAATGGACATCAAATGGAAAACCTAACTTCACATTTTTGATTTAAAAAAGTGTATTGTGGCATAATCAAAAATAATACAAAAAATAATTAAGTCATAGACATCAAATGGAAAACCTAACCTCACATTTTTTATTTAAAAAAATGAATTGTGGCATAATCAAAAATAATACAAAAAATTATTAAGTAATATACATCAAATGGAAAACCTAACCTCACATTTTTTATTTAAAAAAATGTATTGTGGCATAATCAAAAACGATACAAAAAATTTTTAAGTAATAGTCATCAAATGGAAAACCTAACCTCACATTTTTTATTTAAAAAAATGTATTGTGGCAAAATCAAAAATGATACAAAAAATTATTAAGTAATAGACATCAAATGGAAAACCCAACCTCACATTTTTTATTTAAAAAAATGTATTGTGGCATAATCAAAAATGATACAAAAAATTATTAAGTAATAGACATCAAATGGAAAACCTAACCTCACATTTTTAATTTATAAAAATGTATTGTGGCATAATCAAAAATGATACAAAAAATTATTAAGTAATAGACATCAAATGGAAAACCTAACCTCACATTTTTTATTAAAAAAAATGAATTGTGGCATAATCAAAAATAATACAAAAAATAATTAAGTCATAGACATCAAATGGAAAACCTAACCTCACATTTTTTATTCAAAAAAATGTATTGTGGCATAATCAAAAATGATACAAAAAATTATTAAGTGATAGACATCAATGGAAAACCTAACCTCACATTTTTTATTTAAAAAAATGTATTGTGGCATAATCAAAAATGATCCAAAAAATTATTAAGTAATAGACATCAAATGGAAAACCTAACCTCACATTTTTTATTTAAAAAAATGTATTGTGGCATAATCAAAAATGATACAAAAAATTTTTAAGTAATAGTCATCAATTGGAAAAACTAACTTCACATTTTTTATTTAAAAAAGTGTATTGTGGCATAATCAAAAATAATACAAAAAATTATTAAGTAATAGACATCAAATGGAACACCTAACTTCACATTTTTTATTTAAAATAGTGTATTGTGGCATAATCAAAAATGATACAAAAAATTATTAAGTAATAGACATCAAATGGAAAACCTAACTTCACATTTTTTATTTTTTTTTTATTTAAAAATATGTATTGTGGCATAATCAAAAATGATACAAAAAATTATTAAGTAATGGACATCAAATGGAAAACCTAACTTCACATTTTTTATTTAAAAAAGTGTATTGTGGCATAATCAAAAATAATACAAAAAATAATTAAGTCATAGACATCAAATGGAAAACCTAACCTCACATTTTTTATTCAAAAAAATGTATTGTGGCATAATCAAAAATGATACAAAAAATTTTTAAGTAATAGTCATCAAATGGAAAACCTAACCTCACATTTTTTATTTAAAAAAATGTATTGTGGCATAATCAAAAATGATACAAAAAATTATTAAGTAATAGACATCAGATGGAAAACCTAACCTCACATTTTTTATTTAAAAAAATGTATTGTGGCATAATCAAAAATTATACAAAAAATAATTAAGTCATAGACATCAAATGGAAAACCTAACCTCACATTTTTTATTCAAAAAAATGTATTGTGGCATAATCAAAAATGATACAAAAAATTTTTAAGTAATAGTCATCAAATGGAAAACCTAACCTCACATTTTTTATTTAAAAAAATGTATTGTGGCATAATCAAAAATGATACAAAAAATTATTAAGTAATAGACATCAAATGGAAAACCTAACCTCACATTTTTTATTTAAAAAAATGTATTGTGGCATAATCAAAAATGATACAAAAAATTATTAAGTAATAGACATCAAATGGAAAACCTAACCTCACATTTTTTATTTAAAAAAATTTATTGTGGCATAATCAAAAATGATACAAAAAATTATTAAGTAATAGACATCAAATGGAAAACCTAACTTCACATTTTTTATTTAAAAAAGTGTATTGTGGCATAATCAAAAATAATACAAAAAATAATTAAGTCATAGACATCAAATGGAAAACCTAACCTCACATTTTTTATTCAAAAAAATGTATTGTGGCATAATCAAAAATGATACAAAAAATTTTTAAGTAATAGTCATCAAATGGAAAACCTAACCTCACATTTTTTATTTAAAAAAATGTATTGTGGCATAATCAAAAATGATACAAAAAATTATTAAGTAATAGACATCAGATGGAAAACCTAACCTCACATTTTTTATTTAAAAAAATGTATTGTGGCATAATCAAAAATTATACAAAAAATAATTAAGTCATAGACATCAAATGGAAAACCTAACCTCACATTTTTTATTCAAAAAAATGTATTGTGGCATAATCAAAAATGATACAAAAAATTTTTAAGTAATAGTCATCAAATGGAAAACCTAACCTCACATTTTTTATTTAAAAAAATGTATTGTGGCATAATCAAAAATGATACAAAAAATTATTAAGTAATAGACATCAAATGGAAAACCTAACCTCACATTTTTTATTTAAAAAAATGTATTGTGGCATAATCAAAAATGATACAAAAAATTATTAAGTAATAGACATCAAATGGAAAACCTAACCTCACATTTTTTATTTAAAAAAATTTATTGTGGCATAATCAAAAATGATACAAAAAATTATTAAGTAATGGACATCAAATGGAAAACCTAACCTCACATTTTTTATTTAAAAAAATGTATTGTGGCATAATCAAAAATGATACAAAAAATTATTAAGTAATAGACATCAAATGGAAAACCTAACCTCACATTTTTTATTTAAAAAAATGTATTGTGGCATAATCAAAAATGATACAAAAAATTATTAAGTAATAGACATCAAATGGAAAACCTAACCTCACATTTTTTATTTTTTTTTTATTTAAAAATATGTATTGTGGCATAATCAAAAATGATACAAAAAATTATTAAGTAATAGACATCAATGTAAAACCTAACCTCCCATTTTTTATTTAAAAAAATTTATTGTGGCATAATCAAAAATGATACAAAAAATTATTAGGTAATAGACATCAAATGGAAAACCTAACTTCACATTTTTTATTTAAAAAAGTGTATTGTGGCATAATCAAAAATAATACAAAAAATAATTAAGTCATAGACATCAAATGGAAAACCTAACCTCACATTTTTTATTCAAAAAAATGTATTGTGGCATAATCAAAAATGATACAAAAAATTTTTAAGTAATAGTCATCAAATGGAAAACCTAACCTCACATTTTTTATTTAAAAAAATGTATTGTGGCATAATCAAAAATGATACAAAAAATTATTAAGTAATAGACATCAGATGGAAAACCTAACCTCACATTTTTTATTTAAAAAAATGTATTGTGGCATAATCAAAAATTATACAAAAAATAATTAAGTCATAGACATCAAATGGAAAACCTAACCTCACATTTTTTATTCAAAAAAATGTATTGTGGCATAATCAAAAATGATACAAAAAATTTTTAAGTAATAGTCATCAAATGGAAAACCTAACCTCACATTTTTTATTTAAAAAAATGTATTGTGGCATAATCAAAAATGATACAAAACTTTATTAAGTAATAGACATCAAATGGAAAACCTAACCTCACATTTTTTATTTAAAAAAATGTATTGTGGCATAATCAAAAATGATACAAAAAATTATTAAGTAATAGACATCAAATGGAAAACCTAACCTCACATTTTTTATTTAAAAAAATGTATTGTGGCATAATCAAAAATGATACAAAAAATTATTAAGTAATAGACATCAAATGGAAAACCTAACCTCACATTTTTAATTTATAAAAATGTATTGTGGCATAATCAAAAATGATACAAAAAATTATTAAGTAATAGACATCAAATGGAAAACCTAACCTCACATTTTTAATTTATAAAAATGTATTGTGGCATAATCAAAAATGATACAAAAAATTATTAAGTAATGGACATCAAATGGAAAACCTAACTTCACATTTTTGATTTAAAAAAGTGTATTGTGGCATAATCAAAAATAATACAAAAAATAATTAAGTCATAGACATCAAATGGAAAACCTAACCTCACATTTTTTATTTAAAAAAATGAATTGTGGCATAATCAAAAATAATACAAAAAATTATTAAGTAATATACATCAAATGGAAAACCTAACCTCACATTTTTTATTTAAAAAAATGTATTGTGGCATAATCAAAAACGATACAAAAAATTTTTAAGTAATAGTCATCAAATGGAAAACCTAACCTCACATTTTTTATTTAAAAAAATGTATTGTGGCAAAATCAAAAATGATACAAAAAATTATTAAGTAATAGACATCAAATGGAAAACCCAACCTCACATTTTTTATTTAAAAAAATGTATTGTGGCATAATCAAAAATGATACAAAAAATTATTAAGTAATAGACATCAAATGGAAAACCTAACCTCACATTTTTAATTTATAAAAATGTATTGTGGCATAATCAAAAATGATACAAAAAATTATTAAGTAATAGACATCAAATGGAAAACCTAACCTCACATTTTTTATTAAAAAAAATGAATTGTGGCATAATCAAAAATAATACAAAAAATAATTAAGTCATAGACATCAAATGGAAAACCTAACCTCACATTTTTTATTCAAAAAAATGTATTGTGGCATAATCAAAAATGATACAAAAAATTATTAAGTGATAGACATCAATGGAAAACCTAACCTCACATTTTTTATTTAAAAAAATGTATTGTGGCATAATCAAAAATGATCCAAAAAATTATTAAGTAATAGACATCAAATGGAAAACCTAACCTCACATTTTTTATTTAAAAAAATGTATTGTGGCATAATCAAAAATGATACAAAAAATTTTTAAGTAATAGTCATCAATTGGAAAAACTAACTTCACATTTTTTATTTAAAAAAGTGTATTGTGGCATAATCAAAAATAATACAAAAAATTATTAAGTAATAGACATCAAATGGAACACCTAACTTCACATTTTTTATTTAAAATAGTGTATTGTGGCATAATCAAAAATGATACAAAAAATTATTAAGTAATAGACGTCAAATGGAAAATCTAACCTCACATTTTAATTTTTTTTTATTTAAAAAAATGAATTGTGGCATAATCAAAAATAATACAAAAAATTATTAAGTAATAGACATCAAATGGAAAACCTAACCTCACATTTTTTATTTAAAAAAATGTATTGTGGCATAATCAAAAATGATACAAAAAATTTTTAAGTAATAGTCAACAAATGGAAAACCTAACTTCACATTTTTTATTTTTTTTTTATTTAAAAATATGTATTGTGGCGTAATCTAAAATGATACAAAAAATTATTAAGTAATGGACATCAAATGGAAAATCTAACCTCACATTTTAATTTTTTTTTTTTTTAAATATGTATTGTGGCATAATCAAAAATGATACAAAAAATTATTAAGTAATAGACATCAAATGGAAAATCTAACCTCACATTCCTATTTTTTTTTATTTAAAAATATGTATTGTGGCATAATCAAAAATGATACAAAAAATTATTAAGTGATAGACATCAATGGAAAACCTAACCTCACATTTTTTATTTAAAAAAATGTATTGTGGCATAATCAAAAATGATCCAAAAAATTATTAAGTAATAGACATCAAATGGAAAACCTAACTTCACATTTTTTATTTTTTTTTTATTTAAAAATATGTATTGTGGCGTAATCTAAAATGATACAAAAAATTATTAAGTAATGGACATCAAATGGAAAATCTAACCTCACATTTTAATTTTTTTTTTTTTAAAATATGTATTGTGGCATAATCAAAAATGATACAAAAAATTATTAAGTAATAGACATCAAATGGAAAATCTAACCTCACATTCCTATTTTTTTTATTTAAAAATATGTATTGTGGCATAATCAAAAATGATACAAAAAATTATTAAGTGATAGACATCAATGTAAAACCTAACCTCACATTTTTTATTTAAAAAAATGTATTGTGGCATAATCAAAAATGATCCAAAAAATTATTAAGTAATAGACATCAAATGGAAAACCTAACCTCACATTTTTTATTTAAAAAAATGTATTGTGGCATAATCAAAAATGATACAAAAAATTTTTAAGTAATAGTCATCAAATGGAAAAACTAACTTCACATTTTTTATTTAAAAAAGTGTATTGTGGCATAATCAAAAATAATACAAAAAATTATTAAGTAATAGACATCAAATGGAACACCTAACTTCACATTTTTTATTTAAAATAGTGTATTGTGGCATAATCAAAAATTATACAAAAAATAATTAAGTCATAGACATCAAATGGAAAACCTAACCTCACATTTTTTATTTAAAAAAATGAATTGTGGCATAATCAAAAATAATACCAAAAATTTTTAAGTAATAGACATCAAATGGAACACCTAACTTCACATTTTTTATTTAAAATAGTGTATTGTGGCATAATCAAAAATTATACAAAAAATAATTAAGTCATAGACATCAAATGGAAAAACTAACTTCACATTTTTTATTTAAAAAAATGAATTGTGGCATAATCAAAAATAATACCAAAAATTATTAAGTAATAGACATCAAATGGAAAACCTAACCTCACATTTTTTATTTAAAAAAATGAATTGTGGCATAATCAAAAATAATACCAAAAATTATTAAGTAATAGACATCAAATGGAAAACCTAACCTCACATTTTTTATTTAAAAAAATGTATTGTGGCATAATCAAAAATGATCCAAAAAATTATTAAGGAATAGTCAACAAATGGAAAACCTAACCTCACATTTTAATTTTTTTTATTTAAAAATATGTATTGTGGCATAATCAAAAACGATACAAAAAATTATTAAGTAATAGACATCAAATGGAAAATCTAACCTCACATTTTTATTTTTTTTTTATTTAAAAATATGTATTGTGGCATAATCAAAAATGATCCAAAAAATTATTAAGTGATAGACATCAATGGAAAACCTAACCTCACATTTTTTATTTAAAAAAGTGTAGACATCAAATGGAAAACCTAACCTCACATTTTTTATTTAAAAAAATGTATTGTGGCATAATCAAAAATGATCCAAAAAATTATTAAGTAATAGACATCAATGGAAAACCTAACCTCACATTTTTTATTGTTTTTTTTTTAAATATGTATTGTGGCATAATCAACAATGATACAAAAAATTATTAAGTAATAGACATGAAATGGAAAGCCTAACCTCACATTTTTTATTTAAAAAAACGTATTGTGGCATAATCAAAAATAATACAAAAAATTATTAAGTAATAGACATGAAATGGAAAGCCTAACCTCACATTTTTTATTTAAAAAAATGTATTGCGGCATAATCAAAAATGATACAAAAAATTTTTAAGTAATAGTCATCAAATGGAAAACCTAACTTCACATTTTTGATTTAAAAAAGTGTATTGTGGCATAATCAAAAATAATACAAAAAATAATTAAGTCATGGACATCAAATGGAAAACCTAACCTCACATTTTTGATTTAAAAAAATGTATTGTGGCATAATCAAAAATAATACAAAAAATTATTAAGTAATAGTCATCAAATGGAAAACCTAACCTCACATTTTTAATTTATAAAAATGTATTGTGGCATAATCAAAAATGATACAAAAAATTATTAAGTAATAGACGTCAAATGGGAAACCTAACCTCACATTTTTAATTTATAAAAATGTATTGTGGCATAATCAAAAATAATACAAAAAATTATTAAGTAATAGACATCAAATGGAAAACCTAACTTCACATTTTTTATTTAAAAAAGTGTATTGTGGCATAATCAAAAATAATACAAAAAATTATTAAGTCATAGACATCAAATGGAAAACCTAACCTCACATTTTTTATTTAAAAAAATGTATTGTGGCATAATCAAAAATGATACAAAAAATTTTTAAGTAATAGTCATCAAATGGAAAACCTAACTTCACATTTTTGATTTAAAAAAGTGTATTGTGGCATAATCAAAAATAATACAAAAAATAATTAAGTCATGGACATCAAAATGAAAACCTAACCTCACATTTTTTATTTAAAAAAATGAATTGTGGCATAATCAAAAATAATACAAAAAATTATTAAGTAATAGACATCAAATGGAAAACCTAACCTCACATTTTTTATTTAAAAAAATGTATTGTGGCATAATCAAAAATGATACAAAAAATTTTTAAGTAATAGTCATCAAATGGAAAAACTAACTTCACATTTTTTATTTAAAAAAGTGTATTGTGGCATAATCAAAAATAATACAAAAAATTATTTAGTAATAGACATCAAATGGAAAACCTAACCTCACATTTTTTATTTAAAAAAATGAATTGTGGCATAATCAAAAATAATACAAAAAATTATTAAGTAATAGACATCAAATGGAAAACCTAACCTCACATTTTTGATTTAAAAAAATGAATTGTGGCATAATCAAAAATGATACAAAAAATAATTAAGTCATGGACATCAAATGGAAAACCTAACCTCACATTTTTTATTTAAAAAAATGAATTGTGGCATAATCAAAAATAATACAAAAAATTATTAAGTAATAGACATCAAATGGAAAACCTAACCTCACATTTTTTATTTAAAAAAATGTATTGTGGCATAATCAAAAATGATACAAAAAATTTTTAAGTAATGGTCATCAAATGGAAAAACTAACTTCACATTTTTTATTTAAAAAAGTGTATTGTGGCATAATCAAAAATAATACAAAAAATAATTAAGTCATAGACATCAAATGGAAAACCTAACCTCACATTTTTTATTTAAAAAAATGAATTGTGGCATAATCAAAAATAATACAAAAAATTATTAAGTAATAGACATCAAATGGAAAACCTAACCTCACATTTTTTATTTAAAAAAATGTATTGTGGCATAATCAAAAATGATACAAAAAATTTTTAAGTAATAGTCATCAAATGGAAAAACTAACTTCACATTTTTTATTTAAAAAAGTGTATTGTGGCATAATCAAAAATAATACAAAAAATTATTTAGTAATAGACATCAAATGGAAAACCTAACCTCACATTTTTTATTTAAAAAAATGTATTGTGGCATAATCAAAAATAATACAAAAAATAATTAAGTCATGGACATCAAATGGAAAACCTAACCTCACATTTTTTATTTAAAAAAATGAATTGTGGCATAATCAAAAATAATACAAAAAATTATTAAGTAATAGACATCAAATGGAAAACCTAACCTCACATTTTTTATTTAAAAAAATGTATTGTGGCATAATCAAAAATGATACAAAAAATTTTTAAGTAATAGTCATCAAATGGAAAACCTAACTTCACATTTTTGATTTAAAAAAGTGTATTGTGGCATAATCAAAAATAATACAAAAAATAATTAAGTCATGGACATCAAATGGAAAACCTAACCTCACATTTTTGATTTAAAAAAATGAATTGTGGCATAATCAAAAATAATACAAAAAATAATTAAGTCATGGACATCAAATGGAAAACCTAACCTCACATTTTTTATTTAAAAAAATGAATTGTGGCATAATCAAAAATAATACAAAAAATTATTAAGTAATAGACATCAAATGGAAAACCTAACCTCACATTTTTTATTTAAAAAAATGTATTGTGGCATAATCAAAAACGATACAAAAAATTTTTAAGTAATAGTCATCAAATGGAAAAACTAACTTCACATTTTTTATTTAAAAAAGTGTATTGTGGCATAATCAAAAATAATACAAAAAATAATTAAGTCATAGACATCAAATGGAAAACCTAACCTCACATTTTTTATTTAAAAAAATGAATTGTGGCATAATCAAAAATAATACAAAAAATTATTAAGTAATAGACATCAAATGGAAAACCTAACCTCACATTTTTTATTTAAAAAAATGTATTGTGGCATAATCAAAAATGATACAAAAAATTTTTAAGTAATAGTCAACAAATGGAAAACCTAACTTCACATTTTTTATTTTTTTTTTATTTAAAAATATGTATTGTGGCGTAATCTAAAATGATACAAAAAATTATTAAGTAATGGACATCAAATGGAAAATCTAACCTCACATTTTAATTTTTTTTTTTTTTTAAATATGTATTGTGGCATAATCAAAAATGATACAAAAAATTATTAAGTAATAGACATCAAATGGAAAATCTAACGTCACATTCCTATTTTTTTTGATTTAAAAATATGTATTGTGGCATAATCAAAAATGATACAAAAAATTATTAAGAAATAGTCATCAAATGGAAAACCTAACTTCACATTTTTTATTTTTTTTTATTTAAAAATATGTATTGTGGCATAATCAAAAATAATACATAAAATAATTATGTCATAGACATCAAATGGAAAACCTAACCTCACATTTTTTATTTAAAAAAATGAATTGTGGCATAATCAAAAATAATACAAAAAATTATTAAGTAATAGACATCAAATGGAAAACCTAACCTCACATTTTTTATTTAAAAAAATGAATTGTGGCATAATCAAAAATAATACAAAAAATTATTAAGTAATAGACATCAAATGGAAAACCTAACCTCACATTTTTTATTTAAAAAAATGAATTGTGGCATAATCAAAAATGATACAAAAAATTTTTAAGTAATAGTCATCAAATGGAAAAACTAACTTCACATTTTTTATTTAAAAAAGTGTATTGTGGCATAATCAAAAATAATACAAAAAATAATTAAGTCATAGACATCAAATGGAAAACCTAACCTCACATTTTTTATTTAAAAAAATGAATTGTGGCATAATCAAAAATAATACAAAAAATTATTAAGTAATAGACATCAAATGGAAAACCTAACCTCACATTTTTTATTTAAAAAAATGTATTGTGGCATAATCAAAAATGATACAAAAAATTTTTAAGTAATAGTCATCAAATGGAAAAACTAACTTCACATTTTTTATTTAAAAAAGTGTATTGTGGCATAATCAAAAATAATACAAAAAATTATTTAGTAATAGACATCAAATGGAAAACCTAACCTCACATTTTTTATTTAAAAAAATGTATTGTGGCATAATCAAAAATAATACAAAAAATAATTAAGTCATGGACATCAAATGGAAAACCTAACCTCACATTTTTTATTTAAAAAAATGAATTGTGGCATAATCAAAAATAATACAAAAAATTATTAAGTAATAGTCATCAAATGGAAAACCTAACTTCACATTTTTGATTTAAAAAAGTGTATTGTGGCATAATCAAAAATAATACAAAAAATAATTAAGTCATGGACATCAAATGGAAAACCTAACCTCACATTTTTGATTTAAAAAAATGAATTGTGGCATAATCAAAAATAATACAAAAAATAATTAAGTCATGGACATCAAATGGAAAACCTAACCTCACATTTTTTATTTAAAAAAATGAATTGTGGCATAATCAAAAATAATACAAAAAATAATTAAGTCATAGACATCAAATGGAAAACCTAACCTCACATTTTTTATTTAAAAAAATGAATTGTGGCATAATCAAAAATAATACAAAAAATTATTAAGTAATAGACATCAAATGGAAAACCTAACTTCACATTTTTTATTTAAAAAAATGTATTGTGGCATAATCAAAAATAATACAAAAAATTATTAAGTAATAGACATCAAATGGAAAACCTAACCTCACATTTTTAATTTATAAAAATGTATTGTGGCATAATCAAAAATGATACAATAAATTATTAAGTAATAGACATCAAATGGAAAACCTAACCTCACATTTTTTATTTAAAAAAATGTATTGTGGCATAATCAAAAATTATACAAAAAATTATTAAGTAATAGACATCAAATGGAAAACCTAACCTCACATTTTTTATTTAAAAAAATGTATTGTGGCATAATCAAAAATAATACAAAAAATTATTAAGTAATAGACATCAAATGGAAAATCTAACTTCACATTTTTTATTTAGAAAAATGTATTGTGGCATAATCAAAAATGATACAAAAAATTATTAAGTAATAGACATCAAATGGAAAACCTAACTTCACATTTTTTATTTTTTTTTTATTTAAAAATATGTATTGTGGCATAATCAAAAATGATACAAAAAATTATTAAGTAATGGACATCAAATGGAAAACCTAACCTCACATTTTTTATTTAAAAAAATGTATTGTGGCATAATCAAAAATAATACAAAAAATTATTAAGTAATAGACATCAAATGGAAAACCTAACCTCACATTTTTAATTTATAAAAATGTATTGTGGCATAATCAAAAATGATACAATAAATTATTAAGTAATAGACATCAAATGGAAAACCTAACCTCACATTTTTTATTTAAAAAAATGTATTGTGGCATAATCAAAAATAATACAAAAAATTATTAAGTAATAGACATCAAATGGAAAACCTAACCTCACATTTTTAATTTATAAAAATGTATTGTGGCATAATCAAAAATGATACAATAAATTATTAAGTAATAGACATCAAATGGAAAACCTAACCTCACATTTTTTATTTAAAAAAATGTATTGTGGCATAATCAAAAATAATACAAAAAATTATTAAGTAATAGACATCAAATGGAAAACCTAACCTCACATTTTTAATTTATAAAAATGTATTGTGGCAAAATCAAAAATGATACAAAAAATTATTATGTAATGGACATCAAATGGAAAACCTAACCTCACATTTTTTATTTAAAAAAATGTATTGTGGCATAATCAAAAATAATACAAAAAATTATTAAGTAATAGACATCAAATGGAAAACCTAACCTCACATTTTTAATTTATAAAAATGTATTGTGGCATAATCAAAAATGATACAATAAATTATTAAGTAATAGACATCAAATGGAAAACCTAACCTCACATTTTTTATTTAAAAAAATGTATTGTGGCATAATCAAAAATAATACAAAAAATTATTAAGTAATAGACATCAAATGGAAAACCTAACCTCACATTTTTTATTTAAAAAAATGTATTGTGGCATAATCAAAAATAATACAAAAAATTATTAAGTAATAGACATCAAATGGAAAATCTAACTTCACATTTTTTATTTAGAAAAATGTATTGTGGCATAATCAAAAATGATACAAAAAATTATTAAGTAATAGACATCAAATGGAAAACCTAACTTCACATTTTTTATTTTTTTTTTATTTAAAAATATGTATTGTGGCATAATCAAAAATGATACAAAAAATTATTAAGTAATGGACATCAAATGGAAAACCTAACCTCACATTTTTTATTTAAAAAAATGTATTGTGGCATAATCAAAAATAATACAAAAAATTATTAAGTAATAGACATCAAATGGAAAACCTAACCTCACATTTTTAATTTATAAAAATGTATTGTGGCATAATCAAAAATGATACAATAAATTATTAAGTAATAGACATCAAATGGAAAACCTAACCTCACATTTTTAATTTATAAAAATGTATTGTGGCATAATCAAAAATGATCCAAAAAATAATTAAGTAATAGACATCAGATGGAAAACCTAACCTCACATTTTTAATTTATAAAAATGTATTGTGGCATAATCAAAAATGATACAATAAATTATTAAGTAATAGACATCAAATGGAAAACCTAACCTCACATTTTTGATTTAAAAAAGTGTATTGTGGCATAATCAAAAATAATACAAAAAATTATTAAGTAATAGACATCAAATGGAAAACCTAACCTCACATTTTTTATTTAAAAAAATGTATTGTGGCATAATCAAAAATAATACAAAAAATTATTAAGTAATAGACATCAAATGGAAAACCTAACCTCACATTTTTAATTTATAAAAATGTATTGTGGCATAATCAAAAATGATACAATAAATTATTAAGTAATAGACATCAAATGGAAAACCTAACCTCACATTTTTGATTTAAAAAAGTGTATTGTGGCATAATCAAAAATAATACAAAAAATTATTAAGTAATAGACATCAAATGGAAAACCTAACCTCACATTTTTTATTTAAAAAAATGTATTGTGGCATAATCAAAAATGATACAAAAAATTTTTAAGTAATAGTCATCAAATGGAAAAACTAACTTCACATTTTTGATTTAAAAAAGTGTATTGTGGCATAATCAAAAATAATACAAAAAATTATTAAGTAATAGACATCAAATGGAAAACCTAACCTCACATTTTTTATTTAAAAAAATGTATTGTGGCATAATCAAAAATGATACAA
Source organism: Neocrepidodera transversa (assembly GCA_963243735.1). NCBI lineage: Eukaryota > Metazoa > Arthropoda > Insecta > Coleoptera > Chrysomelidae > Neocrepidodera > Neocrepidodera transversa. The sequence goes on along the minus strand of CAUJLB010000079.1, from coordinate 304,112 downwards.
AAAATTTTTAAGTAATAGTCATCAAATGGAAAAACTAACTTCACATTTTTTATTTAAAAAAGTGTATTGTGGCATAATCAAAAATAATACAAAAAATTATTAAGTAATAGACATCAAATGGAAAACCTAACCTCACATTTTTTATTTAAAAAAATGAATTGTGGCATAATCAAAAATAATACAAAAAATTATTAAGTAATAGACATCAAATGGAAAACCTAACCTCACATTTTTTATTTAAAAAAATGAATTGTGGCATAATCAAAAATAATACAAAAAATTATTAAGTAATAGACATCAAATGGAAAACCTAACCTCACATTTTTTATTTAAAAAAATGAATTGTGGCATAATCAAAAATAATACAAAAAATTATTAAGTAATAGACATCAAATGGAAAACCTAACCTCACATTTTTTATTTAAAAAAATGAATTGTGGCATAAGCAAAAATAATACAAAAAATTATTAAGTAATAGACATCAAATGGAAAACCTAACCTCACATTTTTTATTTAAAAAAATGAATTGTGGCATAATCAAAAATGATACAAAAAATTTTTTAGTAATAGACATCAAATGGAAAATCTAACCTCACATTTTTATTTTTTTTTATTTAAAAATATGTATTGCGGCATAATCAAAAATGATACAAAAAATTATTAAGTGATAGACATCAATGGAAAACCTAACCTCACATTTTTTATTTAAAAAAGTGTAGACATCAAATGGAAAACCTAACCTCACATTTTTTTTTTGTTTAAAAATATGAAATGTGGCATAATGTAAAAATGTGGCATAATGGAAAATGATACAAAAAATTATTAAGTAATAGACATCAATGGAAAACCTAACTTCACATTTTTTATTTTTTTTTATTTAAAAATATGTATTTTTGCATAATCAAAAATAATACAAAAAATTATTAAGTAATAGACATCAAATGCAAAACCTAACCTCACATTTTTAATTTATAAAAATGTGTTGTGGCATAATCAAAAATGATACAAAAAATTATTAAGTAATGGACATCAAATGGAAAACCTAACCTCACATTTTTTATTTAAAAAAATGTATTGTGGCATAATCAAAAATAATACAAAAAATTATTAAGTAATAGACATCAAATGGAAAACCTAACCTCACATTTTTTATTTAAAAAAATGTATTGTGGCATAATCAAAAAAATACAAAAAATTATTAAATAATAGACATCAAATAGAACACCTAACTTCACATTTTTTATTTAAAAAAGTGTATTGTGGCATAATCAAAAATAATACAAAAAATAATTAAGTCATAGACATCAATGGAAAACCTAACCTCACATTTTTTATTTAAAAAAGTGTAGACATCAAATGGAAAACCTTACCTCACATTTTTTATTTAAAAAAATGTATTGTGGCATAATCAAAAATGATCCAAAAAATTATTAAGTAATGGACATCAATGGAAAACCTAACCTCACATTTTTGTTTGTTTAAAAATATGAAATGTGGCATAATGTAAAAATATGGCATAATGTAAAATGATACAAAAAATTATTAAGTAATAGGCATCAATGGAAAACCTAACCTCACATTTTTTATTGTTTTTTTTTTAAATATGTATTGTGGCATAATCTAAAATGATACAAAAAATTAATAAGAAATAGTCATCAAATGGAAAACCTAACTTCACATTTTTTATTTTTTTTTATTTAAAAATATGTATTGTGGCATAATCAAAAATAATACATAAAATAATTAAGTCATAGACATCAAATGGAAAACCTAACCTCACATTTTTTATTTAAAAAAATGTATTGTGGCATAATCAAAAATAATACAAATTATTATTAAGTAATAGACATCAAATGGAAAACCTAACCTCACATTTTTAATTTATAAAAATGTATTGTGGCATAATCAAAAATGATACAAAAAATTATTAAGTAACAGACATCAAATGGAAAACCTAACCTCAAATTTTTAATTTATAAAAATGTATTGTGGCATAATCAAAAATGATACAAAAAATTATTAAGTAATAGACATCAGATGGAAAACCTAACCTCACATTTTTTATTTAAAAAAATGTATTGTGGCATAATCAAAAATAATACAAATTATTATTAAGTAATAGACATCAAATGGAAAACATAACCTCACATTTTTTATTTAAAAAAATGTATTGTGACATAATCAAAAATAATACAAAAAATTATTAAGTGATAGACATCAAATGGAAAACCTAACCTCACATTTTTTATTTAAAAAAATGTGTTGTGGCATAATCAAAAATAATACAAAAAATTATTAAGAAATAGACATCAAATGGAAAACCTAACCTCACATTTTTTATTTAAAAAAATGTATTGTGACATAATCAAAAATAATACAAAAAATTATTAAGTGATAGACATCAATGGAAAACCTAACCTCACATTTTTTATTTAAAAAAATGTGTTGTGGCATAATCAAAAATAATACAAAAAATTATTAAGAAATAGACATCAAATGGAAAACCTAACCTCACATTTTTATTTAAAAAAATGTATTGTGGCATAATCAAAAATGATACAAAAACTTATTAAGTGATAGACATCAATGGAAAACCTAACCTCACATTTTTTATTTAAAAAAGTGTTGACATCAAATGGAAAACCTAACCTCACATTTTTTATTTAAAAAAATGTATTGTGGCATAATCAAAAATGATCCAAAAAATTATTAAGTAATGGACATCAATGGAAAAACTAACTTCACATTTTTTATTTAAAAAAGTGTATTGTGGCATAATCAAAAATGATCCAAAAAATTATTAAGTAATAGACATCAAATGGAAAACCTAACCTCACATTTTTTATTGTTTTTTTTTTTAAATATGTATTGTGGCATAATCTAAAATAATACATAAAATAATTAAGTCATAGACATCAAATGGAAAACCTAACCTCACATTTTTTATTTTTTTTTATTTAAAAATATGTATTGTGGCATAATCAAAAATAATACATAAAATAATTAAGTCATAGACATCAAATGGAAAACCTAACCTCACATTTTTTATTTTTTTTTATTTAAAAATATGTATTGTGGCATAATCAAAAATAATACATAAAATAATTAAGTCACAGACATCAAATGGAAAACCTAACCTCACATTTTTTATTTAAAAAAATGTATTGTGGCATAATCAAAAATAATACAAAAAATTATTAAGTAATAGACATCAAATGGAAAACCTAACCTCACATTTTTAATTTATAAAAATGTATTGTGGCATAATCAAAAACGATACAAAAAATTATTAAGTAACAGACATCAAATGGAAAACCTAACCTCAAATTTTTAATTTATAAAAATGTATTGTGGCATAATCAAAAATAATACAAAAAATTATTAAGTAATAGACATCAAATGGAAAACCTAACCTCACATTTTTTATTTAAAAAAATATATTGTGGCATAATCAAAGATAATACAAAAAATTATTAAGTAATAGACATCAAATGGAAAACCTAACCTCACATTTTTTATTTAAAAAAATGTATTGTGGCATAATCAAAAATAATACAAAAAATTATTAAGTAATAGACATCAAATGGAAAACATAAACTAACATTTTTTATTTTTTGTTATTAAAAAATATGTATTGTGGCATAATCTAAGATAATACAAAAAATAATTAAGACATAGACATCAAATGGAAAACCTAACCTCACATTTTTTATTTAAAAAAATGAATTGTGGCATAATCAAAAATAATACAAAAAATTATTAAGTAATGGACATCAAATGGAAAACCTAACCTCACATTTTTTATTTAAAAAAATGAATTGTGGCATAATCAAAAATGATACAAAAAATTATTAAGTAATAGACATCAAATGGAAAACCTAACCTCATATTTTTTATTTTAAAAAATGTATTGTGGCATAATCAAAAATAATACAAAAAATTATTAAGTAATAGACATCAAATGGAAAACCTAACCTCACATTTTTTATTTAAAAAAATGTATTGTGGCATAATCAAAAATGATACAAAAAATTATTAAGTAATGGTCAACAAATGGAAAAACTAACTTCACATTTTTTATTTAAAAAAGTGTATTGTGGCATAATCAAAAATAATACAAAAAATAATTAAGTCATAGACATCAAATGGAAAACCTAACGTCAAATTTTTTATTTAAAAAAATGAATTGTGGCATAATCAAAAACAATACAAAAAATTATTAAGTCATAGACATCAAATGGAAAACCTAACCTCACATTTTTTATTGTTTTTTTTTTAAATATGTATTGTGGCATAATCTAAAATGATACAAAAAATTAATAAGAAATAGTCATCAAATGGAAAACCTAACTTCACATTTTTTATTTTTTTTTATTTAAAAATATGTATTGTGGCATAATCAAAAATAATACATAAAATAATTAAGTCATAGACATCAAATGGAAAACCTAACCTCACATTTTTTATTTAAAAAAATGTATTGTGGCATAATCAAAAATAATACAAAAAATTATTAAGTAATAGACATCAAATGGAAAACCTAACCTCACATTTTTTATTTATAAAAATGTATTGTGGCATAATCAAAAATGATACAAAAAATTATTAAGTAATAGACATCAAATGGAAAACCTAACCTCACATTTTTTATTTAAAAAAATGTATTGTGGCATAATCAAAAATAATACAAAAAATTATTAAGTAATAGACATCAAATGGAACACCTAACCTCACATTTTTTATTTAAAAAAATGTATTGTGGCATAATCAAAAATAATACAAAAAATTATTAAGTAATAGACATCAAATGGAAAACCTAACCTCACATTTTTTATTTAAAAAAATGTATTGTGGCATAATCAAAAATAATACAAAAAATTATTAAGTAATAAACATCAGATGGAAAACCTAACCTCACATTTTTTATTTAAAAAAATGTGTTGTGGCATAATCAAAAATAATACAAAAAATTATAAAGTAATAGACATCAAATGGAAAACCTAACCTCACATTTTTTATTTAAAAAAATGTATTGTGGCATAATCAAAGATAATACAAAAAATTATTAAGTAATAGACATCAAATGGAAAACCTAACCTCACATTTTTTATTTAAAAAAATGTATTGTGGCATAATCAAAAATAATACAAAAAATTATTAAGTAATAGACATCAAATGGAAAACATAAACTAACATTTTTTATTTTTTGTTATTAAAAAATATGTATTGTGGCATAATCTAAGATAATACAAAAAATAATTAAGTCATAGACATCAAATGGAAAACCTAACCTCACATTTTTTATTTAAAAAAATGAATTGTGGCATAATCAAAAATAATACAAAAAATTATTAAGTAATGGACATCAAATGGAAAACCTAACCTCACATTTTTTATTTAAAAAAATGAATTGTGGCATAATCAAAAATGATACAAAAAATTATTAAGTAATAGACATCAAATGGAAAACCTAACCTCACATTTTTTATTTTAAAAAATGTATTGTGGCATAATCAAAAATAATACAAAAAATTATTAAGTAATTGACATCAAATGGAAAAACTAACTTCACATTTTTTATTTAAAAAAATGTATTGTGGCATAATCAAAAATGATACAAAAAATTATTAAGTAATAGTCAACAAATGGAAAAACTAACTTCACATTTTTATTTAAAAAAGTGTATTGTGGCATAATCAAAAATAATACAAAAAATAATTAAGTCATAGACATCAAATGGAAAACCTAACCTCACATTTTTTATTTAAAAAAATGTATTGTGGCATAATCAAAAATAATACAAAAAATTATTAAGTAATAGACATCAAATGGAAAACCTAACCTCACATTTTTTTATTTAAAAAAATGTATTGTGGCATAATCAAAAATGATACAAAAAATTATTAAGTAATAGTCAACAAATGGAAAAACTAACTTCACATTTTTATTTAAAAAAGTGTATTGTGGCATAATCAAAAATAATACAAAAAATAATTAAGTCATAGACATCAAATGGAAAACCTAACGTCAAATTTTTTATTTAAAAAAATGAATTGTGGCATAATCAAAAACAATACAAAAAATTATTAAGTCATAGACATCAAATGGAAAACCTAACCTCACATTTTTTATTGTTTTTTTTTTAAATATGTATTGTGGCATAATCTAAAATGATACAAAAAATTAATAAGAAATAGTCATCAAATGGAAAACCTAACTTCACATTTTTTATTTTTTTTTATTTAAAAATATGTATTGTGGCATAATCAAAAATAATACATAAAATAATTAAGTCATAGACATCAAATGGAAAACCTAACCTCACATTTTTTATTTAAAAAAATGTATTGTGGCATAATCAAAAATAATACAAAAAATTATTAAGTAATAGACATCAAATGGAAAACCTAACCTCACATTTTTTATTTAAAAAAATGTATTGTGGCATAATCAAAAATAATACAAAAAATTATTAAGTAATAGACATCAAATGGAAAACCTAACCTCACATTTTTTATTTAAAAAAATGTATTGTGGCATAATCAAAGATAATACAAAAAATTATTAAGTAATAGACATCAAATGGAAAACCTAACTTCACATTTTTTATTTAAAAAAGTGTATTGTGGCATAATCAAAAATAATACAAAAAATAATTAAGTAATAAACATCAGATGGAAAACCTAACCTCACATTTTTTATTTAAAAAAATGTATTGTGGCATAATCAAAAATAATACAAAAAATTATTAAGTAATAGACATCAAATGGAAAACCTAACCTCACATTTTTTATTTAAAAAAATGTATTGTGGCATAATCAAAAATAATACAAAAAATTATTAAGTAATAGACATCAAATGGAAAACATAAACTAACATTTTTTATTTTTTGTTATTAAAAAATATGTATTGTGGCATAATCTAAGATAATACAAAAAATAATTAAGTCATAGACATCAAATGGAAAACCTAACCTCACATTTTTTATTTAAAAAAATGAATTGTGGCATAATCAAAAATAATACAAAAAATTATTAAGTAATGGACATCAAATGGAAAACCTAACCTCACATTTTTTATTTAAAAAAATGAATTGTGGCATAATCAAAAATGATACAAAAAATTATTAAGTAATAGACATCAAATGGAAAACCTAACCTCACATTTTTTATTTTAAAAAATGTATTGTGGCATAATCAAAAATAATACAAAAAATTATTAAGTAATTGACATCAAATGGAAAACCTAACCTCACATTTTTTATTTAAAAAAATGTATTGTGGCATAATCAAAAATGATACAAAAAATTATTAAGTAATAGTCAACAAATGGAAAAACTAACTTCACATTTTTTATTTAAAAAAGTGTATTGTGGCATAATCAAAAATAATACAAAAAATTATTAAGTAATAGACATCAAATGGAACACCTAACTTCACATTTTTTATTTAAAAATGTGTATTGTGGCATAATCAAAAATAATACAAAAAATAATTAAGTCATAGACATCAAATGGAAAACCTAACCTCACATTTTTTATTTAAAAAAATGTATTGTGGCATAATCAAAAATAATACAAAAAATTATTAAGTAATAGACATCAAATGGAAAACCTAACCTCACATCTTTTATTTAAAAAAATGTATTGTGGCATAATCAAAAATAATACAAAAAATTATTAAGTAATAGACATCAAATGGAAAACCTAACCTCACATTTTTTATTTAAAAAAATGAATTGTGGCATAATCAAAAATGATACAAAAAATTATTAAGTAATAGACATCAAATGGAAAACCTAACCTCACATTTTTTATTTAAAAAAATGAATTGTGGCATAATCAAAAATGATACAAAAAATTATTAAGTAATAGACATCAAATGGAAAACCTAACCTCACATTTTTTATTTAAAAAAATGTATTGTGGCATAATCAAAAATAATACAAAAAATTATTAAGTAATAGACATCAAATGGAAAATCTAACTTCACATTTTTAATTTATAAAAATGTATTGTGGCATAATCAAAAATGATACAAAAAATTATTAAGTAATAGACATCAAATGGAAAACCTAACCTCACATTTTTTATTTAAAAAAATGTATTGTGGCATAATCAAAAATAATACAAAAAATTATTAAGTAATAGACATCAAATGGAAAACCTAACCTCACATTTTTTTTTAAAAAAAATGTATTGTGGCATAATCAAAAATGATCCAAAAAATTATTAAGTAATAGACATCAAATGGAAAACCTAACCTCACATTTTTTATTTAAAAAAATGTATTGTGGCATAATCAAAAATAATACAAAAAATTATTAAGTAATAGACATCAAATGGAAAACCTAACCTCACATTTTTTATTTAAAAAAATGTATTGTGGCATAATCAAAAATAATACAAAAAATTATTAAGTAATAGACATCAAATGGAAAATCTAACTTCACATTTTTAATTTATAAAAATGTATTGTGGCATAATCAAAAATGATACAAAAAATTATTAAGTAATAGACATCAAATGGAAAACCTAACCTCACATTTTTTATTTAAAAAAATGTATTGTGGCATAATCAAAAATAATACAAAAAATTATTAAGTAATAGACATCAAATGGAAAACCTAACCTCACATTTTTTATTTAAAAAAATGAATTGTGGCATAATCAAAAATGATACAAAAAATTATTAAGTAATAGACATCAAATGGAAAACCTAACCTCACATTTTTTATTTAAAAAAATGTATTGTGGCATAATCAAAAATAATACAAAAAATTATTAAGTAATAGACATCAAATGGAAAATCTAACTTCACATTTTTAATTTATAAAAATGTATTGTGGCATAATCAAAAATGATACAAAAAATTATTAAGTAATAGACATCAAATGGAAAACCTAACCTCACATTTTTTATTTAAAAAAATGTATTGTGGCATAATCAAAAATAATACAAAAAATTATTAAGTAATAGACATCAAATGGAAAACCTAACCTCACATTTTTTATTTAAAAAAATGTATTGTGGCATAATCAAAAATAATACAAAAAATTATTAAGTAATAGACATCAAATGGAAAACCTAACCTCACATTTTTTATTTAAAAAAATGTATTGTGGCATAATCAAAGATAATACAAAAAATTATTAAGTAATAGACATCAAATGGAAAACCTAACTTCACATTTTTTATTTAAAAAAGTGTATTGTGGCATAATCAAAAATAATACAAAAAATAATTAAGTAATAAACATCAGATGGAAAACCTAACCTCACATTTTTTATTTAAAAAAATGTGTTGTGGCATAATCAAAAATAATACAAAAAATTATTAAGTAATAGACATCAAATGGAAAACCTAACCTCACATTTTTTATTTAAAAAAATGTATTGTGGCATAATCAAAGATAATACAAAAAATTATTAAGTAATAGACATCAAATGGAAAACCTAACCTCACATTTTTTATTTAAAAAAATGTATTGTGGCATAATCAAAAATAATACAAAAAATTATTAAGTAATAGACATCAAATGGAAAACATAAACTAACATTTTTTATTTTTTGTTATTAAAAAATATGTATTGTGGCATAATCTAAGATAATACAAAAAATAATTAAGTCATAGACATCAAATGGAAAACCTAACCTCACATTTTTTATTTAAAAAAATGAATTGTGGCATAATCAAAAATAATACAAAAAATTATTAAGTAATGGACATCAAATGGAAAACCTAACCTCACATTTTTTATTTAAAAAAATGAATTGTGGCATAATCAAAAATGATACAAAAAATTATTAAGTAATAGACATCAAATGGAAAACCTAACCTCACATTTTTTATTTTAAAAAATGTATTGTGGCATAATCAAAAATAATACAAAAAATTATTAAGTAATTGACATCAAATGGAAAACCTAACCTCACATTTTTTATTTAAAAAAATGTATTGTGGCATAATCAAAAATGATACAAAAAATTATTAAGTAATAGTCAACAAATGGAAAAACTAACTTCACATTTTTTATTTAAAAAAGTGTATTGTGGCATAATCAAAAATAATACAAAAAATTATTAAGTAATAGACATCAAATGGAACACCTAACTTCACATTTTTTATTTAAAAATGTGTATTGTGGCATAATCAAAAATAATACAAAAAATAATTAAGTCATAGACATCAAATGGAAAACCTAACCTCACATTTTTTATTTAAAAAAATGTATTGTGGCATAATCAAAAATAATACAAAAAATTATTAAGTAATAGACATCAAATGGAAAACCTAACCTCACATCTTTTATTTAAAAAAATGTATTGTGGCATAATCAAAAATAATACAAAAAATTATTAAGTAATAGACATCAAATGGAAAACCTAACCTCACATTTTTTATTTAAAAAAATGAATTGTGGCATAATCAAAAATGATACAAAAAATTATTAAGTAATAGACATCAAATGGAAAACCTAACCTCACATTTTTTATTTAAAAAAATGAATTGTGGCATAATCAAAAATGATACAAAAAATTATTAAGTAATAGACATCAAATGGAAAACCTAACCTCACATTTTTTATTTAAAAAAATGTATTGTGGCATAATCAAAAATAATACAAAAAATTATTAAGTAATAGACATCAAATGGAAAACCTAACCTCACATTTTTTATTTAAAAAAATGTATTGTGGCATAATCAAAAATAATACAAAAAATTATTAAGTAATAGACATCAAATGGAAAACCTAACCTCACATTTTTTATTTAAAAAAATGTATTGTGGCATAATCAAAAATAATACAAAAAATTATTAAGTAATAGACATCAAATGGAAAACCTAACCTCACATTTTTTTTTAAAAAAAATGTATTGTGGCATAATCAAAAATGATCCAAAAAATTATTAAGTAATTGACATCAATGGAAAACCTAACCTCACATTTTTTTTTTTGTTTAAAAATATGAAATGTGGCATAATGTAAAAATGTGGCATAATGTAAAATGATACAAAAAATTAATAATAAATAGTCATCAAATGGAAAACCTAACTTCACATTTTTTATTTTTTTTTATTTAAAAATATGTATTGTGGCATAATCAAAAATAATACATAAAATAATTAAGTCATAGATATCAAATGGAAAACCTAACCTCACATTTTTTATTTAAAAAAATGTATTGTGGCATAATCAAAAATAATACAAAAAATTATTAAGTAATAGACATCAAATGGAAAACCTAACCTCACATTTTTAATTTATAAAAATTTATTGTGGCATAATCAAAAATGATACATAAAATTATTAAGTAATAGACATCAAATGGAAAACCTAACCTCACATTTTTTATTGTTTTTTTTTTAAATATGTATTGTGGCATAATCTAAAATGATACAAAAAATTAATAAGAAATAGTCATCAAATGGAAAACCTAACTTCACATTTTTTATTTTTTTTTATTTAAAAATATGTATTGTGGCATAATCAAAAATAATACATAAAATAATTAAGTCATAGATATCAAATGGAAAACCTAACCTCACATTTTTTATTTAAAAAAATGTATTGTGGCATAATCAAAAATAATACAAAAAATTATTAAGTAATAGACATCAAATGGAAAACCTAACCTCACATTTTTAATTTATAAAAATTTATTGTGGCATAATCAAAAATGATACATAAAATTATTAAGTAATAGACATCAAATGGAAAACCTAACCTCACATTTTTTATTGTTTTTTTTTTAAATATGTATTGTGGCATAATCTAAAATGATACAAAAAATTAATAAGAAATAGTCATCAAATGGAAAACCTAACTTCACATTTTTTATTTTTTTTTATTTAAAAATATGTATTGTGGCATAATCAAAAATAATACATAAAATAATTAAGTCATAGACATCAAATGGAAAACCTAACCTCACATTTTTTATTTAAAAAAATGTATTGTGGCATAATCAAAAATGATACAAAAAATTTTTAAGTAATAGTCATCAAATGGAAAAACTAACTTCACATTTTTTATTTAAAAAAGTGTATTGTGGCATAATCAAAAATGATCCAAAAAATTATAAAGTAATAGTCAACAAATGGAAAACCTAACTTCACATTTTTTATTTTTTTTTATTTAAAAATATGTATTGTGGCGTTATCTAAAATGATACAAAAAATTATTAAGTAATAGACATCAAATGGAAAATCTAACCTCACATTTTAATTTTTTTTTATTTAAAAATATGTATTGTGGCATAAACAAAAATGATACAAAAAATTATTAAGTAATAGACATCAAATGGAAAATCTAACCTCACATTTTAATTTTTTTTTATTTAAAAATATGTATTGTGGCATAATCAAAAATGATACAAAAAATTATTAAGTGATAGACATCAATGGAAAACCTAACCTCACATTTTTTATTTAAAAAAGTGTAGACATCAAATGGAAAACCTAACCTCACATTTTTTATTTAAAAAAGTGTATTGTGGCATAATCAAAAATAATACAAAAGATAATTAAGTAATAGACATCAAATCGAAAACCTAACCTTACATTTTTTATTTAAAAAAATGTATTGTGGCATAATCAAAAATGATCCAAAAAATTATTAAGTAAAAGTCATCAAATGGAAAACCTAACATCACATTTTTTATTTTTTTTTATTTAAAAATATGTATTGTGCCGTAATCTAAAATGATACAAAAAATTATTAAGTAATAGACATTAATGGAAATCCTAACCTCACATTTTTTTTTGTTTAAAAATATGAAATGTGGCATAATGTAAAAATGTGGCATAATGTAAAATGATACAAAAAATAATTAAGTAATAAACATCAATGGAAAACCTAACCTCACATTTTTTGTTTATTTGTTTAAAAATATGTAATGTGGCATAATCTAAAATGATACGAAAAATTATTAAGTAATAGACATCAAATGGAAAACCTAAAATCACATTTTTTTATTTTTTTTACTTAAAAATGTGTATTGTTGCGTTATCTAAAATTATACAAAAAATAATTAAGTAATAGACATCAAATGGAAAACCTAACCTCACATTTTTTATTTAAAAAAGTTTATTGTGGCATAATCAAAAATAATACAAAAGATAATTAAGTAAAAGACATCAAATGGAAACCTAACCTCACATTTTTTATTTAAAAAAATGTATTGTGGCATAATCAAAAATGATGCAAAAAATTATTAAGTAATAGACATCAATGGAAAACCTAACCTCACATTTTTTTTTATTTATTTAAAAATATGTAATATGGCAAAATCTAAAATGATACAAAAAATTATTAAAAATTATTAAGTAATAGACATCAAATGGATAACCTAAAATCACATTTTTTTATTTTTTTTACTTAAAAATGTGTATTGTTGCGTTATCTAAAATTATACAAAAAATTATTAAGTAATAGACATCAAATGGAAAACCTAACCTCACATTTTTAATTTTTTTTTATTTAAAAATATGTATTGTTTCATAAACTAAAATAATACAAAAAATTATTAAGTAATAGACATCAAATGGAACACCTAACTTCACATTTTTTATTTAAAAAAGTGTATTGTGGCATAATCAAAAATAATACAAAAAATAATTAAGTCATAGACATCAAATGGAAAACCTAACCTCACATTTTTTATTTAAAAAAATAAATTGTGGCATAATCAAAAATAATACAAAAAATTATTTTGTAATAGACATCAAATGGAAACCTAACCTCACATTTTTTATTTAAAAAAATGTATTGTGGCATAATCAAAAATGATCCAAAAAATTATTAAGTAAAAGTCATCAAATGGAAAACCTAACATCACATTTTTTATTTTTTTTTATTTAAAAATATGTATTGTGGCACAATCTAAAGTGATACAAAAAATTATTAAGTAATAAACATCAATGGAAAATCTAACCTCACATTTTAATTTTTTTTTTAAAAATATGTATTGTGGCATAATCAAAAATGATACAAAAAATTATTAAGTAATAAACATCAATGGAAAATCTAACCTCACAGTTTAATTTTTTTTTTAAAAATATGTATTGTGGCATAATCAAAAATGATACAAAAAATTATTAAGTAATAGACATGGGTCCATACATATTATCAGAATCATATTATATCAAACAATGTGTTTAACAAAATTTACTGTTTCAAACCATCATACCAACGAAATCTTACTTGTCTGGAAGAATATTTATTCGGAATGTAATAAAGTAAAATGGAGACCAATACAAATATAAAATATTAAACTGACAAACCGCGCATGAAATCAGAGATCTATTCAAAAGAATTTAGTTCGTCGAAATCCCAATGAATCAAGGTCGTATAGAATCAAAACCGTAAAATATCAAAATGTAAGGATCTAAGCGCTGCTTGCCATGTGTTAGTCAAAAAAATCTCTCGGGTTAAATGAATTTTGATGAGACATTCTAGCTATACGCGAGTAAGAAATTTACGATATATTTTAGGCTTTTAAGCTAACAACAATTAGATGGCGCTACCTGAAATTTAACAGATATTTTAATTTTTTAACCTTTTTATATAAATGATTTTGCTGTATGTTCGTATGCTCTACCAAGAATTATCTACAAGGTGAAAAAGTCACCGGATGAGTTGCGAAATCATTTAAATGGGAAAAAAGTTGTCCATTTTCTGGAGTAATTAAATGGTGTTCTAAGCTGGATAGTATGAGGGACGTTAATTTTAATATTTAAATAAAGAGGGGGTAATCCCACCCAACTTTCCGATAACTCCTAGTAATTGTTTAATCGATTATATTAGTTTTTCTGCCTCAAAAACATGCAAAAATTTAGTTTTAAAGAATTTTAAAAAATTAAATTATTGGCCAATTTTTTTTACTTTTTATAATTTTGGCTATAACTTTCACAAGTATTATTTTAAAATTATGAAATAATTCACACGTAGTGTATTTTTTGATCCCTTTCGGATGTATTATTTACTTTTTTGATTTATTTTATCATTTTTATTAAAACGAAAGGACAAAAAAATTTAAAAAATTCTTTATTTTGGTTTTAACAATTACAATTTTAAATTCGAAGAAACTTAGATATATTTTAAAATAGTTTTATAGACTAGTCAACAAGTGGTTTTTGGTCCAAACTTTTTTCTTCACCTCCAAAAAATATGAACAAGGTGTCATTCGATTCGGAATAGCGTGTAGATGATTTTTTTTTAAACAATTAACTGAAAAATAAAAATGGGATTTGGTTTTTTCAAATATCTCAAAAACTATGTAACATCTTTCAAATTTGAAAAAAGATTTAAAAAGAGGAGGTAATTTACCAACAAAAAACTATACCTCCTAGAACTGTAGGACCAATATTTATAATTTTCCCTGAGTGTTGAAAATACAGCCGAAAACGGGGACTTCGGCTTTCGTAAGAAGCGCCGTCCACTTTGGACCTTTAATGAATAAATATTATTTAAACTTATTAAATATGAAAATTAAAAATTGAAAAAATTCAGGCATGTGAATAATAATCCGCGGTCAAAAATTTTTATCGCGTTTTTTGTATAAATTAGTTAACAATTTTTTCCTACTTGAATATTGTTAAATAAGAGAAGAGATTCCCATTGGAAAAATGCAAAAAAATTTTTTTTTTCATATTACTTTTGATTCGTTTTTTTATGATCAGAAGTCACATGAAAATGATTTTTAAATTTTTTTATTTCTTATTGTTTAAAAAAATTGTTATAAACAAATGCGTTGTTTATAAGATAAATTAAAATTTCTTTTTTGGAAACATAATCTTTGATGCAAATTATGATTTTTACAAAAAAATCGTTGCTTAATTTTTTTTTAATTGCTTGAAAACGTATTTGTTAATTAACAATTTTTTTCTATCACCTGTAAGTATTATTAAGGAACCATTTTTTTAACATAATTTATCCTATTCTTTGATAACTAAAAAAATTGCTTTATTTTAATTTTTATTGTTTATTTAATAAAGAATTTGTTAAGTATAAACAATTAAATTTTTTTTATATATTTTTTTTTCTTTTTCTACATAATGGAACAAAAACAACCAAGTCTTATTTTTTTAGAAAAATTATTTATATGGTAGAAAAAATTGCTAATTAACAAATACGTTTTTAATAAAAAAAATGAAAAATAAATTTTTTTAAAAATCATTTTCATGTGACTTCTGATCATAAAAAAACGGATCAAACAGTAATCAAGCTTTTTAATTTTTAACCAAAGTAAATTGTTAATAACAAAGTGAAAAATAACAATTTTTTAATTTTTCTAACAGGAATCTCTTCTAGGACCTTTCAAAAATAGGTCCAAAACAGGAAAAAAAATTATTCAGATTTGTTATTTAACAATTATCGCACTTACAATGTTCATGTTCATGTAGGAAAAAATTGTTAATTAACTAATGCATAATTAATAGAAAAATAGCGATAAAAATTTTTTGGCCACTGTTTCTTGTTCATAAATCTATCCAGGAGATGCCTTAATTTTTTCAATTTTTAATTTTCATATTTAATAAGTTTAAATAATATTTATTCATTAAAGGTCCAAATAGTCGGAGCGGGCTGACTTAAGAATGATGGTAAAATGGAATAAATTTGTAACCGCTCATTTTTCGTGGAATCATGTAGGGGAAGGCAATATAAAAGACTTCTCGTCGCGTGTCAGTTAAAAGCACTGCCAGATGGTTTTTTATTTTAAACAATTTGGATGGAAAATTGGTTTTTTCTACTTTTCGGAAAAACTGTGCATCTTAGAGAAAAGTAATGCACAGGCAAAATATGAACAATCAAAAGACCAATAAAATGATCTCTGAAAGATCAAAATTCGTTCAAAAGTTATTGCAAAAAACCGCAAAAAATGTGATTTTTTGGCTTTTTTTCAATTGTTTATAGGATTGTTATTAATAATTAAAATGCAATAAGTATGCCCAAAAGTTACGAGTC
Organism: Neocrepidodera transversa; assembly: GCA_963243735.1. Taxonomy (NCBI): domain Eukaryota; kingdom Metazoa; phylum Arthropoda; class Insecta; order Coleoptera; family Chrysomelidae; genus Neocrepidodera; species Neocrepidodera transversa. Next base: position 287,146 of record CAUJLB010000079.1, on the reverse strand, counting down.
TTAACATATCCAACAGGTGTGTGCGAGATGAGCGCTGGACAATAAATAGTTTTTGCAAAATCCTATTTATTTATCCCGTTTTACTAATTATGCAACAACTTTAAACCATTATTGTGAGAAAAGTTATTATTGAAAAAGATTCTACAACAAGTCATTTTAAAGTTGAAGAACTGAATTAGACTTGTACTTTAACAAAATGTTGATTTTTTGTCGAAAGCCCTTTTGAATTATGTAAATAAACATGTTGAGGAAAAGAGCTGGTTTTTTTTAATAGAATAAGTTGGAAACTATTCATGTCAGCGAAATAAAATTTGCAGGATTCGAATACCAATTACAAAACACGTTTCGAATTCTAAGTTCGACAAAATTAAAATACATTCTTAGTTTAGAGTTTTATATTATCTTTCAGCTGATGAAAATCCCATTTTATTATCTTTAATATTTTAAGTTATTCAATTTAGTTTAAAATCGTAATAACATTTCAATTTTTTTTGTTAAAAATTTAACATTTTTTTTTTTAAATTTTGAAATTATAAAATTTTTTTTTACAAATTTAAGGGTATTTTTTTTAATTTTTAATATTAAAATTTATCAAAAAAAAATAATTAAATAAGGTAAAAATTATTTAAAAATTTAAATAAAAGCTAGCGGCGAAACTATGCGGATTTAGAAAAAAACGTAAAGAAAAAATTTTGTAGGAATTTTTATGTTCTACAATGTTCATTTGTAATTTTTCATAAAAATCCATAATTTAGACTCAAAATCTAAAAAACGGCGCAATAGTCTGTATATATTTCTTTCACGCCATCTAGAGGCGAAACAATGCGAGATTAATCATGCTATAAATGGTATAAATGGATTCAGGTGATCTCAAAACTTAAAGATCCGTTAAAATTTGGGTACGACCAAAAAATCATAATTGCCATACTTTTCTTCTATACAACTTGATGGGTTCTGAAAGTAAAAAGAGTAGTTTTGACAATTTTTATTTTTGAAATGTAGTAATCTTATTTTTGAAAATAGAAAGAATACGCATTTAGCTTTTTTGTTAGAGAATAAATATCACGTGACTTTTGTTGTTGTCGGTTAGAGGAACCAACAAAAATGTGCTTGTATACTCATAAATTTGGTGTAAAAATTATTTTTCTAGTATTTCCCGGTTAATATCACAACTAAAAATATGCGGTTTTTCCTTTTATTTAAAATATTTATTATAAGAGCGCGTCTGTGACACTTTTTCCAAATTTACCTAAAAAAAAGTTGATAGTCGTCCCACTTTTACTAAAAATAATTTAAAAAAAGTTCCATAGACGCCCTCTCAAGAATTAAATCCGAAATCGATTGGTGAAAACCGCAGCTTTCTATCTATAATATTAACGGAGCGCCCGTCCAAAAACAATTTCAGGCAAGATAACATATATGGTATTGGCGCGCTTCGTGGCTGTTTTTAAATTTTATCTGTGACGTATTTCTGCAGGGACATCATTAATTTTATTTTCCTACGATCACTACCCAAAGTAGGCTTTTGCACACTCAAATCTAACCGCAAAGTTGATGTTTTCCGTGATCTGTAATAATTTGACATTATTGTCGCTCTAGCGCGTACTTTTCCGCTCGCCTGTTTTCAATTACAATAAACTAAAGAAAGGTAGTAAATAATAGGTATATTAAAACAAAATGTAGGGCAGTCTGAATATTTTAGTTGAAATATTAATATTTGAAGATATTTCAAACGAAATTAAACTTTATTTTATAAAATGTATCTAGTAAAAATTAAACAGTCAGAAGGTACACCTAGATACACCTAGGTACACCTATATGCAATAGTGATTGCATATTTAAGTACCCTACTTACTATTTTGTGCAAATAGTAGACTATGAAATTAATGAAACGTCATTATTTCATTTTTAGTTTATGAAAAGTGTATTTTTCATGTTTTTTTTTAATTATTTGTCTAAAATAATGTGATCGTAGAAAAAATCTTGTGTGAAATTCGAGCAGAAAGTGCTTCGCCGCTTTCGGCAGATTGCCCGCGCTCCGCTACGCGTCGCGCGGTCAACTCTCTGCCTCAAGCGGCAAAGTATCACTTTCCGCTCTTAATACACAAATAGCTATTTTTTAAGTACGGACCTGTTATTTTTTATGACAAATCGTTTTTAAATGTTGTAGTAGATTACCTCTTTATATGATAATAAGTTATTAACGACGTTTTGCACTTATTTCATCATCATCAAATAACGTCCAATTCAAAATTATTTACTTTATTATGTAAGCAGAATTATTATTAGTGTCCAAAATAACCTATTTTTAATTTTTTTTTAAAAACGCAAGATGTTTTTAAATTAACTGTGACAATAATAAATTTATTTTACCACTCAATTTGAATTAAAAATAAAGATAAGTAACGTTTTAGTATATTCTCTCCAACAAGCTGCCATTTTAATTGATTAATTTGCTCCACTTCAGTGAAAATAGTAATTTATGCAACAAGTGTATAAAGTGGTACGTTTTTTCACAAATGGAAATTTCATGAGTAACAGCGGTTTTTCTAATAATAATAGATATATTTTTTTATTTACTGTCAGTGTTTCATTTTCAATTTCACTATCCATAATAACGTAACTCAGGTATGGGATTTTTAATACAAATCCCGATGCACGTCACAAGTGATGTCATTCTTTCATTATAGTACTACCAATTAATTAAAATTTCCCCAAATATGTAAAATAATCCGAAACCAACGACTATTCACGAGTATCCATGAACGTAGTTACAGTACTGAAAATCGAAAAATGCAATTGTTATTAGTTTGACAATTTTAGAATGATCTCAATTATATTAGCTTATTCACGTCTTATTCTTGATAATATAAAGTTTCTTAAAATATTACAATATTACAATATAACAGCGATTCAAGTGATTTCGATTTGAATTAGGAGAAAAGATTTATTTTTTGTAGGAATTACGAATATTAGTAGTTGAATTGCTTCTTTTAAGTAAAAATATGTGTTTTTTAAACAGAACATTGTTTTATTTTAATAAAAATAAACACTTTGCTACCTTTTTTATATTTCTTTTTTATTTATTTCAAAATAATTAAATATAATATATACATTTAAAATAATAACAAAGCCAAACAACATAAATTCCTACATTCATCGACTATTTTGACGAGCAGGCAACACTGTAGCGTCCTGACATCATAAATGATCTATGACGTGCATCGGGATTTGTATTAAAAATCCCATATACGCAACTTAAAAATTGTAAGTTTAAAATATTGGATTATTTTCCAATTAACGCATTTAAAACAATGATTACGCTCATTATATATACATATAATCTAATAATATAATCATATGTATTCGAAAAGGCAATCAACCAATTTGCAACTTCTATTAATTTCATCTCCTGTGCTATTTGTATTTGAACACTTCTATTGATTTTATCTACTGTGCTATTTTTAAGAATGAAATTGCAATTCATTCAGAAATTCTTAGTATTCATATAAAAGTGCAAATTTGTGCGAGGGCCCTTGAATCAGTTATGAAAAATACTCCAAAATTCAGCTGGCAGGGGTTCGACAAAAATCACTTTTGATGGCCTAATTTTAGATAGATCTTAACAATTTGTTTATCAACAAAGGCAAACGTATAACTGAGGCATCTGTACGAGTACTTTTTTCAAATAGAAATTTTTTTATGAGATAAAAAATAATGAAGCTGGCCCATTTTGTCAATTTTTTCTCAAAAATTAAAAAAAAAGTACTTCGAGAGATGCCTAGATCCAACCTTTCTTAATCCAAAAGTAAAAAATATCTTGAATTTTTGAACCACAATCCGAGTAGTTTGATTTTTGCCGTACCTTGTTTTACTAACAATCACATTAGGGTTAAACCCCTCTTAAAGTCAAATCACAGTTCGTGTTCTTGTATGCAGTCAAGGTCAAAGGTGACTTGATATTTTTTTTTTCATGTAAAGGTGTGGAAGAATTGCACTGATCAACTTTGTCAACTTATGGAAAGCGTGAAATAAAGTTAACGTTATGGCACTTTATTCAACGCTTTTTTACTTTATTTCACTCTGACCATAAACAGTCATTTTAAGCGTTATAAACCGGTAAAATACAAGGTACTTTAAATATAGGGCGTAGAAAAATGTATATATGATATGTTATTGTCTTTAATCTGTAAATTATTTATTTGTCATGTTATGTTTTAATATTTTTTTAAAAAATGTGTTTTATTTTTCAATTGCATTTTTGCTAACTGGCTTTTTTTAGTTAATACAAAAATGAAACATTTATTATTCGCAAATAGTATTTACAGATTCTTTATTTCTTAAACTAGGGTATAGATATCTATATGCAAACTTATTCGAAAATAGTGTTTTAGATTAGGTAGTTTGTTTCAATTTTATTAACTAATGAAAATTCGATGTGCCAAAAAGCGTTTCTGAAAGTGCTCTCAATATATAATATAATCTTATCATGCGTTTTAATTAATATTATGAAATAAGAAACACATTGAAGCTTATTCGTCAAAACTATCAGATGATAACAAGAGAGGCACGTTCGGGACGGATATGCTATATACGAGGTGTTTCAGAATTCGGCGTTCTACCGTAGACTCCTCTCATTAAATAAAGAATATCTCGGTCAGGAACCAATATTCAACAATTATTAGTATTCGAAATTTTATCAATCAAAACGGTTTTTTCGCTTTAAAATTAAATATTTTTTTAACGAAAATTTGCAGCTGTGTAACTAGATTAACGACCCTCATTGTGACCAGACATTTTTTCCAATCTTTTTAAGTAGTGGCGTTCTAGCTAGGTATGGCCGAACATTTTACCCCCAATTTTCTACGCCACTGGAGAATTTTTAAAAAATTGTTTTTTTTATTGCTTGTTTAATTTAGTGAAAAAATATATAACATTTGATATGGATAAGATGAGAAAAATTAGATAGGATTGAGGCATGGAGAGTGTTTCAGTATAGCGCGGTCCAGCATTTTTTTAAGTAATGATTCCTCATGTCTAAATCATTGTAGCATATTAAATTGATAATACTAAAATACAATTTTCGTGTTAGAAAAGGTAGAAGAGGCAAAAAAGCTAACGCGTGCTATACTAAAACCCTGCGTGCCAAATTTCCGTACAATTTTTTTTTTAAAAATATACCCATTTCCAATGCTATGCATTTTTTCACAAAGTTAAACAAGCAATTGAAAAAAAAACAATTTTGAATACTTATACAGTGCTGTAGAAATTGGTGGCAAAATATTCGGCCATACCCAACTGGAACGCCACTGGTAAAATGTTTTGAAAAAAATTGTCTCGTCATAATAAAGGTCGTTAATCTAGTAACTTGGGTGCAAGGTTTTGTTAAAAATATTTATTGTTAAAAAAGTTACAGCGAATATTTTTTATTTTATGTGTAGAGTTTACCATAACTGGTTGAACGTCGAATTCTGAAACAACCTGTATATAAATAATGATATAAAAATACCAAGTTTCAGGGTTCCTTATTAATATTTAAATAATTGTCATCGATAACTGGAATGTACAGTTTTATTGTCTTCTGAAAATTATAGATGTCGTATACCATCATCTTTTGATGTTTGGATTTCTTCTAAATTCATTTAACTGTATAAAAATCTCATATTAAAATTTATTATACGGAATATTTATTACTTACATCTAAGTTCCACAATTTCATCTTGATCATATTTATCTGCCGGACCCAACCCTGCCGTATTATACAGGGTGGTCCACCGGTAACGCCTCGGTCTGTAGACCAAAAACTGAACACTTTTTTTAAAATCTGTTTTCACACTGAGATTTATATCAGAAAAAACAATATTCTAAAAATATTTTAAATTATACAGGATGCTCCAGGAAAGTGAAACATATGAAGGTCATATTTTTTTTTAAATGGAACACCCTATATTTTTTATATTTTTAGACTCTTCCCGAGAAGTTGATTTCAAAAACATATTACACTTATATTCTAAAGTAAATAGTTTTGAAGTTACAGACAATTGAAAATCGCATTTTTTCAAATTTAAGTGATTGCTCCAGCCAAATGACGTAAAATCGGATAAAATGGCTTACATGTCCTTATCTTAACTCTTTGAGTTCTACTTGATGGCGTGAGAACAAAATGTATACAGGGTGATCAAAATTTGCGTACTTTTGATCACCCTCTATACATTTTGTTCTTATGCCATCAAGTAGAACTAAAAACTTAAGATAGGGGCATGTAAGCCGTTTTATCCGTTTTAGCCGATCATGCCAAACAGGGTCAAATGCAACCGCGCAGGACTCCTTGATTTTCAATCATGTTGTTTCTTCATGTTGTGTGACATAAGTGAGAAGGTCATATTGATGGTCACTAATAATTTCCAAGTATATTAAAACGTGTTGGTTAATAGATTTCTCCATAATTTTTGATATTACAAAAAGCAGTGCAACAGTTGCTTGGCAAGGTCTTTTTTAGACTTTTTACCTCTCGGCCTTCAGATAAGAGAGGTATAGTAATTATGTTCAAAATTGGGTAGTGAGTTTTCAATGAATAAACACGCTTTAGGGTCCCTAGCATACAATTTTGATATTTTCGCGAAGTGTGTGTGTGTGTGAGTGTGTGTATGTGTGGGTGTGTGTGTGTGTGTGTGTGTGTGTGTGTGTGGTTTGAAATTTTAAAGAATTTATTGACATTAAAATTTTTTGGGAAATTATATTAAAAGAAAATTTTGGTTATATAAGTAATGGTAAGAAATAGACAAAAGTCATTAACAGAATTTTTTAACTATATCAAATAAAAAAACGTTAATTTCGAAAAAAAAAACAGGTGAAATTAGAATAATAAACAGATGTCAGATATTAAATTTTAAAAGAAATGTCATATGTTTTTATAGAAGGTATTGAATGATGAAAAAGGTTAAAGGGATAAAAAATATATAATAATAATAATAATACTAGCCCTACATTTCACCCCCTCCCCCAGAAGCCAATGGCCGGGAAGGAACGGCTATTATTATTATTTGCCGTGGCGCTCCGGGGCGACTTACTGGCTATAGGTGTAGGAAAACCCGGAAAACCTCACCACCATCATATACCAATTAAAAGAATATATTGTTATGTTATTTTCATATCTCAAAATTTTGGGGTGAGTTCTATATAGAAAAAAAAATAAACATTACAAAAAAAAATATAAAAAAAAATATAGATTTTTGTTATATCCTGGTTATGTCTCTTCTGGTGTTTTCTTTCCTTCTAAATCATCATCTTCTTGTCTTTTCCTTTTACTTATTCTATTTACTGCTTTTCCATACTTGATACAACAAAATTTCTTTCAGTAGTAACCTTTTTATCCCAATTTTCTTCTTTAATGACTTATTCTTGTTTATTTTGTAATTTTTAAATTGATGAAATTAAATGTATACGTTATTATAATTGGTGTATAATAATCTCCATGTATAATTTTTACATTTCTTCAATAATTCATAATTTTAAAATTAATATTGACCAATATAAAGTTTCAAAGTCATTCCTTGTTTATTTTTTTTTTCAACTGTCCTCCCAAAATTAATTTTTTTTTGCTACTTGATTAATAAATAAAAAAAATGTTTAATCACTTTTGACAACTTGCCATTTACTTTTTTTTGTATACTCATCCACAATTGTTGATTTTAAATACTGTGTACACCAATTACTCTTAATAAATGCTTTAAAATTAAACTTTTAACGATAAACTCTGTTTATAACATTCAAAAATCACAAAATATTTATGTTATTCAAACCTTTTAACAAATAAATAATAATTAACCTATAAAAAATGACTCATACAGAGTATTTCATTACAATATATTTTTAATAATAAAAAAAAATACGTCTAATTTCAAAATGCAAGGAAGACGTTTTGGAATAAAGAGGAATGATAAAGTAGGAAATAACAAGTTACAAAATTTAATTTGGATAGTTTTAAAGAGGAAAATTCAATTTAGAAAAATTTGGAGAAGGGGGAAAGTAGCAAATTGGAAAGTTCAATTTATATAGCGGTAATCAGAAGAGAGTGGAAGAGTAATCAGGATACATAACTTTTTTTTTTGCTAAATTTGTAATGTTTATTATTTTTGTATTTTATAGAACCGACTACAAAATTAACATTTTGGTTAATTTTAAATAAATATTTTGGAAATTTTGTTTTATGTCATTATTATTCAATTTGACACTTGCAATAAACAAATCGAACTGAAGATATTTTTATATTATACAACTTTGGTAAAAATAAAATTTTTCATATTTATAATATTGACTGAAACAGAAGTATCAAAGCTCATATTGCAACCCATCCAACACCCCTTAAATGGTTAAAGCAGCACTTCGAAATGTACTGAAAATTTTACTAATGCCTCAACACATATTGTGTAAAAATTTCAGAAAAATCGGCCAGTATTCAAAATTTATGAGTTCAGACATTTTTGTCGCTTCGTCTACTAGACTATAGGTGAGTTATAGTGCTAAATTTAGGGGGATTTTAACGCCTCGTAGGTACTAATTGGTATAGAATAGTCAACCACTATTAAAAAGTAAAATCACTTATTTTTTCTCTATAGAAGAATGCCTTTTATTATATTGGTTTCGACGATATTAAAACGAATTTACAAAAAAACTACACTAATTAAAAATTATTGTTACAGATAAAACGTCGTTAAAATGACAAGTGTGATGTACCGCTGAATTGGGATTTTAACAATTTAATCAACAACATTTCTGCTAAAAAACACAAGCACATCTTTAAATAAATAACTTGATGGTGGCCGTTGGAACACGAAACGTCGTATCTTAGATATATAACTACAATTTTGCGTCAAATTTGGGATAGGTACAATAAAACGTTCGTTTTTTTATGTATTGATATTTTTTTAAATAAAAATTCTATGCGTAAAAAACTAAAAATAGCATATTTAGTTTTTATTATTATTAAACTCTCATTTATAATATTATATTTTACTTAATATCCAAATTATAATCTTTCATATACGAAAGCTAAACCACGCAAAACAATCAGCGCATATGTTTATCTTAGAAAGTCCTCAACACATTTCAAGTGTTTTTTTTAACCAGCGAACCAGCCCATCAAAGACTGTTTCTAAGAATATAAGCAAAATACAGGGCGTGTATTATGTCTTCTCTAATACCTAAACTTCGAGACCCTTAAGAGGGGGATCTTAACAGGTACACCAAACTGACAACACTAAAATTCCAAGCACCATGTGCAAAATCAAAGTTCTGTTGTGTTACTCGAGTTGTCAGTCTCATCAGTCTATCACTGTCTTTCAGCAATAATAAAAGAGGTGCACTGTGTTTCATATATACCAACAGAAAGACGAAATTATTAAAATTATTTAATCTTCTGTGTACCAGGTGGCGCTAGCAGTATTAAAATATTAATTTCTCAGTTAAAATATATTTTGAGAATTTTCGTATTTTCCGATCGGATACCCACTTCAACCCAAGGTCGACCACAAAACAGATGTTATTTTGTTTTTGTTTGACCAGACTACCTGCTTTAGTTTTATTTGTTCCAAGTGAATTTTTGTTTCGACCATCGACTCGACTTTCGGGTTTGGCATATTTCTCAAGCAAGACACAAATGAAAGAGAACGGTAAGATATATTTTCATTTGTAGTTTGAGGTTATGTATAAGAATTAGCAGTTGTATTTTAGAAAAATAATTGTGAATTATTAATTTATCGACTTTATCTTCATATTTTTTGTAATTGCGTTTTGACTATTTTACTTTTGTTTCAGATTTTCGAACTGGTGTAAATATGGCTATGTGTTTTGTTCCTGATTGTAATGTAAACATAAGTGAATAAAAGACATGTAAGTTTTTTGTGTTTGCAACAAAAACAGCTGAGATAAAAACTTGGATTAACCCAATAAGGTATTCAAATACTATTATTAATACATAAACAAAACATTCTAATGTAAAAATTAATTTTGCAGGAGACAAGATAGAAAAAATAAATAAACTTTATTCGATTTTAGTGTGAAGCGAATGTTGAACTTTGAATCCCCAGAAAGACGGTATGTCATAATATTACATTAATTAAACATGAAAAAAGATGATTATTTATTATTTTTTTTAATTATGTTTCTTTTTAGTAAACGAACTGCAAAGATAAAAAATTTTGATGACAGTTTCGTCTCTGCTTTGAACTCAGAGGTAGCAGGGCCATCTGAAAGTATTGAATCTAAGACAGCAGTTACAAAGGGAGCTAACCTACTTCATCAGTTAAGAAAAGGAGAATGAATCCTTAATCTCAGATGATAAACAACCAAGTACTTCGTAAGTAATGTTACCAAATCAATGAAAATTGGTTAAGTCCATTCATTTAGTTTATACCGATATTCAATTAAGAGGTAGAGCTCAGACTTGACCTAATAGAAGCCTCTCACTGCCTGTCTCATTTTGAACAAGAAAAAATAAACGAGAATAAGTAGTTTGCAGCTTATTTCAGTTCTTAATTGAATATCGGTGTAAACTAAATGAATGGACTTTATTATTGTATTTTGTCTTTTAGTTATTGTTTAACGACTGAAGATGTACAAGATGCAGAAGTTCCATAAACTTTGAAAGAACCAACATATCTTAAGGAAATTCTTAAGTCAAAAACAAAATTACTTTTTAAAAACAACTAACTTGAAATTATTCAACAAAACATAAGACTAGATTTTGATTATGCTTTTATAAAAGATGATAATAATACAGGTTTACCCGATCCAAAAGTGTTTGATGACTTATGTAATTTATTAAGTGACCTAAAAATTAAGTATTATTTTAACTGTTTATTTATTTCAACTTAACTGTTTTTTATTATGTCAATAAATAATATTTGTAACAAATTTCCATTAATGTATACAATTAACAATAAAAAAAATTAACAGGTTTTTGAGACTAACAAATAATATAAAGTCCTTTTCAATTTTATTTCAGTTAATTTTTAATTGGAACTTTTATTAATTGCCGAACCCAACAAAGTTTTATCGAAGGAAAGTATTGCAATCATGATTTTTTAGCCATACCCAGATTTTAACGGATCTTTACGTTTTGAGGTCACCTGAATCCATTTATACCATTTTTAGCATGATGTCTGTCTGTGTCAAATTTTTAATTTTTAAATATTTTTATCCTATTAAATTATTTTTTTGTTTAGGTAAATTTTAATATTAAAATAAAAAAAATACTATTAAATTTGTAAGAAAAACTTTATATAATTACGATTTTTTTTTTCAAAATTTTATTAAAAAAATTGTAGGATTTTTTAAAAAAAAATTTAAATTGTATTACGATTTTAAACTAAATTGAATAACTTTAAAAACATTAAAGATATTAAAATGGGATTCTCACCTTTCAAAAAATGTTTTTTTTAAATTTTTGTAATTTTGTTTTATCAAAAAGTATAAAACAAATATTTTTTTTTCATAATTTTAAAATATTATTTGTAGAAGTTAAAGTCAAAAATGTAAAAAGTTTTGACAAAAAATTAGATTTTTTTTAATTTTTTAAACTAACTTTATGCATTTTGATCCAGAAAATCTAAAAAAAAGCTCTGCTTCGCATTTTGAATAAAATTGAATGAAATATGAATTACTTATTGATTTTAAAGTCATTCAAAAAATGTTTTAATTTTTTATACCTTGTGTAAATGGGTCATGGGCCACCCCTATAACATTTAAACGTGTTAATAGATTTATAGCAAATTTTTGTCATTATAATAGTTATTTTTGGATGTGTATGAAATGTTTCATAATTTTAAATTATTATAAAATAACTGTTGTTTGTACATCTTATACTATTAATTTTACAGAAAATTTCACACTTGATAAAAGTTTCTATATCTAATAAACTTAATAAATGGATATCAAAGATATACAGGATGAAATTAAGAGTATGTATGATTTCAAAATAACTTTTTTGTTTGTATCTCGTGTACTATTAATTTTAGAGAGTATTGAAAATATTCATTAAAATTTTTATCAGAATTGATTAAACAATTACTTTACTAGGAATGTTTAAAAAGGTGGGTGGGATTACCCCCTTTTTATTTTGTTATTTCATTTACTAATAAAACGTCTCTTTCAGATTCTTATATTTTAAGGCTTCAATTTTATTAATACAAAGTTCTTTTAGTGTCTTTCAGATTTTTAGTATTGGATCATAAATTCCCTTAATCACTTTCTTGTTCATATTTTGAAATATTGTTACTATTTTATTGTATATATTTTTCTTAACATTAGCATGATTGTAAAATTAGTATTTGTAAAAAAATAAAATTTAATAATTAACTTTAAAGCAAATCTTTTATTTCTTTTCAGTACATACAAAATATTTATTTTAACAATTAATATAAGATTTGTATCACTAATTACCTTTATTACAGTCTTTTTCGGCGTTTTTGAGTTTTACGTTCACATATTCATAAAAAATAAGTAGGCAGAAGTGAAATACCAGTGCACAGGGCTGCTCAGCACTGTTGTGAGTTATACCCGAATTTAAAAACACTTATATTATCAGTCTTTCTTTTGAGTACATTGTGCGACTGGACATTCATTACAATTTCTGTTACCGTAGTACTTTCTTGTTTTATTCGCTTAATACTACGAACACTAATTTTTAATGCATCTGATACGGGCATATAAAGGTTCGTTGTTCTCTTTCTCCTTGGTGACATATTTAATGTAATAAGTATATGATGAAAAATTCAAGGAAATTATGCCAAATGTTAATATAAGATCGCCAATACATATTGTTTAAAAGTTAAGATTTTTCTAGTAAGGTAGTAAGAAACACCTTTTCTGTAGTTTATTAGTAAGAGTCGATTCGCTTTTTTATACACTACACAATACAGATCACAATATGTATTATTATTATTTGAACTGCACATTTTCATAAGATTACTGTAACAATCACCAAAGTCCCACTTGTCAAAACGTATTTTGATCACGTTTGTTTTAATTCGCACGATTCAACTTAATAAAAATGCTTGAAACTGAAGAACTGGTTTTAGTTAATTCTAATTTGTTTTGTTTAAATAGTTTAAAATATGTTGCAAAATAAACGACATGATTCTATAACCTAACAAAACAGTCAGCTGATAATGACAATAACACTATGGCAGGTCATATTTTTAATTTTCATTTGTAATCTTGGTTGTATAAATTGTTAAAAATGCTAACCAAAACGCGCCACTTTTCACGCAGAAAATGCCTGAACTTGTGTACCGCAAGTTGCATAAGTTTTTTTTTCTAGAATACAAATCTCGAGAAATATAAATTTTTGAGATTTAATATTTTCAGAAATTAATACTGGATGCCTCATTTAGGACATCTCCTTTTCACGTTAAAATTGGTGATCACAAATTGTCAAAAATGTCAAAAACACACCTTCACTAAATGATTGATATCTTCTTTATTACTGCTTAGATTTAGTTCAAAAAAGGAGATGTCCTATTCCAATGTGTAAGCTATTATAGGTATAAATATTTCTACAAACAAAACTTTCGTTCTCGAGATTTGTATTCTACAAAATCGTCAATTTTTCTCGTCAATTTCAGTATTGCCAACTGAAATCGTGACAGCCCGTTTCGACGCCCCTCTTAAATGTAAATGCACTGGTGGCTTATAAGTGGTATTAGATATATCAAATTCCACTTTTGTATGTCAGTTAATATATTAACAGAGTCCAGACTCCAGAGTCACGGTGACGAAGATAAAATATAATAATAATAATAATAAATAATGTTTATTCAAAGAATATTTACAGGAAAATTACAATATTAATTATATTTGAGCAAACACGAAGAAAAAAATCACTAAAGGCCAATAATTATAATAATATTAGTAAAGATAATAGTAATAAAACAATTAATTACGAGGAAATTAAAATATGAGTTAAAAGCAGACAAGTGATAAAAACAGCAAGTATAAGGTGGTCCACCACGTGAGATAATATGAGAAAGTGGTTTAGGCATTGCTTTTTATTTTAATTTTTAGTTAGTTATATTACAGAAGGAAAAAGAAATAAGCCGAGCATTAAGATTAACATTAACAAATAAAACAGGTTATGGAAATACGTACAGTTTATAATAGCCTGTTAATTTATTGTTGTAATTAATAATAAAATTAATAGTATTTATTCATTACAGGCCCAACGTGGCTAGCGCTTAGGCAAGCCGGAGTCCCCCGTTTTCGGTCGTATTTTCAACACTCTGGGAAAATTATAAATATTAGTCCTACACACATAAAAAAATTATTTTAATTTAAATAAACAGAATTACTTGAAAATAACTCTTTAGATTAAAATTACACGACTTTAAAGAAATTACGTTAATCTAAAAACGTTCATTTATTTCTATTAAGAAAATCATTTTATTGGTTCGTTTTCTTATTTCAAGAATATTTTGTTGCTTCAATAAGCTGGTAGTTTTCTTATAAAATATTCGTCATTGTTAAATCAAAGATATCAATTATTTTAATTTGATAATCCGATTTTTTTATAATTAACAGCAATTATTTTGAAATAATAATTTCAAATATCTTAATAATAGAATAACCCTGTGATTCTTTAATCAACTTTTATTTATTTTGGTTTAAGTAAATAAGATTCTTAATTCATACTTCCTCACTCTTACTTTTATTTTAAGAAAATTGCTTGTTTATTTTTTAATAAACATAAGTTCAATTTTAACAAAGCGGATTTTAGAAATTTGAACCAAAATAAAATAATTTGTTAATAAAAGACAATATTTAAGTACCTATATTAAGATACATAAATGATAATTGTTTTATATTTGTATCTAAAAAATATGAGATAGGGTATCTATTCATAAATTCATATCTTAATATTTAATAAGAAATATTAATTTACTTAAATACAAATGACAATGAACTTCTTCTTTTCTATTGTATTTATTTTACCCTTTTACCCTTATGTTTCTTCTGAATTACCTATGAGTCACTTGCATACTGTTGGAACTATAATATTGAGTTTAAGTTTGCTTTCTTTACTTATTTCTTTCTTATCCATGGTGTTATTATTTAAGGCGTAATAGTAATATAGATTATTTGCTTGTTTAGATAATTAGATAATTAACTAAATTCAAATTAAATATATATTTTTTTGTTAATCTAAGCAAATAAAATTCCCAGATCAAGACAATCATATTGTTGAAACAAGTTAAATGAAATTCTTGATCCAAGAAATCCATTTTCTTCACTTAAATAATTATGGAATTGGCAGTGACCAATAAGAAATCCTCTAATTTCAAATTGTTCAACAATGTTGCCGGTCTTACAATACATTTTACTATACATGCATTATTATTAATTTACATTATCATTTAATTAAATAAAACCAATTACAAATTATCTGATATTTATGGAAACCTGTAAATAGGTATATCAAATTTGGTTTATCGGAATTCTTTGAGCATTAACATAAGTAGGTATGTTTTATGTGTGTCTAATAATCAATTATGGTGGTGTACATGAGTAAAATTAAACAAGTCATTATCGTCATGTTTAGATTTAAAACGTTCTTACATACTTCCGTAAGTACCCTAAATTCATTTTTTATTTATTTATTTACAAATTTATTATTACTTGGAAATTATATTTTTTAAATAAGCTTGACAACATGTATATTAACAACCGTTTGGACTTTCAGCGGGCATGCGTAGGTATTGTCTTCTATGTTTGTCCCAACTCCCAACCGGCTGAGTCGAGTCTCGTTAGGGGTCGTGGGTCGAGTTGTCCATTTTTATTTTAAACCAAGAAGGGAAAAAAGTCAAAGTGAAGCCATCGATAGTATTGATTGTTAGTATTCTTTGCCGTAAATTAAATATGGAGTTATCCACGTTAAATGAGAGGGTAGATGAAGAATATATATGAAGTTTAATGGTAAGTTTGTATATATTTAGATTTTTAACAATTTTTTCAGTTTTTTTTTTCAACTGTTTAATGGCGTTTTTCTAGAAAACGGTTTAGTAAATTTATTGCTAAAATATTTACTTATTTTTTTAGAAATGGATAGGTATTAACTTGGAAGAATGTATTATAATGGAAAATGATACTCTAATGGAAATCATTAAACCCTTAATAATAAGAACAAAATTGTTAGAAATTATGAAAAAGTAAAAGGGCTATCACCAAGAGGTATGTATATAGTCTAGGGTTTTTAAATGAGGAAATACTTATACATATATGTTAAATGAAATACTATAAAATTACATTTTCAATATTAAAAGTACACTTCCTTATTTTGAATCAAGAGGAGAAGTGAACTTTTTTAAATACATTTTTCAGGCAGCGTCTGATAGCACAAGAACGACATCAACGTTGTCTGATGTGGAGCTTTTGTGCCAGATCTAGGAATTTCCGATTTGTTAAATCTATATCCCTTTCCAATCTTGATGAATACATTTTTAGTCCTAGATTTGACGATTTCGACCTTAAAATTTTATTAACATCTCCTTTGGGAAATTCTATTCTGAAATATTATGACTAATTCCAAATTAAATGAAACATCAAGAAACCGATTAGTGGATATAGGTAACTATTTATTTTAGACATTAAATGTTACTGCTTTTTTTTCATTGCCAAACTTATATTAAGTTATATACATGTACCTGTGTCTTTGTGTTTGTTAATTTTACTAATCTTATGTTAAATTACATCTACATGTTTTTTGTGTTTATTTTTTTTTTCGTTTGTACTTTCATAAGTGTTTTATTGCAAATATCACGGACCCTTAACTCAAATGGAATATTTTTGTATTAAATATATTAATTTTTTCCAACCGTATAGGAGTTAAAATATAAATTTTATTTATGCTACAAAAATATATTTTAAAGCAAAATAAAATTCAATCATGCAAGTAAATAATATTTTTTATTCAAAAAGTTGAATGTCACGATACAAAAAAATAATTTTTATAATTTAAAAAAGGATCTTCGTATTGCAAGAGACTTATATCTTCTCTATAGTTTATTTCTAGGTTCTGCTTGTATTTTAAAATAATATTATGGATATTAAAGTCACATGTGGCTTTATTATATATGGATAATGAGCCATATGTGGCTGCATTATCCAAGAAAGTATTTAAAAAATACAACAGAACTATTTTCTCGAAGTAACAAAACTGATTTTCTTGAAACAAGAAAATGGTTTTCTTAAAGCAACACAATTCAAGTTCATAAAACAAAAATATGATTTTGTTAAAGTACGTAAAACCAATACTTAAAATAAAAAAATATGTTCACAACACAAGAAAATTATTTTGTCAAAGTAAAATTATCATTCTCTTAAAGTAAGAAAATAAAAATTCATAAAGCAAGAAATAATTTTCTTATATTAAGAAAACAATTTTCTTAATTTGAGAAAATACTTTTCTAAATTTAAGAAAATCTTTTTCTTAAGTTAAAACAATTATTGTTTTTTAGGAAGACATTGAATCGCTTAAATTAAGTATTCCAATAATTTTAAATTAACAATGTCAGTGCTATTAATTTAATAAAATCTATTTTTTTCATTTAAATTCTGAATTATCTTTACACAAAAAAATCATCTTTTTAAATAAAGAAAATTTCTAAAAAAATGGTTTTCTTCAAGAAACAAAATATTTCTTAGGGCTATATATAACCGTTTAATTTACTTGGAATAAAACAGCCTGCTTTATTTTGAACAATTATTTTTATGTGTGTACAGTTCCGGGAGGTGTAGTTTTTTTTTGTTAATTTCCTCACTCTTTTTGAATCTTTTTTCAAATTTGAAAAATGTCAAATAGGTTTTGAGATGTTTCCAAAAAGCCAAACCCCATTTTTTTTAGTTAATTGTTTATAACTTTTCAAAAATCATCTACACGCTATTTCGAATCGAATGACACCTCGTTCATATTTTTCGGAGGCGGAGAAAAAGTTTGACCCAAAAAGCACTTGTTGACTGGACCATTTAGATTAGTTAAAGTTTATTCGAGGAAATTCCCAGATAATAACAAGTAATGTACGTTCGAGGCGGATATGCTATATACATGGTGTATCAGAATTTGACGTTCTACCGTAGACTCCTCTCATTAAATAAAGAATATCTCGGTCACGAATCAATATTCAAAAATCATTAGTTTTCGAAAGTTTATAAATCAAAACAGTTTTTTCGCTGTAACTTTTTTTAAATATACTTTGCAGCTATTTAACTAGATTGTGACGAGATATTTTTTTCAAAACCTTGGCATTCTAGTTAGTTGTAGGCGAATATATTTCCCCCAATTTTCTACGCCAATGGATAAATTTTTTTAATTTTTTTTCTTTGCTTGGTTAATTTAATGAAAAAAATGCATAACATTTGATATGGATAAAATTAATAGTTTCTGAGAAAAATTAGATGGAAATGAGGCATGGAGAGTGTATCAGTATAGCGCGGTCCAGCATTTTTTTATTATTTTTTTTATGCATTTGGAATCGAGTGTCCTGACATAATTATGTCGTGTTCCACAACGGTTACCTTTAAAAAAAAAGATTTCCCGGGTTTTCATATCGTTAAACACCTTGTATACTGTTATCTTTTGTTGAAGTTCAAAATTGGTCTGTACCTTCTTTAGTCGTTTGGATTTGTAAGTTTTGAGTCCACTTTTTTATAATCTTTATTTTATTAACAATTACTTTAGATAAATGAAATTATTTAATTTAATCAGTTTTGAGTTTTTATTACATAACTTTCCTTGCTCACTTATGTAATGGGGCTTGGTGACAATAAAATACTGGAGTTTTCACTAACACTATATTGTAGGTTTTCTGGTTATAATATAATAGAAAAATAGGAAAATGTTGGTTACGATGAGTACAATAGTTATGTGTGATTTAAGGTTAATATAACTTGAATTAGAATAGAAATGAATTTAATGGAATCGAATGTCTGCTAAAAGCACTGTCGCTAGTACTTATAAAATTTATTTGTTTGGATAAAAAAATTTGACTCTAAAATCCTTATAACAGGCATGATACGTCGTCATCCCAACTGTTTGGGTATGTTGCGAATAGATAAATTTTACAAGAGAGAAAAATTTTCCGGTTTTCCAAAAATCAATAGAAATAATCATTTTTTGGCCGATTTCTAAATACCAGAGCCTCATTTTTACTTTAAATTTGAAAGTATTGTTTTTAACTTATCAGCCTCCAAAATGTAAATAATGATGTCTATGTAAATAATACACGACTCTCAACAAAATACAGGGGGTTACAATTGGTAGGCATTACACTTCAATAACGGTTTTTTAACTTCAAATTTTTACCAATCTAGTCCGTGAAAAAATTACTGGAACGAAATTTTCTTTATGTCAATAAAAGAAATTTAGGACTAAAGTTAAATTAGTGAACAATTATAAAAGTAATCAGTGATAAATGCATTTATTACATTTTTCATAACATGAATCATTAAACTTTTGCATAAGCAATGATTGATATTGGATTATTTTCTCATATAAAAAAATTTGTTAAGATAAAAAAAAGGATAAAACACTACTCGTTCATGAAATTTGTTTGAGGATTGTTTCAGGTAAATGTGTAAAATTTCAAGTCAAATATCTTGTAGGAACGGAACGTACCCCAATACACCCCAATTAATCAATTTAAGTGTCTGGCGAGGCATACCTAAATTTCAAGATACATAAATAACGCTCAAGTGGATTAGAGACAAGTAAGGGATATAACTATCTAAACGAAATATTTTTGAACATTGTTAAAGCTTCGTTGTGTTGTGAGTGAGTGCTATTTTTTTGTTTAAAATCAGTGTTGCTATTTTTTTTGTTTAAAATCAGTGTTATAATTTATTCGTATTTTTAAAATGAACTTAAACGGATACGATTATGTCGTTCAATCTACACAACCAGAAATCAAGTAAGTATATAAATTTACAAAATGTCTTTATCTTTTATTTTTTTGCTCACTAACGCACATATACAGGGTGAGTCACGACCGACGCCACGGATTTTTATGGCGAATTGGAATATATTCCTAAACTACTATTGCAGTGGTAATATGTAAGTCAATAAGGACTACATTTTAAATATATTTTGAAACATATAGAGTGCTCCAGGAAAGTGAAACATCTGAAGGTCATATATTTTTTTTAATGGAACACCCTATATTTTTTTACATTTTTAGACTCGACCTGAGAAGCTGATTTCAAAAACCTATCACACTTATATTATAAACTTTTGAAGTTATAGACAATTGAAAATCGCATTTTTCCAACTTTAAATGATTAACTTTTTGACTTCTACTTGGTGGCATAATAATAAAATGTAAAAAATACAGGGTGTTCCATTTAAAAAAATATATGATCCTCATATGTTTCACTTTCCTGGAGCACCCTGTATGTTTCAAAATATTTTTAAAATGTAGTCCTTTATTGACTTTCATAATACCACTGCAATAGAAGTTTACGAATATATTCCAATTCGCCATAAAACTCCGTGGCGTCGGTCGTGACTCACCCTGTATATATATATTGTTATGAAATTTTTCACCCTGTATAGGGAATTTTTTAAATCAATATTTTTTTTAAAAAAGTTAATTTATTAAAAGATTATTCAAAGTTAATTGTTATGTTTGTTAAATAAGATAGGAGAGTTTGATATGCAGGGGAAGAATAGGAAACGAAAAGTGTTATAGATAGATTGGCAATAAATTTAACAAAAGTGAAAGAATCTTAAAAATTTTTAAATAATGAATGTTGTTATAATAAAATTGAAATTTTGGAATTGTCATATATGAAATTTAAGTCAGATAGTAAACAGGGAATATAGGGTTAATAACCTAAACTATGGCTGAAGTATTAAAAAAAAATCTAGTAGTAAAAAAAAAAAATTAGAAAAAAAAAAATAATAAACAAAGGGTTGTCGATTATTGAGATATAAATTTTTAAATGTCACTTGAATTTTTGGAGAATTTATCCAAAGTTGTTAATTATAAAAAAAAATTATAAAAATGAAGTTGTGCCAATAAAAAAAACGCTGTTAATGTTGAAATAAGAAAAAAAAATTTGAAAAATAAAAAAAAATTCAAAAGATTTAAGTGAAGATTATTTTTTGAAAAGGTATACAAGGCTAAAGGGTATTTTGGAGATAATTTACAATGGAGTAGTGTTAGGGGAAGCAATTTAATAATTTTGGCGAAGGAAGATAAAGGTTAAGAAAATAAATAGATGAAGATTTGAAGGTGGATTTGTCAGTGAGATCTAAAGAAGAGGACGTGGAGAGGACTTAAAATTTATTTGTTTTATGTTTAGTTTAGTGTAATGTTTATTATTTTTTTTGACTAGGACCCAGCCAAAATTCTGAGAGCAAGTTGTAAATATCATATTTTCTTTTTCACAAATTAAGTTTCTTGATACTTAACTGAAATTAGTACAAAAAATACAACGAGATTCTAATAAGATTATGTACATGTATGTATATACAAACTTAATCGTGATTCTGCGAAATAAAACATTAGCAAAGGGTCCTTCACTTCGGTTCGGAATGGTATCTAGAAAATTATTCAAAAAAAATAAGTAATTGCGAAAATTATAAAAAAGTTCAAATACAGTAATTAGTGAGGATATGGCGATTTCTATTTTTACGGAATCAAATTTTCCATTTGTTGAAGATCACGTTATATTATAGAAGAATGTAAATATCTTTAGCTTTAATTTTGTAATTAAATATGATTTTTATGTAACATTTAGCTTCAAATTATAGTTTAATTTCTCAATGTTCGACTGCAAGATTAATTACAGACCACCATTTTGTGGTAATCCTGCAGTTTACGGGTCCGAGATTTACGCACTCCAGTGGGCGCACCAGAATGACTGTAATTTGCAAGCGACGTTGCCAGACCCTTTCATTATACCACAGAACGTAGGATTGTTGTTTTTGACTATTAACAAAGTTGTTAATTAAAATAAAAAATGATATTATTTCTTATAATTTGATTATATAAAAATTCTTAAGAAAAAGTGTTTATTAAAACAAAAAATATATTAATTTATCTAATTATTTGTGACTATATAAAAACCTTTGAAAAAGTTTTCTGTATCAGAAAAAAAAATTCTATTATTTTATCATATTTTTGAGTAGGTATATAAAAATTCTTAGGAAAAACCACAAATACATAAATTTATTGATAATATAATTAAGTTCAGTATAATGAACGAAAACGGTTTTTAATATAGTCAAAAATAAGTTGTAAATTAATATTTTTTTTGTTTTAATAAAAATTTTTTCTTACGAATTTTCATATAATCAAAACATAAGATACCTGAAATAATATCATTTTTTATTTTAATTAACAATTTTCCTAATAAAAAAACATTTAAAATTTATTAGTGTAATAATATAATTAAGTTCAGTATAATGAATGAAAACGGTCTGGCAACGTCGCTTGCAAATTTCAGTCATTTTGGTGCGTCAACGGGCTGGCGCAAATCTGGGAACCGTAAACTGCAGGATAACCATTATAGATATCTGTCTGTTGGTAGTGGAAAAATTGCTTTTTGAAATAAAATCGTACATGGTTGTTTTTTGTTATTTTTTGTAAAATCTAAAAAAAAAAGATTATTTTCGATGATTTTTAAAAAATAATAAATAATTAAAATATCAAAAAAAAGTGTGTCTACTTAAGTTGGACTCATATGGGAAACATTTTTATTATTGGTTTTAGCAAAAGTAATTCTTTATCAAGAGTTGTGCATGTTCCAAAATTTAAAATGCAACCATCAAATATTAATTTTTTTAAGCCGAATACGAGGTTTGTCAAAAAATATGAATTTTATCCAAGAGTAAAGTACCTTTAAATTTGACAACATCGAAAAATGTTATTCAAAAAAGTTGATCAGAACTAAAAACTAAGTTTAAATATGCAAGTACATTTATTTACATTGAAAAAATGTATTTATTTTTGAAATGTATTTCTAGGTATAATAAATGTTCATTCAAAATAGACACAATATTAAACAAGAACAAAACCAATTTTTTCAAAGTAAATAAATGTAATTGCATATTTGTACTTGGTTTTTAGTTCTGATCAACTTTTTAAAATAACGTTTTTCGATATTGTCAAATATAAAGGTAATTTAAAGATAAAATTCATATTTTTTGACAAACCTCGTATTCGGCTTAAAAAATTAATATCTGATGGTTGCATCTTAAGTTTTGGGCCATGCACAACTTTTGATAAAGAATAAGTTTTTTTTTTAAATTAATAAGTAAAAAGTTTCCCATATGAGTCCAAATTAAATACACTATATAATCGAAAATAATAATTGTTAAATTTTTTTCTAAATACAATTGTTTCAAGTAAACAAAAATAAAGAAAAATTGTTTTTAAATTTTTTTTTAACATTTGTATTAAAATCATTTAAAAAAATTGTTAGTTATTTCAGATGAAACGTCGTTAAAATGAAAAGTGATATATCACCGAACGTGTATTTTAGCGGTTTTTCAATATTCGTAATAAAAAAGATAGGTGCCTATTTATAAAAATAAATTTGATGTATATCGTTAAAATATGAAACGTCATATCGTAAATTTATTAGTATAACAGCAAATTTTAAATACAATAGAACTTCCCTGTTTTATTCTTTGATACTTTTTTTAAATAAAAATTCTGTCAAAAAAAAAACAATAATAGAATGTTTAGTTTTCCCTGTATAACTCGAGAAGAGCGAGAGTCGCTGTTGATTTTTTCCACTAAAATAGTTTTACAGTTTAGGATTAATTAAACAAACCATATTAATAAGAGTTTTATTATAAAAAAAAGGCCCAAAAGGTTTACTTGTTACAAAAAAAGAATAATCATAATCTATTGTTTTTAAATAAATATATGTTACAAATTATAGACTTGAGTATTGCTGAATCTGCAATAAGATGGTTGGTCAGCACAGCAATACGAATCCATCACATTTGTGCGGTTAAACATAATAAAAGTAATTAAAGTCGAGTTCATAGATCTATCACCAAAGCAAAAGATGCCGGTATCACAAAAACGTTATGAATTGTTTTGAAATTAGGAAACATGGGCGTCCGCATAGTTTTTCGCTATTACCCTAAAATTTAAAAATATATGTAGATATAATAATTTTATTGTTCGGCAATATATAACAAAAAAATTTTTATATTAAATTGTTTAACTAACAGCAAAACAAAATTCGAATATTATTTCTTCGTAACTTTGTGTAAGAATGTATTAAATAAAATAAATATTAAATTAACCAGATTTATTGAACATAACAACTGATGGTAAAATACTCTATTTATAAATAAAAATGTCACGAGTCCATTTCTGCATCTTCACTGTCAGATCTTAGATTAATAATAAAGTTACTTCCAATTATTTTAAAATTATGAAATAATTTACACATACAGGGTCCGGCAAACCTCTGTCGTAGTTCTATAACTCTTCTTGTGTTAAACTTACAAATTTATGTGAAAGGTATCTATAAATGGTGGTTAAAAGCAAATATTTTAAAATTATTTTCATGTATACATAGGGTCATCCATTAGTAATCTAGGCAAATGACTTAATTTTTTTCAAATGGAATGCCAAACTTTTTTAGAACCGACGTAGTTAGTACTAGGCACCCCTAATTTTGTATTGCAAAACTCCCAGAAATCTCGGAGAAAATAACTTTTTAACCAAAAATATCTGAATTGCACAATTCTTTTTAAAATATCACAACTTTTTCAGATTTAACGGTAAAGATTTAAAATTACAAATCTACAAAGACAATAGCCTGAAGATTTTTTTAGACTCAGTTTGAAATTTTTATTTTGTACAGAGTGGTCTAAAATAAATTTTACATTCCAAAAACCTCCATTACAGTTTTTTCAGTTTTTTCAAATGAGACACCCTGTATAATTATTCATCAATTGTTACTACATTTATGCCCTTCAACTTTGCCATTTACTCTTTATGTCTATTTGTCGTCGTTTAAAAGTTATTAAGAAAAAACACATTTTTGGTAAAAATCTAAGTAGGCTTAATGAAGTGTCAGAATATGACAGTTCAGAATTTGGTGTTTTTATTGTGTGTTTTAATTTTTCAAAACTCTTTTTATCTGGAACACGTTGCTCAGGATATCGTTGATTATAAATACTTTTTGCTAATACACAGTTTCTGTCGGATTCTCCCAAAACAAATTATGTAATAGAAATCAAATTGAAAACCTAACCTCACATTTTTTATTTAAAAATATGTATTGTGACATAATCCAAAATGATACAAAAAATTATTATGTAATGGTCATCAAATGGAAAACCCAACCTCACATTTTTAATTTTTTTACTTAAAAATGTGTATTGTGGCATAATCCAAAATGATACAAAAAATTATTAAGTAATAGTCATCAAATGGAAAACCTAACCTCACATTTTTAATTTTTTTTTATTTAAAAATATGTATTGTGGCATAATCTAAAATGATACAAAAAATTGTTAAGTAAAAGACATGAAATGGAAAACCCAACTTCACATTTTTTATTGTTTTTTTTTTAAATATGTATTGTGGCATAATCAAAAATGATACAAAAAATTAATAAGTAATAGTTATCAAATGCAAAACCTAACCTCACATTAATTATTTAAAAAAATGTATTGTGGTATAATCAAAAATGATGCAAAAAATTATTATGTAATAGACATCAAACGGAAAACCTAACCTCACATTTTTAATTTTTTTTTATTTAAAAATATGTATTGTGACATAATCCAAAATGATACAAAAAATTATTATGTAATGGTCATCAAATGGAAAACCTAACCTCACATTTTTAATTTTCTTTACTTAAAAATGTGTATTGTGACTTAATCTAAAATGATACAAAAAATTATTAAGTAATAGACGTCAATGGAAAACCTACCCAGCAAACACAAATGTATTTGTTACATAAAAATACTTAACAGAGAAAGAACTTTTTTTATATAAAATAAATACATATATATGACTTTGCTATTATATAAAAAAAATTATATAACAATATTTATGTAGTATTTAGAGAATTAATATTTTGTATAAAATACATATGGTTTTTAATGTATTAAAGATGTAATATTTGTAATATATATTACAATGCGTTTTATGGCGTAATTTTATATATATTGTTAAATATATTAAATACATTTACTTTTTTATATATATTACCTGTAACTTTAATATCATAAATAATATAACCCACCATTTACTT
Source organism: Neocrepidodera transversa (assembly GCA_963243735.1). Classification (NCBI taxonomy): domain Eukaryota; kingdom Metazoa; phylum Arthropoda; class Insecta; order Coleoptera; family Chrysomelidae; genus Neocrepidodera; species Neocrepidodera transversa. Next base: position 260,863 of record CAUJLB010000079.1, on the reverse strand, counting down.
TATTGTGATATAAATTATTGTATATATTTAATATGTTTATTTTTTTATGTATTAAATAGGTGATTCTTTTGATATATATACTAAAAGTAAAATTTTACATAAATGTTTTGCTCTTTACGGTATATATCCAATATAATTATATTTTTATATAAGTAAAACGAAACTTCAGTGATATAAATATTAAAGTGTGGAGCATTTCGTTAGAGATAACCTAAAAAAGTAGCGTCTCGTTTTCGTTTTCGTGTGTCGGTAAAAAGTTTAGAAAAATGTTTGTGATAACTATTTACAGCAATAATATTATGTAAGTAAGCAAATTTATTTATTATTGTTAACATAGTTGAAATTAATAATAACAAAAAGTTTTGTTGTTTTGAAACAAGTTTTTAATGTGTAAATACTTTCAGCTCTCATATTGGAGCAGTATCTATGAATTAACAGAATGGGTGCGGTTGAGTAAACAGAGGCTTTTAAGGGAGCAGAAAATAAAGGAGACTGCAAAAGAAATAATAACTCAGACTTAATATTATACTTACATATTAAAGATTTTGTTAAACTATTTAAATTGCTTTATTTAAATTTAGGTTGCTATTCATGAAACAATTGTTGGGTACTTTTAAGCAGTTGTATTTTACAAAAACTAGATTTATTTTTAAAAAGATCGAAATTCTCTGTGGACTGTTACAGTGCAATAGTGGAAGTGGAAGTGTATAATCTAAAACACCTAGATGCATTATCTTACTAAATATCCTATATTTTCTCTACATGTCTATTTTCAGTATTGTACATTAAAAATGGGTCAACATTTTTATTAAGAAGAAAATTATAATAATTAGTTTTTATTATAGGGATCGACCCGATTATGGTGATCCTATATTATTCACAGTTAGATGTTACATACATTTGCGTATGTGATATATGTGAAATACATAAATATTATACGATTGTTACATATATTTTATGTATTGGATATGTACGGAAAATATTTTTATTAGGTAACAATTGTTATGTATTCCTTATAAATTAGTTGCTCTCTGTATGTTACGGTGTTTGTCGATATTTAATACATAAATATTCTCTAATTGTTATTTCATTGTTATATAACATTTGATTCTATGTATTGAAAAATATGTAACTTATACATATTTCCCATATAATTGTGTTTCCTGGGTAACTTCACATTTTTTATTTTTTTTTATTAAAAATATGTATTGTGGCATAACCTAAAATGATACAAAATTATTTAAAAAAATGTATTGTGGCATAATCAAAAATGATACAAAAAATTTTTAAGTAATAGTCATCAAATGGAAAACCTAACATCACATTTTTAATTTTTTTTTTTTAAAAATATGTATTGTGACATAATCCAAAATGATACAAAAAATTAATTAGTAATGGTCATCAAATGGAAAACCTAACCTCACATTTTTTATTTAGAAAAATGTATTGTGGCATAATCAAAAATGATACAAAAAATTATTAAGTAATAGACATCAAATGGAAAACCTAACCTCACATTTTTTATTTAAAAAAATGTATTGTGGCATAATCAAAAATAATACAAAAAATAATTAAGTAATAGACATCAGATGGAAAACCTAACTTCACATTTTTTATTTAAAAAAGTGTATTGTGGCATAATCAAAAATGATACAAAAAATAATTAAGTAATAGACATCAGATGGAAAACCTAACTTCACATTTTTTATTTAAAAAAGTGTATTGTGGCATAATCAAAAATAATACAAAAAATAATTAAGTCATAGACATCAAATGGAAAACCTAACTTCACATTTTTGATTTAAAAAAGTGTATTGTGGCATAATCAAAAATAATACAAAAAATAATTAAGTCATAGACATCAAATGGAAAACCTAACCTCACATTTTTTATTTAAAAAAATGTATTGTGGCATAATCAAAAATGATACAAAAAATTTTTAAGTAATAGTCAACAAATGGAAAACCTAACCTCACATTTTTTATTTAAAAAAATGTATTGTGGCATAATCAAAAATGATACAAAAAATTTTTAAGTAATAGTCAACAAATGGAAAACCTAACCTCACATTTTTTATTTAAAAAAATGTATTGTGGCAAAATCAAAAATGATACAAAAAATTATTAAGTAATAGACATCAAATGGAAAACCTAACCTCACATTTTTTATTTAAAAAAATGTATTGTGGCATAATCAAAAATGATACAAAAAATTATTAAGTAATAGACATCAAATGGAAAACCTAACCTCACATTTTTTATTAAAAAAATGAATTGTGGCATAATCAAAAATAATACAAAAAATTATTAAGTAATAGACATCAAATGGAAAACCTAACCTCACATTTTTTATTTAAAAAAATGAATTGTGGCATAATCAAAAACAATACAAAAAATTATTAAGTCATAGACATCAAATGGAAAACCTAACCTCACATTTTTTATTAAAAAAATGAATTGTGGCATAATCAAAAATAATACAAAAAATTATTAAGTAATAGACATCAAATGGAAAACCTAACCTCACATTTTTTATTTAAAAAAATGTATTGTGGCATAATCAAAAATGATACAAAAAATTATTAAGTAATAGACATCAAATGGAAAACCTAACCTCACATTTTTTATTTAAAAAAATGTATTGTGGCATAATCAAAAATGATACAAAAAATTTTTAAGTAATAGTCATCAAATGGAAAAACTAACTTCACATTTTTTATTTAAAAAAGTGTATTGTGGCATAATCAAAAATAATACAAAAAATAATTAAGTCATAGACATCAAATGGAAAACCTAACCTCACATTTTTTATTTAAAAAAATGAATTGTGGCATAATCAAAAATAATACCAAAAATTTTTAAGTAATAGTCATCAAATGGAAAAACTAACTTCACATTTTTTATTTAAAAAAGTGTAGACATCAAATGGAAAACCTAACCTCACATTTTTTATTTAAAAAAATGTATTGTGGCATAATCAAAAATGATCCAAAAAATTATTAAGTAATAGACATCAATGGAAAACCTAACCTCCCATTTTTTATTTAAAAATATGTATTGTGGCATAATCAAAAATAACACATAAAATAATTAAGTCATAGACATCAAATGGAAAACCTAACCTCACATTTTTTATTTAAAAAAGTGTATTGTGGCATAATCAAAAATAATACAAAAAATTATTAAGTAATAGACATCAAATGGAAAACCTAACCTCACATTTTTTATTTAAAAAAATGAATTGTGGCATAATCAAAAATGATCCAAAAAATAATTAAGTAATAGACATCAAATGGAAAAACTAACTTCACATTTTTTATTTAAAAAAGTGTATTGTGGCATAATCAAAAATAATACAAAAAATTATTAAGTAATAGACATCAAATGGAAAACCTAACCTCACATTTTTTATTTAAAAAAATGAATTGTGGCATAATCAAAAATAATACAAAAAATTATTAAGTAATAGACATCAAATGGAAAACCTAACCTCACATTTTTTATTTAAAAAAATGAATTGTGGCATAATCAAAAATAATACAAAAAATTATTAAGTAATAGACATCAAATGGAAAACCTAACCTCACATTTTTTATTTAAAAAAATGAATTGTGGCATAATCAAAAATAATACAAAAAATTATTAAGTAATAGACATCAAATGGAAAACCTAACCTCACATTTTTTATTTAAAAAAATGAATTGTGGCATAATCAAAAATAATACAAAAAATTATTAAGTTATAGTCATCAAATGGAAAACCTAACTTCACATTTTTAATTTTTTTTATTTTAAAATATGTATTGTGGCATAATCAAAAGTGATACAAAAAATTATTAAGTAATAGACATCAAATGGAAAACCTAACCTCACATTTTTAATTTTTTTTATTTAAAAATATGTATTGTGACACAATCCAAATGATACAAAAAATTATTAAGTTATAGTCATCAAATGGAAAACCTAACTTCACATTTTTAATTTTTTTTATTTTAAAATATGTATTGTGGCATAATCAAAAGTGATACAAAAAATTATTAAGTAATAGTCATCAAATGGAAAACCTAACCTCACATTTTTAATTTTTTTTTATTTAAAAATATGTATTGTGACACAATCCAAATGATACAAAAAATTATTAAGTAATAGTCATCAAATGGAAAACCTAACCTCACATTTTTAATTTTTTTTTATTTTAAAATATGTATTGTGGCATAATCAAAAATGATACAAAAAATTAATAAGTAATAGTCATCAAATGGAAAACCTAACTTCACATTTTTTATTTAGAAAAATGTATTGTGGCATAATCAAAAATGATACAAAAAATTATTAAGTAATAGACATCAAATGGAAAACCTAACTTCACATTTTTTATTTTTTTTTTATTTAAAAATATGTATTGTGGCATAATTAAAAATGATACAAAAAATTATTAAGTAATAGACATCAAATGGAAAACCTAACCTCACATTTTTTATTTAAAAAAATGTATTGTGGCATAATCAAAAATAATACAAAAAATTATTAAGTAATAGACATCAAATGAAAAACCTAACCTCACATTTTTAATTTATAAAAATGTATTGTGGCATAATCAAAAATGATACAATAAATTATTAAGTAATAGACATCAAATGGAAAACCTAACCTCACATTTTTTATTTAAAAAAATGTATTGTGGCATAATCAAAAATAATACAAAAAATTATTAAGTAATAGACATCAAATGGAAAACCTAACCTCACATTTTTAATTTATAAAAATGTATTGTGGCATAATCAAAAATGATCCAAAAAATAATTAAGTAATAGACATCAAATGGAAAAACTAACTTCACATTTTTTATTTAAAAAAGTGTATTGTGGCATAATCAAAAATAATACAAAAAATTATTAAGTAATAGACATCAAATGGAATACCTAACCTCACATTTTTTATTTAAAAAAATGAATTGTGGCATAATCAAAAATAATACAAAAAATTATTAAGTAATAGACATCAAATGGAAAACCTAACCTCACATTTTTAATTTATAAAAATGTATTGTGGCATAATCAAAAATGATCCAAAAAATAATTAAGTAATAGACATCAAATGGAAAAACTAACTTCACATTTTTTATTTAAAAAAGTGTATTGTGGCATAATCAAAAATAATACAAAAAATTATTAAGTAATAGACATCAAATGGAATACCTAACCTCACATTTTTTATTTAAAAAAATGAATTGTGGCATAATCAAAAATAATACAAAAAATTATTAAGTAATAGACATCAAATGGAAAACCTAACCTCACATTTTTTATTTAAAAAAATGAATTGTGGCATAATCAAAAATAATACAAAAAATTATTAAGTAATAGACATCAAATGGAAAACCTAACCTCACATTTTTTATTTAAAAAAATGAATTGTGGCATAATCAAAAATAATACAAAAAATTATTAAGTAATAGACATCAAATGGAAAACCTAACCTCACATTTTTTATTTAAAAAAATGAATTGTGGCATAATCAAAAATAATACAAAAAATTATTAAGTTATAGTCATCAAATGGAAAACCTAACTTCACATTTTTAATTTTTTTTATTTTAAAATATGTATTGTGGCATAATCAAAAGTGATACAAAAAATTATTAAGTAATAGACATCAAATGGAAAACCTAACCTCACATTTTTAATTTTTTTTATTTAAAAATATGTATTGTGACACAATCCAAATGATACAAAAAATTATTAAGTTATAGTCATCAAATGGAAAACCTAACTTCACATTTTTAATTTTTTTTATTTTAAAATATGTATTGTGGCATAATCAAAAGTGATACAAAAAATTATTAAGTAATGGTCATCAAATGGAAAACCTAACCTCACATTTTTAATTTTTTTTTATTTAAAAATATGTATTGTGACACAATCCAAATGATACAAAAAATTATTAAGTAATAGTCATCAAATGGAAAACCTAACCTCACATTTTTAATTTTTTTTTATTTTAAAATATGTATTGTGGCATAATCAAAAATGATACAAAAAATTAATAAGTAATAGTCATCAAATGGAAAACCTAACTTCACATTTTTTATTTAGAAAAATGTATTGTGGCATAATCAAAAATGATACAAAAAATTATTAAGTAATAGACATCAAATGGAAAACCTAACTTCACATTTTTTATTTTTTTTTTATTTAAAAATATGTATTGTGGCATAATCAAAAATGATACAAAAAATTATTAAGTAATAGACATCAAATGGAAAACCTAACCTCACATTTTTTATTTAAAAAAATGTATTGTGGCATAATCAAAAATAATACAAAAAATTATTAAGTAATAGACATCAAATGAAAAACCTAACCTCACATTTTTAATTTATAAAAATGTATTGTGGCAAAATCAAAAATGATACAAAAAATTATTAAGTAATAGACATCAAATGGAAAACCTAACCTCACATTTTTTATTTAAAAAAATGTATTGTGGCATAATCAAAAATGATACAAAAAATTATTAAGTAATATACATCAAATGGAAAACCTAACCTCACATTTTTAATTTATAAAAATGTATTGTGGCATAATCAAAAATGATACAAAAAATTATTAAGTAATAGACATCAAATGGAAAACCTAACTTCACATTTTTGATTTAAAAAAGTGTATTGTGGCATAATCAAAAATAATACAAAAAATAATTAAGTCATAGACATCAAATGGAAAACCTAACCTCACATTTTTTATTAAAAAAATGAATTGTGGCATAATCAAAAATAATACAAAAAATTATTAAGTAATAGACATCAAATGGAAAACCTAACCTCACATTTTTTATTTAAAAAAATGTATTGTGGCATAATCAAAAATGATACAAAAAATTATTAAGTAATAGACATCAAATGGAAAACCTAACCTCACATTTTTTATTTAAAAAAATGTATTGTGGCATAATCAAAAATGATACAAAAAATTTTTAAGTAATAGTCATCAAATGGAAAAACTAACTTCACATTTTTTATTTAAAAAAGTGTATTGTGGCATAATCAAAAATAATACAAAAAATAATTAAGTCATAGACATCAAATGGAAAACCTAACCTCACATTTTTTATTTAAAAAAATGAATTGTGGCATAATCAAAAATAATACCAAAAATTTTTAAGTAATAGTCATCAAATGGAAAAACTAACTTCACATTTTTTATTTAAAAAAGTGTATTGTGGCATAATCAAAAATGATCCAAAAAATTATTAAGGAATAGTCAACAAATGGAAAACCTAACCTCACATTTTAATTTTTTTTTATTTAAAAATATGTATTGTGGCATAATCAAAAATGATCCAAAAAATTATTAAGTAATAGACATCAATGGAAAACCTAACCTCACATTTTTTATTTAAAAAAGTGTAGACATCAAATGGAAAACCTAACCTCACATTTTTTATTTAAAAAAATGTATTGTGGCATAATCAAAAATGATCCAAAAAATTATTAAGTAATAGACATCAAATGGAAAAACTAACTTCACATTTTTTATTTAAAAATATGTATTGTGGCATAATCAAAAATAACACATAAAATAATTAAGTCATAGACATCAAATGGAAAACCTAACCTCACATTTTTTATTTAAAAAAGTGTATTGTGGCATAATCAAAAATAATACAAAAAATTATTAAGTAATAGACATCAAATGGAAAACCTAACCTCACATTTTTTATTTAAAAAAATGAATTGTGGCATAATCAAAAATGATACAAAAAATTTTTAAGTAATAGTCATCAAATGGAAAATCTAACTTCACATTTTAATTTTTTTTTTTTTTTTAAATATGTATTGTGGCATAATATAAAATGATACAAAAAATTAATAAGAAATAGTCATCAAATGGAAAACCTAACCTCACATTTTTTATTTTTTACTTAAAAATGTGTATAGTGGCGTAATCCAAAATGATACAAAAAATTATTAAGTTATAGTCATCAAATGGAAAACCTAACTTCACATTTTTAATTTTTTTTATTTTAAAATATGTATTGTGGCATAATCAAAAGTGATACAAAAAATTATTAAGTAATAGACATCAAATGGAAAACCTAACCTCACATTTTTAATTTTTTTTATTTAAAAATATGTATTGTGACACAATCCAAATGATACAAAAAATTATTAAGTTATAGTCATCAAATGGAAAACCTAACTTCACATTTTTAATTTTTTTTATTTTAAAATATGTATTGTGGCATAATCAAAAGTGATACAAAAAATTATTAAGTAATAGTCATCAAATGGAAAACCTAACCTCACATTTTTAATTTTTTTTTATTTAAAAATATGTATTGTGGCATAATCAAAAATGATACAAAAAATTATTAAGTAATAGACATCAAATGGAAAACCCAACTTCACATTTTTTATTGATTTTTTTTAAATATGTATTGTAGCATAATCAAAAATGATACAAAAAATTAATAAGTAATAGTCATCAAAAGGAAAACCTAACTTCACATTTTTTATTTAGAAAAATGTATTGTGGCATAATCAAAAATGATACAAAAAATTATTAAGTAATAGACATCAAATGGAAAACCTAACTTCACATTTTTTATTTTTTTTTTATTTAAAAATATGTATTGTGGCATAATCAAAAATGATACAAAAAATTATTAAGTAATAGACATCAAATGGAAAACCTAACCTCACATTTTTTATTTAAAAAAATGTATTGTGGCATAATCAAAAATAATACAAAAAATTATTAAGTAATAGACATCAAATGAAAAACCTAACCTCACATTTTTAATTTATAAAAATGTATTGTGGCATAATCAAAAATGATACAATAAATTATTAAGTAATAGACATCAACTGGAAAACCTAACCTCACATTTTTTATTTAAAAAAATGTATTGTGGCATAATCAAAAATAATACAAAAAATTATTAAGTAATAGACATCAAATGGAAAACCTAACCTCACATTTTTAATTTATAAAAATGTATTGTGGCATAATCAAAAATGATCCAAAAAATAATTAAGTAATAGACATCAAATGGAAAAACTAACTTCACATTTTTTATTTAAAAAAGTGTATTGTGGCATAATCAAAAATAATACAAAAAATTATTAAGTAATAGACATCAAATGGAATACCTAACCTCACATTTTTTATTTAAAAAAATGAATTGTGGCATAATCAAAAATAATACAAAAAATTATTAAGTAATAGACATCAAATGGAAAACCTAACCTCACATTTTTTATTTAAAAAAATGAATTGTGGCATAATCAAAAATAATACAAAAAATTATTAAGTAATAGACATCAAATGGAAAACCTAACCTCACATTTTTTATTTAAAAAAATGAATTGTGGCATAATCAAAAATAATACAAAAAATTATTAAGTAATAGACATCAAATGGAAAACCTAACCTCACATTTTTTATTTAAAAAAATGAATTGTGGCATAATCAAAAATAATACAAAAAATTATTAAGTTATAGTCATCAAATGGAAAACCTAACTTCACATTTTTAATTTTTTTTATTTTAAAATATGTATTGTGGCATAATCAAAAGTGATACAAAAAATTATTAAGTAATAGACATCAAATGGAAAACCTAACCTCACATTTTTTATTTAAAAAAATGAATTGTGGCATAATCAAAAATAATACAAAAAATTATTAAGTAATAGACATCAAATGGAAAACCTAACCTCACATTTTTTATTTAAAAAAATGAATTGTGGCATAATCAAAAATAATACAAAAAATTATTAAGTAATAGACATCAAATGGAAAACCTAACCTCACATTTTTTATTTAAAAAAATGAATTGTGGCATAATCAAAAATAATACAAAAAATTATTAAGTAATAGACATCAAATGGAAAACCTAACCTCACATTTTTTATTTAAAAAAATGAATTGTGGCATAATCAAAAATAATACAAAAAATTATTAAGTAATAGACATCAAATGGAAAACCTAACCTCACATTTTTTATTTAAAAAAATGAATTGTGGCATAATCAAAAATAATACAAAAAATTATTAAGTTATAGTCATCAAATGGAAAACCTAACTTCACATTTTTAATTTTTTTTATTTTAAAATATGTATTGTGGCATAATCAAAAGTGATACAAAAAATTATTAAGTAATAGTCATCAAATGGAAAACCTAACCTCACATTTTTAATTTTTTTTTATTTAAAAATATGTATTGTGACACAATCCAAATGATACAAAAAATTATTAAGTAATAGTCATCAAATGGAAAACCTAACCTCACATTTTTAATTTTTTTTTATTTTAAAATATGTATTGTGGCATAATCAAAAATGATACAAAAAATTATTAAGTAATAGACATCAAATGGAAAACCTAACTTCACATTTTTTATTTTTTTTTTATTTAAAAATATGTATTGTGGCATAATCAAAAATGATACAAAAAATTATTAAGTAATAGACATCAAATGGAAAACCTAACCTCACATTTTTTATTTAAAAAAATGTATTGTGGCATAATCAAAAATAATACAAAAAATTATTAAGTAATAGACATCAAATGAAAAACCTAACCTCACATTTTTAATTTATAAAAATGTATTGTGGCATAATCAAAAATGATACAATAAATTATTAAGTAATAGACATCAAATGGAAAACCTAACCTCACATTTTTTATTTAAAAAAATGTATTGTGGCATAATCAAAAATAATACAAAAAATTATTAAGTAATAGACATCAAATGGAAAACCTAACCTCACATTTTTAATTTATAAAAATGTATTGTGGCATAATCAAAAATGATCCAAAAAATAATTAAGTAATAGACATCAAATGGAAAAACTAACTTCACATTTTTTATTTAAAAAAGTGTATTGTGGCATAATCAAAAATAATACAAAAAATTATTAAGTAATAGACATCAAATGGAATACCTAACCTCACATTTTTTATTTAAAAAAATGAATTGTGGCATAATCAAAAATAATACAAAAAATTATTAAGTAATAGACATCAAATGGAAAACCTAACCTCACATTTTTAATTTATAAAAATGTATTGTGGCATAATCAAAAATGATCCAAAAAATAATTAAGTAATAGACATCAAATGGAAAAACTAACTTCACATTTTTTATTTAAAAAAGTGTATTGTGGCATAATCAAAAATAATACAAAAAATTATTAAGTAATAGACATCAAATGGAAAACCTAACCTCACATTTTTTATTTAAAAAAATGTATTGTGGCATAATCAAAAATAATACAAAAAATTATTAAGTAATAGACATCAAATGAAAAACCTAACCTCACATTTTTAATTTATAAAAATGTATTGTGGCATAATCAAAAATGATACAATAAATTATTAAGTAATAGACATCAAATGGAAAACCTAACCTCACATTTTTTATTTAAAAAAATGAATTGTGGCATAATCAAAATAATACAAAAAATTATTAAGTAATAGACATCAAATGGAAAACCTAACCTCACATTTTTTATTTAAAAAAATGAATTGTGGCATAATCAAAAATAATACAATAAATTATTAAGTAATAGACATCAAATGGAAAACCTAACCTCACATTTTTTATTTAAAAAAATGAATTGTGGCATAATCAAAAATAATACAAAAAATTATTAAGTAATAGACATCAAATGGAAAACCTAACCTCACATTTTTAATTTATAAAAATGTATTGTGGCATAATCAAAAATGATACAATAAATTATTAAGTAATAGACATCAAATGGAAAACCTAACCTCACATTTTTTATTTAAAAAAATGAATTGTGGCATAATCAAAAATAATACAAAAAATTATTAAGTAATAGACATCAAATGGAAAACCTAACCTCACATTTTTTATTTAAAAAAATGAATTGTGGCATAATCAAAAATAATACAAAAAATTATTAAGTAATAGACATCAAATGGAAAACCTAACCTCACATTTTTTATTTAAAAAATGAATTGTGGCATAATCAAAAATAATACAAAAAATTATTAAGTAATAGACATCAAATGGAAAACCTAACCTCACATTTTTTATTAAAAAAAATGTATTGTGGCACAATCAAAAATGATACAAAAAAATTTTAAGTAATAGACGTCAATGGAAAATCTAACCACATATTTTTTATTTTTTTTTACTAAAAAAAAAAATATATTGTGGCATAATCTAAAATGATACAAAAAATCATTAAGTAATAGTCATCGAATGGAAAACCTAACCTCACATTTTTAATTTTTTTTTATTTATAAATATGTATTGTTGCATAATCTAAAATGATACAAAAAATCATTAAGTAATAGACATCAAATGGAAAACCTAACCTCACATTTTTTATTTAAATATATATATTGTGGCATAATCAAAAATGATAGAAAAAATTATTAAGTAATAGACATTAAATGGAAAACCTAACCTCACATTTTTTATTTAAATATATATATATTGTTGCATAATCTAAAATGATACAAAAAATCATTAAGTAATAGACATCAAATGGAAAACCTAACCTCACATTTTTTATTTAAATATATATATTGTGGCATAATCAAAAATGATACAAAAAATTATTAAGTAATAGACATCAAACGGAAAACATAACCTCACATTTTTTATTTTTTTTATGTAAAAATATGTATTGTGGCATCTAAAATGATCCAAAAAATTATTTAGTAATAGACATCAATGGAAAACATAACCTCACATTTTTTTTTATGTAAAAATATGTATTGTGGCATAACCTAAAATGATACAAAATTATTTAAAAAAATGTATTGTGGCATAATCAAAAATGATTCAAAAAATTATTAAGTCATAGTCATCAAATGGAAAACCTAACTTCACATTTTTTACTTTTTTTTTATTTAAAAATATGTAATGTGGCAAAATCTAAAATGATACAAAATTTTTTTAAGTAATAGACATCAAAAGGAAAACCTAACTTCATATTTTTTATTTTTTTTTATTTAAAAATATTTATTGTGGCATAATCAAAAATGATGCAAAAAATTATTAAGTAATAGACATCAACGGAAAACCTAACCTCACATTTTTTTTTTATTTATTTAAAAATATGTAATGTGGCAAAGTCTAAAATGATACAAAAAATTATTAAGTAATAGACATCAAATGGAAAACCTAACCTCACATTTTTTTTTTTTTTATTTATTTAAAAATATGTTTTGTGGCATAATCCAAAATGATACAAAAAATCATTAAGTAATAGTCATCGAATGGAAAACCGAACCTCACATTTTTTATTAAAAAAAATGTATTGTGGCACAATCAAAAATGATACAAAAAATTTTTAAGTAATAGACATCAATGGAAAATCTAACCACATATTTTTTATTTTTTTTTTCTAAAAAATATATATTGTGGCATAATCTAAAATGATACAAAAAATCATTAAGTAATAGACATCATTTTTTATTTTTTTTATGTAAAAATTTGTATTGTGGCATCTAAAATGATACAAAAAATTATTTAGTAATAGACATCAATGGAAAACATAACCTCACATTTTTAATTTTTTTAATATATAAATATGTATTGTGGCATGATCTAATATTATACAAAAAATTATTAAGTAATAGACATCAAATGGAAAACCTAACCTCACATTTTTTATTTAAAAAAATGTATTGTGGCATAATCAAAAACGATACAAAAAATTATTAAGTAATAGTCATTGAATGGAAAACCTAACCTCACATTTTTAATTTTTTTTTATTTAAAAATTTGTATTGTGGCATAATCTAAAATGATACAAAAAAGCATTAAGTAATAGTCATCGAATGGAAAACCTAACCTAACATTTTTAATTTTTTTTTTATTTATAAATATGTGTTGTTGCATAATCTAAAATGATACAAAAAATCATTAGGTAATAGACATCAAATGGAAAACCTAACCTCACATTTTTTATTTAAAAATTTGTATTGTGGCATAATCCAAAATGATACAAAAAATTATTAAGTAATAGACATCAAACGGAAAACATAACCTCACATTTTTTATTTTTTTTATGTAAAAATTTGTATTGTGGCATCTAAAATGATACAAAAAATTATTTAGTAATAAACATCAATGGAAAACATAACCTCACATTTTTTTTTATTAATTTAAAAATATGTAATGTGGCATAATCTAAAATGATACAAAAAATTATTTAGTAATAAACATTAATGGAAAACATAACCTCAAATTTTTTATTTTTTTTATTTATAAATATATATAGTGGCATGATCTAATTTTATACAAAAAATATTATGTAATAGACATTAAATGGAAAACATAACCTCACATTTTTTTTTTGTAAAAATATGTATTGTGGCATCTAAAATGATACAAAAAATTATTTAGTAATAGACATCAAATGGAAAACCTAACCTAACATTTTTTATTTAAAAAAATATATTGTGGCATAATCCAAAATGATACAAAATTATTTAAAAAAATGTATTGTGGCATAATCGAAAATGATACATAAAAATTTTAAGGAATAGTCATCAAATGGAAAACCTAACCTCACATTTTATATTTAAAAAAATGTATTGTGGCATAATCTAAAATGATACAAAAAATCATTAAGTAATAGACATCAAATGGAAAACCCATACTCACATTTTTTTTTTGATTTATTTAAAAATATGTATTGTGGCATAATCTAAAATGATACAAAAAATGAATTAGTAATAGACATCAATGGAAAACCTAACCTCACATTTTTTTTAATTTAAAAATATGTAATGTGGCATAATCTAAAATGATACAAAAAATTGTTTAGTAATACAAATATGTATTGTGGGATCTAAAATGATACAAAAAATTATTTAGTAATAGACATCAAATGGAAAACCTAACCTCACATTTTTTCGTTTTTTCATTTAAAAATATATATTGTGGCGTAATCTAAAATGATACAAAAAATTATTAAGTAATAGACATCAAATGGAAAACCTTAAATCACGTTTTTTATTTTTTTTTACTTAAAAATGTGTGTACTGTGGTACTTTTTTAAATTATATTTAGTAAAAGTGATACGACTATCAACTTTTTTTTCTAGATAAATTTATAAAAATCAGCACAGACGCGCTCTTTAAATAAATATTTTAAAATCATGAAAAAACCCGCAAATTCTTGGTTGCTGAATTAGAGGAGAACCCGTTAAAAATAGGAATAATTTTATTTTGAAATCCTATACCCTGTTCTGTGTGGAAAAAATGAACCAACAAAAAAAATTTGTGCACCCATTTTTCTTGGGTTACCAGGATCAAGAAATTTTCTGCTCAATGTTGCTTCGTGTTCGTGTCGTGTCGTCACTCAATCGTCGACTCGTTGATGATCGACCGTTGTCGCCGTCGTTCGTTCGTCAGTTTCGTTTTGTCGCTTGTGAGAAGAAGTTGTTTTTGCTCCGCTTCGCGCTTTGCTTTGATTGTTGATTCTGCATTATGCAGACTGGTTCAAGTTAAAAATCATTTTTAAATTAAGTTCGCGTATTCGGTAAGCGGTGTTGAGGACTGGAATTACTTTAATTAAATTTGCTCTATTTTGATTAGAATTCATTTTAATTTAAATATACTTATTTTCGGTTGTTTAAATAATTTTGTCATTTGTTAAAATCCATTGATTTTGTTCATAAAATATTGTACTTGTAATTTTCTGGTAGGTAGTTATAATGTTTTGAAAATAATTTTTATACTTTTAATAATATCAACGGAATAGTTTTATATCCTTAACACCGCCGAAATCTTATTAAATAATTTTCATTATTTAAAATTAAGTGCAGTGCCTGCCGTCTTTCAAAAATTTGAAGATAAAATAGGTAATTTTCAATATGAGTTAAAAAAAATATTTTCGTAAATTTAAATTTATCCTAAATTTTAATTACCATCAATTTTGATTTTTTAAACAAAAAGTTCACACAATTATTTTTATTTACAACAAAATAATTTTTCGGAAAAATTATTTTTTTTATTTAAAATTTTTTGCAATTTTCAAAAAAAAAAATGAAATAATATTTTTGTACCATCCTTAATAGTCGATTTAACAAAAATTTACAATCTTTGAATTTTTTTCGTTAATTTCTGGTTAAAAATTTTTTTTAAACATTTCCTTGTTTCAGTTTTCAATTTTTTTTAAATTTTGATTTTTGATAATACTATAATATTCTGTTGAAGATCATCACAAACTAAAATTTCACTTCTTTATCACTCCAAGTACGTTTGGCTAACTATATTAGCCTAATTAGGAATTTATTAATTTTTTTTTTTAAATTTCAACCAATGTTTCCAAACAAACAATTAACAAAACAATATTTTCTTTTTCATTTTTTATAAACTTGTTCATATATTATTTCATTTTTTAAGAATTTCAATAAAAATTTCATACATAAAAAAACTGATTTTTTGAAAAATTTTAATTTTTTTTATTTGGGTATTTAAAAAAATTTATTTTTCGGAAAATTTTCATCATTGTCATATAGGTTTCATAATTTTTTAATTGTTAGGTTTTATTTTCTCCAAATGTTAGTTTAATTGTAAAGTTTGATTAGGTAAGCAAAAATTTACTCCCGTGTGAATTTGGCAGCCTATTTTCACCCAGCGCCAAATGACCAGTGGCGTCGGAAGATGATTTTATTCGAAAAAAAATTCTTTTAAGGGATCTGTTGAGAGAAACATAAAATGAAATTATTAAATATTTCCATAAATCAGAAAAATTATAAAAATAGTATCAAGTCTTTTTAAGGGAAAAGTTTACAGCCTCAGAATTAAAAAAAATCGAAAATAATCTGCAAAAGTACCCCACAGAAAAGTTTGGCCAAGTTCAAATTTTGCACAAACATTTTGTAGAATAACTGTATTAAGATGTGAGGGTGCACATAAACTCGCCTGGAGATAAGAAAGGTATTTACGAACTAAATTACCTTACTTTAATCCCACCATTAAACTCGCCTGCAGACAAACTAGGGTCGTATAAGAGAAGTATTAAACTCGCCTGGAAAAGGATTAAAGCAAAATAATGATCGAATGCAATTTAAAAAATTAATTTATTTTAGAACATATTTCAATACATTATTTCTTAGGGATATTTTACTATATACAGGGTGATTTAAAAAATTAATTTATTTTAGAACATCTTAATCATAACATAATTAACACTAATATAATTGGACAAACATGATATTCAAACATATTTCAATACAGTTATACATTATTTCTTGAGGATATTTTACTATATACAGGGTGATTTAAAAAATTAATTTATTTTAGAACATATTAATCATATTAAACACTAATATAATAATTAGACAAACATGATATTCAAACATTTCAATACATCTTTATACATTATTTCTTAGGGATATTTTACTATATACAAATTTAACTTAATTATTTCGATAAATCAAAAACTACTTAATATTACATAAATAACCCAAACATTTTACAAATTCTAACCTGGAAATTTCACCATTTTTATATTCTTCTACTTTTTTATTAACTAGTTTTTGTCTGTTACGCGTTGACAGATCTTTGTTTTTAACAGGTTCATTAAGGCTTTGAATTTTTATATATGTATCAATCTGCAAAGTTAGAAGAACATCGATAAAAATAAAAATTGAAGGATGCGTAGAATAAAAGCTTCTATTAAATTTTGCATGAAACGCTTCGCATGCGTTAGTATTTCTGTTAATGCTTCCAGATAATTCAGACCACAATTCTGAAGGAAATTTGCATTCGTTTGAAATATAAGTGTCCACTAGGTAGTCTGAAAATTTTGTTACTTTTTCGTTCTGAGGTTGGATGGGGACTAAGTCAAACACAAAACTGTCTCCAACCTCGTTAGGGTCGAGAAAAATTAGACCAAATACGTAATGCAACCAGTGTCCAACTTCACTATCTTTGTCCCTATATTCCTGAGCTAAGCCCAATTTTTGAATTTTCCTAAACCATGCTTGTGTTAAATGAAAGCGACAACCAACAATTTTTGACTCTTGCCATACCGAAAGGCATGCATTGTGGATTGCCATTTCAAAATCAATATGAATTATTTTAGGGCTGAAATTAAATCCTAAAGTGACACATTTTTCACGCAAAATTTTAAATAAGCATTTATAGGTCTCTTCCCGTTTATCAGGTAATAAACAAAAAACTAAGGGAATATAATGTCCATTAATTAAAACATGTATACTAAACATTTGGAAAAAAAATTTAGCACAATATGTAAATGTTCCATCTATATAAATATTATCACTTTGACATAAAATCTGTAGATTGGTAAAACATGAAAAAATTATAATCTTACTCAATCTGTCACTTACGAGTAAAAAATTCTCTTCCTTCGCTGTCTTGATGTTTGCTTTTTCGATAGCGTCGAAAGTTTCTTCCATACTTTTTGGTTGTGTTGGCAATATTTTTCTCCTGGCGTTGTAAAGATTAGTTCTAATATATGTTTGATCTTTCACTGAAATTGTTTCAAGACAGCTTTTATTGGCAACTAACTCCTTGTGGATAATCTTTGATGGCTTTTCATGGAGATCTTCCGTGGCTTTTCTTTTCACACTGGCAGAGATGATTTGTCGATTCGTTTTCTTCGAGTCAATCTCATGGGTATGATTTATATCTTTCTTGATAATCAAATACTCACTTCCAATTGTGTATAGTTTAGCTTTACAGCTACGATGTGAACAGCGCCATGATGTTTCACCACTTTTTAATACACCATTTTCAACAAAACTGGCAGACTCCACAATTAAGGAAATTTTTCCACGCTGGGTATACGAGACAACTGGTTCCATACTATATGTATAATTTTATTATGACAAACTTTCAGAAATTAAATCTTGATGAAAAATTAAAGTTTACTCTAGGCAGTTCACGAGTCAAATAATAATTATAAATTGACGAAAAAATTGAAACAAGCCTACCCTTAAAAGAGGGAGGTGAGAGGACAGGTAAAAGTTTCAATAATTGAAATTTAATAACGCAAAATCTCTTTTTCAGAAAGGATTTCAAAATATATACATTTCTTAAGAAAACCTTTATTTAAAATAGATTACTAAAACTTAATGATTGCAATTTATGTAAAAGATTATAGATTTAGATAAAGAGATTGAAGAAAATATACCTGACTCTCACAGGCGAGTTTATGGGTCGGGTTATAGGTCAGCAGTTTGCGTCCAGGCAAGTTTAATGGTGTCATTAAGATCTCCTACCTGCTTCCAGGCGAGTTTAATGCCGCCCAGATGTGAATTATTTGCAAGCAGTCAAAGGGGTAGGAAATACCCTCATAAGTAGAAAAAAATCAGAAGTTCCCCATGTTCCAATTTTGCCGAATCAAAATAAAATATAAAACTAACATAAAAATCTTTTCCCTACAATACCCTTGATAATATTTTTATGGTGTTTCTGATATATGGAAATATTTAATAATTTTATTTTATATATTTCTGTCCACAGGTTCCTTAAAAGATTTTTTTAGGAATAAAGTAATCCTTTGACTCCACTGATCATTTGTCTGCTGAGTGAAAAGTGGCTGCAAAGTTCACACCGATAGAGTTCTTTTTGTTAATTTTTTGTGTAAAAAATTTGAGACTTTAATTCAATATTTTATCATTAATTTAGGTTTTATTAATTTTATAAAGAACACTTTAATTTTAGATATTGGATTTATTCATGATTTTCCATTTTTAGTTTCCCTCTTTTTTTATAAAATTTTTGTTAGGAATTTGTCAGAATTTTTATACATTAAAAATGAATATCTGTGTCATTAAAGAACGATTGTTCAATTTTTACTTAGAAAAAAATTAGAATATTTTTTATAATTATTTCAGAAATTTTGTTTTTAAAGTTTTCGGAAATTATTATAATTACATCTACCCAATTTTTTTTCGTTATATTTTACTTAAAAAATTTGGAGCTGCATTTTTTGTAAATTAATTTATTCAGGTTTAATTTCGTTTTTAATAAAATTTAATTTTTGATACGCTTATAACATATAAATTTATTAAAAAAAACATTTGTCTTTCCCAAAAATTAATTTTTTACTAATTTAATAGTTTTTAAGACAAATTTTCTAAAATTTTAATTACCTACCATCAATTTTTATTTTTTTAAATATTATTTTTTCCTTTATTAGTAATTTGTTATTTTTGCTTTATAAGTAATTTCATTTTTTATTTTTTGGATCAAAAATTCAAACTTTTTTTTTTGTTTCGAAATATAACCTAACCTATCAATTTTTTGGTTTATTTCAAAAATTTTATTTTTCAAGTTTTCGGAAAATTTCGCAATGTTTGTAATTTTTAATTATTTTTTTTTGTTTAAAAAGTTAGTTTAATTGTTTATATTAAATAAACAAAAATTTACAATATTCTAATTTTTTCCATAAAATTTGATGTTTTATTATTAAAAAAATTGGACTCTTTTTGTAAAACTTTTTGTAGTTTTAAAAATTTAAAAAAAATAATTTTATCCTATTTAATAAAAGTGGTGTTAAGAGATTTTATAATTAATTTTTTTTATTTGGGTTGGTTTAAAGTAAAATTACAAAATCGTTTTAAATTATTTAGCATTTAATTTTGAAGCCATGTAATATATTTTTCACACCTCAGGGAGTAAAACATGCATTTACCCCCTCATTTTAGTGACTAAAATGCCACTTTACTCCCTTTGGATTAAAATATTTTGAATCCCTCAAATAACAAAACCAATACACTCTCGGGATTAAAAGTAGCACTTTAGTCCCTTGGTACATAATATACTATTTCTGGGGACCTATAATTTTGGACCATATTTTTCTAATGTTCGTTGATAAAAATAATAATTTATCCTTGCGGTTCGTTTTTAATTAAATAAAAGTGCAGTGTTGTGTCAAGAATTCAAAAATTAACAGATGCAATAATAGGTAATTACAGGTATTTTAAAAGATTTTATTTCAGCAATTTTATTTTTACAATTTAATTTTGAGGTTTTTGGTACCAGTGTATATTTCTAAAATAATATTTTTAATTAAATATATTTTACGTTTAAATGGTTTTAAATAATTTTGTTAACAATTCGGTTTTTTTTTTATTTTAAAATAATAATTATTTTTGATTTTTTTCTTTAAATATAAATATTTTTTAATTCAGGAATGCTCTAAATTTTAATATTTGAAAATATCACGAATTTTCTACTACTGATGTTTCAATTTTCGGTTTTTTTTGCCAAGAAATAAGAAATTGGTAGGTAAATTTAATTCTTTTCAAAAATTTTCGTTTCAAATGTTCAATTTTATTTTTGAGAAATTATTTATAATTTTTTCCGAAACTGGAATTAATTTTATTCTTCATTTTTATAGAAAAATTTCTTATTCCAAAAAATGATGTCGTTTGATTTTTGTTCATAGTTTTAATTTGATGCTGGATAAATTGTTTTTAGAAACTTTTTGGTAAATATAATTTGGTTCGGTAATTCCGTCATAAAATGAGTTTTTACCTGATGAATTATTGTTTTTCAGAAAATAAGATTATTTCATTTCAAATTATATTACCTATTTACTGTTTTTCAAGAACTTAGAAAGGTATATTATGGCGTGCCGTTGTGGTATTTATTAACATCGTTTATAAAGCAAGAAAAAAAATCTTTCGTTCAAAAATTTTAATTCCGTAATTATTCTGTTAAGAATTAAAATTATGTATTTCATAATTTTAATACACGTATTTCTATTATGAAAAACATAATAGAAATTGCCGATTTAAAATTATGAAATACGTAATAGAAATTCAAGAATTAAAATTATGAAACCTCATAAAATTGGAATTTTGACAAATAAATTTGACCTGACCTAGATAATGTCACAATAAATATGCTGTAAAAATTTTGTTTCTTAATATCAAACCGTTGTCGAAAAAACATTTTTCAAAATTTCTTATTTATATGGATCCAGCTGCTCCTGCTTCCTAGCAGCAACTTCACTCTGTACACTCGGGAGAAAGACAACGGTTTGATATTAAGAAACAAAATTTTTACAGCATATTTATTGTGACATTATCCAGGTCAGGTCAAATTTATTTGTTAAAATTCCAATTTTATGAGGTCGCCGAATTTTTTTCTCTTTAACAAAAAGTACTTTTAAGAAAAAAATTGGTGTTAATCGGACAACCGGAAGTGACAGTTGCTATAAGTGATGACGTCATTACTAAACAAGATGGCAATAAAGTTTTACACATATATTTTTTATACGTTATAGTTTAATTTCGGATGATTAAAATTTTCAAAAACTTTTGCCAGTGTTGCCAGATTTATCAAAAATAATTTTTTTTTCATATTTTTCTTAAATAACCAAAATAATGAATTTTTGTGAAAAATTACAAGATATCAAAGTTGTAGAACATAAAATGTTCTACACATTTTGTCATTACCGGTTTTTTGAATTCCTCATAGTTTTGCCGCTAGAGGGCGTGAAACAAATTTATATAGACATTTTTGTGACTTCTTTAGATTTTGAGACAAAATCATGGATTTTTATGAAACATTACATGATATCAAAATTATATAGCATAATATTTTCTACAAATTTTGTCTTAACTTTTTTTTCGAGTTACGCATAGTTTCGCTGCTAGTTTTTATTTTAATTTTAACTTTATTCAATTATTATTTTTTAGTTAAATTTTAATATTAAAAATTTAAAAAAAATATCTTTAAATTTGTAATAATTAATTTTATGATTATAATTTTTTTCAAAATTTTATTACAACAGTTGTGGATTTTTTTAAAAAATGGCAAAGGAGTATTTAAAATTTTATTTCGATTTTAAATTAAATTGAATAACTACTAAAATATTAAAGTTATTTAAATGGGATTTTCACCATTCGAAAGATAATAATATAAAATTCTAAATTCAAAATGTATTTTAGTTTCTTAAAATGTAGAATTGTAATTATTATAGCCAAAATAAAGAATATTTTTAAATTTTTTGTAATTTCGTTTTATCAATAACTATAAAAAATAAATGAAAAGTAAATAGGATATCGGAAAAGGATCCAAAAGTACTGTGTGTAAACTATTTCATAATTTTAACATAGTATTTGTAAAAGTTACAGCAAAAAATGAAAAAAGTTAAAACAATTCAATGGATTTACCCATGATTTTTTGACAAAAAATTTGATTTTTGTCTTTCCCGGACCCAACAAAGGGAAAGTAAGGTGAACGAGCAAAAAAAAAAAATTGAGATATCGATGGAAATGTCCATTTTGAGGTCCCCCAAGAAGATTGAGACTATTTCCAGCGTATGGTCTGTCTGTGTGTCTGTGTGTAATCTTCCACGATAACTGCCGAACCGTTTGACCAATTAAGCTGAAATTTGGTATGGAGGGACGGTGTGTGCCTAGAATGCGACCATTAGTTTTTGGTTTAAATTGGTACAGTGGACGGTCCTCAAGACCGACATTGGTTAAATATACATGTAACAATTTATTGCTTTATTTAAATTTTAAGGACAAACAATACATTTTAGTGCAAAATGTTGTGGTACAAAGTTTTAGAACATAAAATTACCCACAATTTTTGTCTTAAGCCTTTTTCAAAATTTCCAATAGTTCGCCACTAGAGGGCGCGTAAAAAATGTGCATGTATGTTTTCTATAGTTTTTCTTGATTTTGAGGACCAACAATACGTTTTAGTGCAAAATGTCGTAGTACAAAGTTTTAGAGAATACAATTCTCTATAACTTTTGTATCAAACTTTTTCTAAAATCTCCAATGGTTGCGCCACTAGAGGGCGCGTAAAAAATGTGCATGTATGTTTTATCTAGTTTTTCTTGATTTTGAGGACAAACAATATGCTTTAGTGCAAAATTTTATAGCACGAAGTTTTAGAGCATAAAATTCTCTATAACTTTTGTCTCAAACTTTTTCTAAAATCTCCAATAATTGCGCCACTAGAGGGCGCTTAAAAAATGGGCATGTATGTTTTCTCTAGTTTTTATTGATTTTGAGGACAAACAATGTATTTAGTGCAAAACTTTCTTGTGCAAAGTTGTAAAGCATCAAATTTTCTTTAACTTTTATGTTTAACTTTTGTCGAATTCCTCATAGTTTCGCCGCTAGATGGCGAGAAAAATACACAATTAAAATTCCCTACAACTATTGTATGAAATTTTTTCCCGAATTCCCAATAGTTTTCACACATGATTTTAGGAGATCCTAATTGTAGCAGTATGATATATAACGTGCGCATGCTCAGCTTATGTAATTACCAACATTGAAATATTAATTCACCATCAGCTCGCTATTTTTAATGTGTTCCATAAATCAATGTAATGCTTAGTATTTTGTAATTAAAATAATAATAATAAATAACATTTTCTCTACGGTTGAGCCGGGAAAGTCCTGGGATGACACAGCCGATTTTTTTTGTTTTCTAAACCAACTTTATTAATGGATTTTGATCCAGAAAACCTTAAAAAGGTCTCTTTCCCATTTTGAAAATAATTGAATGAGATATTAATTATTTATTGACTTTAAAATTATTCAAAAATAGGTTTTATTTTTTTTAAGGTTAATATTAATATTAAAAATTAAAACAAAATACCATTATATTTGTAGTAAAAAACTCTATAATTGTGATTTTTTTCAAAATTTTATTCTAAAAATTGTAAATTCATAATTTTTTTTTTGAAATTTAATATAAGTTTAAAAAAATTGAATAACTTTAAAAATATTAAAGATATTAAAATGGGATTTATACCATTCGATAGGTAATATAAAACTCTAAATTTAGAAAATATTTTAGTCTCTTCGAATTTAACATTCTAATTCTTATAAACAAAATAAAAAAAAATAATTTTTTTTTATTTTGTTTTATCGAGAATAGTAAGACAAATGAAAAAAGTAAATAATATATACGAAAGGGATCAAAAAGTAAATTATGTGTGAAATATTTCATAATTTTAAAATAATACTTATTGAAATTATACAAAATTATAAGAAGTTAAAAAAAAATTTTAGAAAAAATTATTTTTTTTTTTGTAAACTAATTTTATTAATGTATTTTGATGCAGAAAAACTAAAGTAATCGATTAAACAATTACTGTACTAGGAGTGTTCGGAAAGTTGGGTTAGATTACCCCCTCATTTTTTTCTGTTGCACCAGATTGTTCTGTTTGGTCTGAACAGTGTTCCAAATTTTCATTTCTTAATAAAAATATTTCAAGCCCAAAATCAATAAAAACCATTTGGGTCCAGCTCCCCATTATTATTTTTCGAAGTTTTTGTTGTACTAGATTGTTCTAGTTATTCTTGGAATTGTTCCAAATCTTCATGTCTTGAAAAAAATTATTTCAAGCTCAAAATCAGTTAAAACCATTTATAGCTAGCCCCTAATTATTTTTTGTTGTTGTACTATATTGTTCTAGTTGTTCCTAGCATTGTTCCAAATTTTCATGTTTTAAAAATATTATTTAATGGTTTGAAGGGAATATATTTTAAATTCGGACCTGTAATTTAAAATAATTCCTCTAAAAGGTCATACAAACACAAAATTATTTATAGCCAATTTAAGAATGAACACAAAGAAAATCAATTCAATAATATTTGTAACATTTTATGCTTTGTTGATAAAATAAAACGCTTTACAAAACTAACCAATATCAAACGTTTCATTTTTTTTGGAAATAAGTAATTAAATAAAAACAAATTTTGCCAATAAAAAAAATATTTCGAAAGATTAATGTAAACACTATAAAAAGAATTAAACGAGTAATGATTTTTTTTTTCAAATTTTTCATTTTTTTTTTCAACGAGCCCGATGCGATATTGAAATCAATTGACTCGTCTTGACTTGCACAACACCTTAAAAGAAATCAGTATCGACAAATTTGCTTTCCTTATAGAGATATCTCGAATAGAAGTTTCACTTCGTAGGCGGGACCAGGATCCTCTGACCCGAAATAGCTCATCTTCGGCTCATGGGCGGCCGTAGTAATAATACCTCATTTGGTGTTACTTAATTTATCCTGACGTTATTTTTGTAACACATGAAAATTTGAAACAATGCTAAGCACAACTAGAACAATCTAGTACAACAAAAAAAAAATGGGAAGCTGGGTTTTTATTGATTTTAGCCTTGAAATATTTTTTTTTAATGCATGAAAATTTGGAACAATGTTCATATTAACTAGAACAATCTGGTGCAACAGAAAAAAATCGAAATAAAAATAATTTAAATTATTATAAAAAAAAATGTATTAAATTAAAATATCGTAAACCTATGTAAAACAATAAAATTGCCCGCCACTGGAAAAATTTCCCCTTTCCCCTTAACCATCGAAAATAACCATCGAAAATCTCAACTACAGATGTCAACATTCCGTTCACATTCCTTAAGACATTCCATTACTGCCAGTTTGTAAGAAAAATGAGTATAGATGATAATAAAAATTCATGAAAAAAAAGAAAAACTAAAGAAAAACGGGGGGAAATAGGAAAAAACGGGAAAAATTAAGTAAAATAGGAAAAATAATGAAAAATAGGGCAAAATAGAAAAAAATAAGGGAAAACAGGAAAAAATAGTGAGAAAAAAACAAAAAATAGAGAAAATAGGGAAATATACGAAAAACTGGACAAACTGGGAAAATAATGAAAAATAGATACAAATAGGAACACAATTGAAAAATAACGACAAGTAGGTAAAAATAGCAGAAATAAAGGAAAAATAGGGACAAATAGAGAATAGTAAAAAAATCTGTCAAGTTCGTGTCGGACTTCGAACATTTAGAGTTCCGTACCAAATGTAGAATATAAGCCAGCCGTGCAGAGGTAGGATTCTTAAAGGACTTTAAAATTTTAATCGAACTAATAAGTCAAAAATATTTGGTAAAACATTTTATAAATGTGAAAAGGTAAATAAACTGACGCATGTGTGTTCGGCGAAGAAAAAAATATTATGAATATCATAATCTGCATATATACTTAGATATATTAACAAATTTTGAAATACAACGAACAAATTTGTTAATATCAGCGTAACCGACAAAGATAGAAAAAACATTATAAGATGAAAAATGCGTTTTTTAATAAAACTCGATTGCACAGATAAAAATTATACAATATCGAATATCACAATTCGCATAAAGGTACGGAACCCTAATAATGAGGGAATGGTAATGAAAAAATCATATTTATTAATATATTGGTATTTGTTGGTAAAATATATGTAACAATAAACATTATCACCAAATTTCAAGTTCATAGGTCAATGGAAAGTTAAAAAATTCTTCGGAACAAATTTTTTTAAAAAATGCTGACTTTGGCACGTCCGTTAAGTTAGCATTACCACTTGAAAATATGAAAAATTTTATTATTGCAAAAATTGTCGCCAATTAATCGCAAATTTGTCGTGGAAACGAAAAATTTGTCGCACTTTTTTTTATGTATATATAGCCTGGTAATGCCAACTTAATAGTTAAGTTAGCACTACCACCCATGTATCTTCGTAAATAAAGGTTGAATCCGAAATCCGAATGATGGAGAAATTGTCGCGTACTAGTCGTTAATTAGTCGTGCAGAAATATTATTTAATTTTCATTACCTTTTCCTTCCAAGGTCCACCAATGCGAACTCGACCGTCAAGTTAGCACTACCACCCGTATATTTACGTAAATAAACATTAAATTCGAAATCTGAATGATGGAAAAATTGTCGCTAATTTGTCGCAAATTTGTCGTGGAAACGAAAAATTTGTCGCTCGTTTTTTTCTATACAGTGTGTCTACTTAACTTCGTACTATATGGAAAACTTTTTTATTATTAATTTTACGAAAAAAAGTTATTCTTTATAAAAAGTTCTGCTTGGTCCAAAATTCAACCATCAGATATTAATTTTTTAAGCCGAATACGAGGTTTGTCAAAAAATATGAATTTTACTCAAGAGTAAAGTACCTTTAAATTTGACAACATCGAAAAATGTTATTCAAAAAAGTTGATCAGAACTAAAAACTAAGTTCAAATATGCAATTACATCCATTTGCTTTGAAAAAACAGTTTTTGTGCTTGTTTAATATTGTTTCTATTTTGAATGAACATTTATTATACCTAGAAATACATTTCAAAAATAAATTGCATATTTGAACTTAGTATTTAGTTCTGATCAACTTTTTTGAATAACATTTTTCGACGTTGTCAAACTTAAAGGTACTTTACACTTGAGTAAAATTCATATTTTTTGACAAACCTCGTATTCGTCTTAAAAAAAATTAATATCTGATGGTTGAATTTTAAGTTTTGGACTAAGCAGAACTTTTTATAAAGAATAACTTTTTTTCGTAAAATTAATAATAAAAAAGTTTTTCATATGGTGCGAACTTAAGCAGATATATATAAAAAAAAGTGCAAACCTAACTTCATATTTTTTATTTTTTTTTATTTAAAAATATTTATTGTGGCATAATCAAAAATGATGCAAAAAATTATTAAGTAATAGACATCAAAGGAAAACCTAACCTCACATTTTTTTTTATTTATTTATTTAAAAATATGTAATGTGGCAAAGTCTAAAATGATACAAAAAATTATTAAGTAATAGTCATTGAATGGAAAACCTAACCTCACATTTTTAATTTTTTTTTATTTAAAAATTTGTATTGTGGCATAATCTAAAATGATACAAAAAATCATTAAGTAATAGTCATCGAATGGAAAACCTAACCTCACATTTTTAATTTTTTTTTATTTATAAATATGTATTGTTGCATAATCTAAAATGATACAAAAAATCATTAAGTTATAGACATCAAATGAAAAACCTAACCTCACATTTTTTATTTAAATATATATATTGTGGCATAATCAAAAATGATCCAAAAAATTATTAAGTAATAGACATCAAATGGAAAACCTAACCTCACATTTTTTATTTAAAAATTTGTATTGTGGCATAATCCAAAATGATACAAAAAATTATTAAGTAATAGACATCAAACGGAAAACATAACCTCACATTTTTTATTTTTTTATGTAAAAATATGTATTGTGGCATCTAAAATGATCCAAAAAATTATTTAGTAATAGACATCAATGGAAAACATAACCTCACATTTTTTTTTATGTAAAAATATGTATTGTGGCATAACCTAAAATGATACAAAATTATTTAAAAAAATGTATTGTGGCATAATCAAAAATGATTCAAAAAATTATTAAGTAATAGACATCAATGGAAAACATAACCTCACATTTTTTATTTTTTTTATGTAAAAATTTGTATTGTGGCATCTAAAATGATACAAAAAATTATTTAGTAATAGACATCAATGGAAAACATAACCTCACATTTTTTTTTATTAATTTAAAAATATGTAATGTGGCATAATCTAAAATGATACAAAAAATTATTTAGTAATAGACATCAATGGAAAACATAACCTCACATTTTTTATTTTTTTTATTTATAAATATGTATAGTGGCATGATCTAATTTTATACAAAAAATATTATGTAATAGACATCAAATGGAAAACATAACCTCACATTTTTTTTTTTGTAAAAATATGTATTGTGGCATCTAAAATGATACAAAAAATTATTTAGTAATAGACATCAAATGGAAAACCTAACCTAACATTTTTTATTTAAAAAAATATATTGTGGCATAATCCAAAATGATACAAAATTATTTAAAAAAATGTATTGTGGCATAATCGAAAATGATACATAAAAATTTTAAGGAATAGTCATCAAATGGAAAACCTAACCTCACATTTTATATTTAAAAAAATGTATTGTGGCATAATCGAAAATGATACATAAAAATTTTAAGGAATAGTCATCAAATGGAAAACCTAACCTCACATTTTTTATTAAAAAAAATGTATTGTGGCACAATCAAAAAGGATACAAAAAATTTTTAAGTAGTAGACGTCTATCGAAAATCTAACCACAATTTTTTTATTTTTTTTTACTAATTATATAAATTGTGGCATAATCTAAAATGATACAAAAAATTTTTAAGTAATAGACATCAAATGGAAAACCTAACCTCACATTTTTTATTCTTTTTTGTAAAAATATGTATTGTGGCATCTAAAATGATACAAAAAATTATTTAGTAATAGACATCAAATGGAAAACCTAGCCTCACATTTTTTATTTTTTTTTTATTTCAAAATATGTATTGTGGCATAATCAAAAATGATACAAAAAAATTTTAAGGAATGGTTATCAAATGGAAAACTTAACCTCACATTTTTTATTTAAAAAAATGTATTGTGGCATAATCAAAAATGATACAAAAAATTTTTAAGTAATAGACATCAAATGGAAAACCTAACCTCACATTTTTTTTTTATTTATTTAAAAATATGTATTGTGGCATAATCTAAAATGATACAAAAAATCATTAAGTAAAAGTCATCGAAAGGAAAACATAACCTCACATTTTTTATTAAAAAAAATGTATTGTGGCATAATCAAAAATGATACAAAAAATTTTTTAAGTAATAGAAATGAAATGGAAAACCTAACATCATATTTTTAATTTTTTTTTATTTAAAAATATGTATTGCGGCATAATCTAAAATGATACAAAAAATTATTAAGTTAGAGTCATCGAATGGAAAACCTAACCTCACATTTTTTATTTAAAAATATGTATTGTGGCATAATCCAAAAAATGTATTGTGGCATAATCAAAATTGATACAAAAAATTTTAAGGAATGGTCATCAAATGGAAAACCCAACCTCACATTTTTTAAAAAAAAAAATGAATTGTGGCATAATCAAAAATGATACAAAAAATTTTTAAGTAATAGACGTCAATGGAAAATCTAACCTCACATTTTTTATTTAAAAATATATATTGTGGCATAATCAAAAATGATCCAAAAAATTATTAAGTAATAGACATCAAATGGAAAACCTAACCTCACATTTTTTATTTAAAAATTTGTATTGTGGCATAATCCAAAATGATACAAAAAATTATTTAGTAATAGACATCAATGGAAAACATAACCTCACATTTTTTTTTTATGTAAAAATATGTATTGTGGGATCTAAAATGATACAAAGAATTATTTAGTAATAGACATCAAATGGAAAACCTAACCTCACATTTTTTCGTTTTTTCATTTAAAAATATATATTGTGGCATAATCCAAAATGATACAAAAAATTATTAAGTAATAGACATCAAACGGAAAACATAACCTCACATTTTTTATTTTTTTTTTTAAAATTTGTATTGTGGCATAATCTAAAATGATACAAAAAATTATTAAGTAATAGACATCAAATGGAAAACCTAAAATCACGTTTTTTATTTTTTTTTACTTAAAAATGTGTGTACTGTGGTACTTTTTTAAATTATATTTAGTAAAAGTGATACGACTATCAACTTTTTTTTCTAGATAAATTTATAAAAATCAGCACAGACGCGCTCTTTAAATAAATATTTTAAAAACCTGCAAATTCTTGGTTGCTGAATTAGAGGAGAACCCGTAAAAAATAGGAATAATTTTATTTTGAAATCCTATACCCTGTTCTGTGTGGAAAAAATGAACCAACAAAAAAAATTTGTGCACCCATTTTTCTTGGGTTACCAGGCTCAAGAAATTTTCTGCTCTATGTTGCTTCGTTTTCGCGTCGTGTCGTCACTCAATCGTCGACTCGTTGATGATCGACCGTTGTCGCCGTCGTTCGTTCGTCAGTTTCGTTTTGTCGCTTGTGAGAAGAAGTTGTTTTTGCTCCGCTTCGCGCTTTGCTTTGATTGTTGATTCTGCATTATGCAGGCTGGTTCAAGTTAAAAATCATTTTTAAATTAAGTTTCGCGTATTCGGTAAGCGGTGTTGAGGACTGGAATTACTTTAATTAAATTTGCTCTATTTTGATTAGAATTCATTTTAATTTAAATATACTTATTTTTGGTTGTTTAAATAATGTTGTCATCTGTTAAAATCTATTGATTTTGTTCATAAAATATTGTACTTGTAATTTTCTGGTAGGTAGTTATAATGTTTTGAAAATATTTTTTATACTTTTAATAATATCAACGGAATAGTTTTATATTCTTAACATCGCCGAAATCTTATTAAATAATTTTCATTATTTAAAATTAAGTGCAGTGCCTGCCGTCTTTCAAAAATTTGAAGATAAAATAGGTAATTTTCAATATGAGTTAAAAAAAATATTTTCGTAAATTTAAATTTATCCAAAATTTTAATTAATATCAATTTTGATTTTTTAAACAAAAAGTTCACACAATTATTTTTATTTACAACAAAATAATTTTTCGGAAAAATTATTTTTTTTATTTAAATTTTTTTGCAATTTTCAAAAAAAAAATTTGAAATAATATTTTTGTACCATCCTTAATAGTCGATTTAACAAAAATTTACAATCTTTGAATTTTTTTCGTTAATTTCTGGTTAAAAAATTTTTTTAAACATTTTCTTGTTTCAGTTTTCAATTTTCTTTAAATTTTGATTTTTGATAATACTATAATATATCACAAACTAAAATTTTACTTCTTTATCACTCCAAGTACGTTTGGCTAACTATATTAGCATAATTAGGAATTTATTAATTTTTTTTTTAAAATTTCAACCAATGTTTCCAAACAAACAATTAACAAAACAATATTTTCTTTTTCATTTTTTATAAACTTCTAAATTAAAAAAAATGTTTTCCATAAATTTAATTTAATTCAAAATTTCAAATTTTAACTTACAATAAATTTTTAATGTTAAAATGTTCATATATTATTTCATTTTTTAAGAATTTCAATAAAAATTTCATACATAAAAAAACTGATTTTTTGAAAAATTTTAAGTTTTTTTTTGGGTATTTAAAAAAATTTATTTTTCGGAAAATTTTCATGATTGTCATATAGGTTTCATAATTTTTTAATTATTAGGTTTTATTTTCTCCAAATGTTAGTTTAATTGTAAAGTTTGATTAGGTAAGCAAAAATTTACTCCCGTGTGAATTTGGCAGCCTATTTTCACCCAGCGCCAAATGACCAGTGGCGTCGGAAGATGATTTTATTCGAAAAAAAATTCTTTTAAGGGATCTGTTGTGAGAAACATAAAATGAAATTATTAAATATTTCCATAAATCAGAAACATTATAAAAATAGTATCAAGTCTTTTTAAGGGAAAAGTTTACAGCCTCAGAATTAAAAAAAATCGAAAATAATCTGCAAAAGTACCCTACAGAAAAGTTTGACCAAGTTCAAATTTTGCACAAACATTTTGTAGAATAACTGTATTAAGATGTGAATTATTTGCAAGCAGTCAAAGGGGTAGGAAATACCCTCACAAGTAGAAAAAAATCAGAAGTTCCCCATGTTCCAATTTTGCCGAATCAAAATAAAATATAAAACTAACATAAAAATCTTTTCCCTACAATACCCTTGATAATATTTTTATGGTGTTTCTGATATATGGAAATATTTAATAATTTTATTTTATATATTTTTGTCTACAGGTTCCTTAAAAGATTTTTTTAGGAATAAAATAATCCTTTGACTCCACTGATCATTTGTCTGCTGAGTGAAAAGTGGCTGCAAAGTTCACACCGATAGAGTTCTTTTTGTTAATTTTTTGTGTAAAAAATTTGAGACTTTAATTCAATATTTTATCATTAATTTAGGTTTTATTAATTTTATAAAGAACACTTTAATTTTAGATAATGGATTTATTCATGATTTTCCATTTTTAGTTTCCCTCTTTTTTTATAAAATTTTTGTTAGGAATTTGTCAGAATTTTTATACATTAAAAATGAATATCTGTGTCATTAAAGAACGATTGTTCAATTTTTACTTAGAAAAAAATTAGAATATTTTTTATAATTATTTCAGAAATTTTGTTTTTAAAGTTTTCGGAAATTATTATAATTACATCTACCCAATTTTTTTTCGTTATATTTTACTTAAAAAATTTGGAGCTGCATTTTTTGTAAATTAATTTATTCAGGTTTAATTTCGTTTTTAATAAAATTTAATTTTTGATACACTTATAACATATAAATTTATTAAAAAAAACTTTTGTCTTTCCCAAAAATTAATTTTTTACTAATTTAATAGTTTTTAAGACAAATTTTCTAAAATTTTAATTACCTACCATCAATTTTTATTTTTTTAAATATTATTTTTTCCTTTATTAGTAATTTGTTATTTTTGCTTTATAAGTAATTTCATTTTTTATTTTTTGGATCAAAAATTCAAACTTTTTTTTTTGTTTCGAAATATAACCTAACCTATCAATTTTTTGGTTTATTTCAAAAATTTTATTTTTCAAGTTTTCGGAAAATTTCGCTATGTTTGTAATTTTTAATTATTTTTTTTTGTTTTAAAAGTTAGTTTAATTGTTTATATTAATTAAACAAAAATTTACAATATTCTAATTTTTTCCATAAAATTTGATGTTTTATTATTAAAAAAATTGGACTCTTTTTGTAAAACTTTTTGTAGTTTTAAAAATTTAAAAAAATTAATTTTATCCTATTTAATAAAAGTGGTGTTAGGAGATTTTATAATTTATTTTATTTATTTGGGTTGGTTTAAAGTAAAATTACAAAATCGTTTTAAATTATTTAGCATTTAATTTTGAAGCCATGTAATATATTTTTCACACCTCAGGGAGTAAAACATGCATTTACCCCCTCATTTTAGTGACTAAAATGCCACTTTACTCCCTTTGGATTAAAATATTTTGAATCCCTCAAATAACAAAACCAATACACTCTCGGGATTAAAAGTAGCACTTTAGTCCCTTGGTACATAATATACTATTTCTGGGGACCTATAATTTTGGACCATATTTTTCTAATGTTCGTTGATAAAAATAATAATTTATCCTTGCGGTTCGTTTTTAATTAAATAAAAGTGCAGTGTTGTGTCAAGAATTCAAAAATTAACAGATGCAATAATAGGTAATTACAGGTATTTTAAAAGATTTTATTTCAGCAATTTTATTTTTACAATTTAATTTTGAGGTTTTTGGTACCAGTGTATATTTCTAAAATAATATTTTTAATTAAATATATTTTACGTTTAAATGGTTTTAAATAATTTTGTTAACAATTCGGTTTTTTTTTATTTTAAAATAATAATTATTTTTGATTTTTTTCTTTAAATATAAATATTTTTTAATTCAGGAATGCTCTAAATTTTAATATTTGAAAATATCACGAATTTTCTACCACTGATGTTTCAATTTTCGGTTTTTTTTGCCAAGAAATAAGAAATTGGTAGGTAAATTTAATTCTTTTCAAAAATTTTCGTTTCAAATGTTCAATTTTATTTTTGAGAAATTATTTATAATTTTTTCCGAAACTGGAATTAATTTTATTCTTCATTTTTATAGAAAAATTTCTTATCCCAAAAAATGATGTCGTTTGATTTTTGTTCATAGTTTTAATTTGATGCTGCATAAATTGTTTTTAGAAACTTTTTGGCTCGTGTCGTAAACTTCACCCTTGTGAATAATAGCCATCATTATATGCTCGTTGAATAATATACTATTTTATAGTGTTTCTGATATATGGAAATATTTAATAATAATTTAATAATTTTATTTTATATGTTCCTTTCCACAGGTCTCTTTAAGGCCGCAGTGGCACACTCCAATATTCATAACAATAACCAAATGTGACATATGTCATATTAATGTCAAATTTCATAAATCTATTATTCAACAGATGTAGCAATATGTCTTATTTACGATTTATTTCAGCATACATTTGACCAAATTATTTACTCGTTTTAGTAGTGACATTTTATTTCATATTATTTATCTGGTCTACTATACAATATAATTTTAATCTTATTTCATTTTATGCCAAGAGCAAGAAAATCTCTGAGCTCTGCTAGGATATGGCAATGCTGTAAAACTAACTTTGTTTGTTTGTTTATCTTCGATAAATTCGTAAAATCATCATAAATATAAATCCCAAATATATTTTGTCCACGACTGTTTTATAATGAAGCCATTTTTGAAGAATTTTCTAACTTAAAATGGTATATTATACACTATTAACAGTGAATAATCATTATTCACTACTTTTTATCACCGCTCTTCCTATACTTAACCATTGTGATATAACGATTATAAATTTTATCCATTTTCTTAGTAAGCCGCGACTGTCATCTAAAAGTCAAATTAATAATTTAAATTGAAATGTCAAACTTTTGACTACAGAAAATCCATTCTTTACCTTGATAAAGAATGAAAATACATGCAAAATGCATAAGAGGCAAGTATTATAGAATAAATATTCAGACTCTAGAGTGTGAATGTTTACATTCTATTATTAAAAATGATTTCAGAATTCATACATTCAGTAATGGTCGTGGAGAATATTATATTAAAATTTTTACTAAATTGTAATAAAATAATGGATTGACAAAGTGAAAATAAAATGTGCTTAACACCTTCACCTCCAGAAGTAATTATCAAGCTCCATACAAGTAAATGATTCTAATTCTTATGCCAATAATCAAAAATTTCAACTAATAATCAGAATATTAATGTTGACGTTAATCCTATTTCTGCAATTAACTTAACAAATTTTTCAAATGTAACTATTAACATAAATAATTGATGTTAAATTGTAGTTATATAATATTAATATTCTATCTAATTATGTTATAAATATTAAAAATAATGTTCCATCAATGTTTGCCAATAAAAGTTTGTTAATAAATAGCTACAGTCGTGGACAAAGTACAGTATTCTACTCGCATATAATGGCTATTATTCACACGGGTGATTTACGAAACTCGCATGCGGCTCGTGTCGTAAACTTCACCCTTGTGAATAATAGCCATCATTATATGCTTGTTGAATAATATACTATTATAGATATTTCATTTCGGACGGACTGATTTCCTTCAAAATTGCCATATGGAGGTTTTTGGGGTTTGAGATTTAAAATTTTTCCTCAAAATTAATAAATTCACGATGGCAGACGAGATATGTGATTATGATCAGATTATTTTCAAAAGTGGTATTTGGGTGTTTTTGGGGTCGGCGATTATGAATTTGTTTTTCAAAATAAATATCATGATGGCGACTCCAAAATGGTGGACGAAATTTATGATTATTAACCGATTCCATTCAAATTTGGTACACGGGGTTTTTTGGTGTTGGAGATTATGACTTTTTTTTAAACTGCATAGAATTTTTTATTTACATTATCAAAATCAAAAAATATTTCTCCTGCAACATATACAGTAAACCATGATTGTTCATTTTCTCAAATATAAATATTTCGTTTTAACCTAGCAGATAACAGATTGATGCGCTCGGAAAAATAATAAAAATTCGGTTTACTCGCGAGTCCCATAATCAATATCGACATCTTATCACCAGCAGCAATACCGAACGCAGTGCGAAACTGGAAAGTTTGGTAAAACAGGAGCGTCTATTGGGGGACAAAAATTCCATCATGAGAGACAAATATTCCAAATCTGGAAACAAATATTCCATAAAAATAATTTTGTTAGCGCCCATTGGGGACACATATTCCATAATGAGAGACAAATATTCCAAATGTGGAGACAAATATTAAAACTCTGGAGACGAATTTTCCATAAAAATAATTTTGTTAGTGCCTATTGGGAGACACGTATTCCATAATGAGAGACAAATATTACAAATGTGGTGACAAATATTCCAAATGTGAAGACAAATATTCCATAAAAATAATTTTTTTAGCGCCTATTGGGAGACAAATATTCCCTAATGAGAGACAAATATTCGAAATCTGGAGGCAAATATTCCATAAAAATAATTTCTTCTGTATCATTAAATTAATTGCGTGAAAATTTAATGTTAATTAATTTGTTTTGTTAAGTAACAAAAGATTATGTCATAGATAAGTTTCATTTTATGTGTTCGCGGTACATAAAAATCCTGAATATATTCCGAATAGGACATATGCGCAAATAACTTTTGATATATAATTTTCCACTAAATAATTAGCAAATGCACCTAATCATTCGTCGTTGGGCTTTTCTTCTAGGAGTTGAAAAACAAAGAAGTCGCTAACTAATTCAGGGTTGAAAAACATAGTTCCAAAGCAGTAACCAATATCGCTTTGTTTGGTTTTTTTACTCCAATTTTATAAACATCTAAAAATAAAATTCCAGTAGACAA
The DNA here is from genome assembly GCA_963243735.1 of Neocrepidodera transversa. Classification (NCBI taxonomy): domain Eukaryota; kingdom Metazoa; phylum Arthropoda; class Insecta; order Coleoptera; family Chrysomelidae; genus Neocrepidodera; species Neocrepidodera transversa. The sequence goes on along the minus strand of CAUJLB010000079.1, from coordinate 222,697 downwards.
TCTTCAGCTTCTTTTGTTCAAAATTATAACACTATTCAACAAAATTAATATTTTTTTCACTGGGTTTAGAGTATACAGGGTGGATCGAATTTAATTTGCGTATACAGATATCTCAAACCGAAATAGATCCAATATCGGTTAAATAGGAAAAAAGATGTGTATTTTCGAGATGAATTAATAGATTTTTATGGCTTCACATATAGTATCCAATTTTGTAAAACACCGTTTCGTCTTTGAAGGGCCATCCACAACTATTTTTTTAAATACCTGTACTTGTACTTTTTATTTCATCTTTGAAACCCTCATTTTTTCTCTATTTAACCATGTATAACACAAAGGTTTTGACAATAAACTAAACTTAAAGAATTTTTCTATGTACGGTCCTGTTCATTATATGCCCCGCGCGTGCATAAAGACGAAAACAGGTTTTTTTAAATATTAATCTTTTGAGTGCAATGACTAGTATGACATAAAAGTTTTTATGCATCGCGGGTATAAACAGATGTTTATACTTATGTTACATAAATAACTATTATTATTTAATTGTAGTTATTTAAGAAAATTTACATTCAAATATTAAATAGAAATTAAATATTTAATCGAAATTAAGCCCAAAGTAGACTCAATTTTAAATTAATTTTATTTAAGTAAAGTGATTTATAAATATTTTCAGTGAAAATGGAATGAAAATAGAGAGAGACCATAACTATATTTTTTCTCATTTTGGTCTCTCCCTTTTCTCAAGGTCACAATTTTTGCTTAAAAATTTTGAAAAAATTCCCATTTATAGAATTTTTTATTGACTTTTTAATTGTATTAAATAGATGTTAATAAATTTTTTAATTAAACAAAATAACTTAGATAAGTGTAGATTTTAATAAATAATTTTCTGTTTAACTCCTGTAACAAGAAACCAATCGATACTATTAAAACGTGTTAAATGTTGATAGAAAGAGAAAACATATTCTATATAAGTGAATTTTATCAAAATTTTATATAAAATATTGTGGTTGTGAAAATAGCGAAAGACCATAAGTATATATTTTCTGATTTTGGTTTCTCTCTTTTCTCAAGGTCACAATTTTTGATCAAAAATTTTGAAAAAATTCCCATTTATAGAATTTTTTTTTGTCTTTTTAATTGTATTAAATAGATGTTAATATATTTTTTAATTAAACAAAATAACTTAGATAATTGTAGATTTTAATAAATAATTTTTTGTTTAACCCCTGTAACAGAAAAACTATTAATGCTATTAACACGTACTAAGTGTAGATAGAAAGAGAAAAAAGAAAAAATCCCAAAGTACATACAAAAATTAAATTTTCTACATGGTTGGATAATGAAAAAATGGGGAATTCAAAAATGAAATAAAATGTACAGGTCCGTATTAAAAAAAATAGTTGATGTTGGTCCTTCAAAGACGAAACGTTGTTTTAAAACCTTGATAGGCTATAGTAAGCGCTATTTGACCTTGAATAAAAAAAAAACCTTATAAAGTTTTTTTCTATGTTTAAAAATTAAGGTGTTTATTAATTAAAACCAAAATCGTCGATTTTGAAATGGTGTTTGTACAAACAAAAATTTTAGGTGGACAATCTTGAATTAACGAAGAACAAACGAATGCACGAAAATTTTTTTTCAAAATTCGAAAAAGGGTGTGTCAACTTCACGATATCACAATTTTCTAAAATTTGTATAATTAATTATCATTAACAGGTGGGTGGACAAACAAAACTAATTGGTGCACAAACGTGGACAAACAAAGAACAAACGACCTGTGCGGTGAATAATTTTTTTGCAATTTGTGGGTGCCGAGAGCAAAATTTGCAAAAACAGTTTTTGGGCCGAATTTTGACACGAAGAGCGGACAAACGAAAATAATTAGTGGACAATAATGGACAGTTGATGGACAAACGAATGCACAGCAAATCTTTGGAAAATTCGCAAAAGTGGGTGCCAACTTCAATGATCTAAAATGTTGTACTACTCGTGGATTTTAAAAAATGGTGAAAATTTCAAGTCGATACATTAAAGCATTAGAAAGTTATGACATTTTTAAGCATTGCGGACGACAAACAGACAGACATACAGACCACAGAAAAAAATTAAGTTGTTCAGATTTCGACGGGATCATTTCTCCCGAAGATACTATAGCCCGTTTTCGCTTAGTTACGAAGATTGATATTTGATATGGGTCGTAGTAAGCAATTCCCTATTTTCTCGTCGCTAATAAATGGTGCACTGCTCTGGGCGCAAATTAAATATGAATTTTCTTACCCGGATTTTGAATTGGGGGTGATTTTGAGACATTTTATTTGGGTGGAACCCTTTTCGGCACAGTGGTCAGTTTTATCCGAATTTAATCTTTTGTCCGTTCTAAAAGTGTAGGCTTTTTGGGCACGAAAGCGGGATTAGCGGTTCTAGGAAAATGAAATAGGATGATTTAAATATTAAATAATATTTTTGTTATCTCTTCAATTGTGGGTTATTCCTAGATACAGTTTAAATAAAATTATTGTCAAATTATTGGTTTTATGAATGGGGTTGTCTTATTTTACTACTCTAATACTCTTAATCGGTTATATTCAAATGTATCTATGTTATTCTCGATATTTAGTTAAATACCTATGTGAAATTAAATAGTACACATAATATACCTAGCAAACTTAAAAACTCGAATTATAAAAAACGCCATGTTTATCTAACGAATTTAATATAACAATACAAAAATAACACACTTTCAAGGTGTCAATTTATTAAAGCAGTTTCGTATCATTATAAAAATATCATATAATTTTTATTCGGTATTTTATAAATTTTATGTTTTTTAGTGTTGTATTTTTGTAATACCTAGTATAATTTTTAATCGGTATTTTATGTAACTATTTTATATTTTTCTTAGTGTTGTATTTTTACCTCTCGCCCTTCAGATAAGAGAGGTATAGGAATCATGCTAAAAATTGGGTAGTGAGTTTTCAATGGATAAACACGTTTTGGGGTCCCTAGAATACGATTTTAATATTTTCGCGATGATGTCTGTGTGTGTGTTAGTGTGTGTGTGTGTGTGTTAGTGTGTGTGTGTGTGTGTGTGTGTGTGTGTGTGTGTGTGTGTGTGTTAGTGTGTGTGTGTGTTTGGATGGATGTTGTAGTAACGATAACTCAAAAACTACTGAATAAAAAAATTTGAAATTTTGCATACAGGATTCGGATACCCTAGATTAGACCTGATTAGATTTTGGTGCCAATCGCACAACCGAAAGTGGCAGTTGCTATGGGTGATGACGCCATTATTATACAAAACGGCAATAAAGTTTTACACATATATTTTATATACCCTATAGTTTATTTTCATCTCATTAAAATTTTCGAAACTTTTGCCATTGTTGCCAGATTTACAAAAAAATAATTTTTTTTCATACTTTTTTGTGTCAACTTGTAAATTTTTGATTCAAAAATGGCGAGAGGTCATGTGCTGGCCACATCAGATTTTTTTTCTAATAGTATATTTTTTTTTGATTTTTCATATTGTTTTGTATTAATTATGAGTTTTTTTAATTTGTTTTAGATATAGTTTAAATAAAATTGTTGTCAAATCATTGTTTTTATTTGAAGAAAAAAATTCTTTACTATACAAATCTAATCGAGATTATTTATTTGGAGAAAAAAAAAAATTAAAAAATCACTGAAATTATTCCTATAATTTTTTCTTAAAAATATTTGAATCAAAAGGATTAGTTACTTTATGGTCGATAACCACTGTGCCCAAAATGCCCGCCTAATTTTAAAACTTGAGGCCAAAAGAACGGTAGGATTAAGGAACCCCCGCTGACAAAATTGTCCGCTGGGACCAAATGAACAACACCCTTTTATTTAGATATTTTCAGACTGATTTTGTTTCTCATTTTATGCCCTTTTATACCCAGATATAATCTTATTTTGTGACGTAAGGAATGCAAGTGCGTGGTAGAATTAGTCTTTTCCGAGAACCCTCAACGCCGATTTGCTGCATTCCAGATGAAAACTTTTTAGCTATTTTGAGTCTTTTACGAATTTTAAGAGAAATATTAGAAGCGTAAATTTTAATACAGCGCAGAATAAAATTAGAATTTTACATAAAATAATTCTACGGAAATGGAAAAATATAGGAAAAATAATAATTAAAAATGGGACTTAATAGGATATTAAGTGACCTAGGGTCGGGCCGTTTCAGTCCCAATAGTTATGACTCACCCTGTATGATTTTTTTTTTGAAAATCTTAATTAAAAAATCTTATGTGGCCAGCACATGACCTCTCGCCATTTTTGAATCAAAAATTTACAGGTTGACACAAAAAAGTATGAAAAAAAATTATTTTTTTGTAAATCTGGCAACAATGGCAAAAGTTTCGAAAATTTTAATGAGATGAAAATAAACTATAGGGTATACAAAATATATGTGTAAAACTTTATTGCCGTTTTGTATAATAATGGCGTCATCACCCATAACAACTGCCACTTCCGGTTGTGCGATTGGCACCAAAATTTAATCAGATCTAGTCTAGAGTATCAGAATCCTGTATACAAAATTTCAATTTTTTTATTCAGTAGTTTTTGAGTTTTCGTTACTACAACATCCATCCAAACACACACACTAACACACACACACAGACATCATCGCGAAAATATTAAAATCTTATTCTAGGGACCCTAAAACGTATTTATTCATTGAAAACTCACTACCCAATTTTTAGCGATTTCTATACCTCTCTTATCTGAAGAACGAGAGGTAAAAACACCTTCAAAGTTTCTCAATATGGTAAAATCCGGTCCTATGATTACGATAATGGAATGTCATCATCAAAATAAATTTTTGCTTCGTACAGACTTTGAATTTGGCTGAAGTTTGGCTCTAATTACGAGTTATCCTAATTAACCGAGATGAAAATTTAAGAATTTCAGATAAAATTTTCCGTTTGGTAATTTGATTATTATTAGAAGTAAAAGGGGATTGAATTAGAATTCCATTGAATACCTACTGTTTTATTAGATTTATTTATCACTGTTATGTCTTTCGGTGCAGTGTTACCGTTTTCAATAAACCGTATTCCACCAACGTTTCGATAATAAACTACCAAAATCTACTAAGCATCTAAATCTAACCTGTGTATTTTAATTTATTTTATTAAAAGAAGTCGTGACTATCTAAATCTAACCTGTGTTTTAAAAAAGAAAAGAAAATATAACACAATTTATATTTATTTTATTAAAACAAGTCTAGACTATCTAAATCTAACCTGTGTATTAAAAAAAAGAAATTATAGCTTTCCCTTTCCCTTTAAAATTTTTCTCCACTTCGTTTTTTTCATTTTCCTCTAGTTTTTTCCACTTTTTCGCCAATCTTTTTATTCCACTCTTTAAAATACTTTTTTCCACTTTTTTTCCTATATTCTTTCTTAATTTCTTTGTGACAAACTTTTTTTTCCACTTTTTCCCGTTAAAACTTTTTTCCACTTCTTTCCCCAATTTTTGTTTTCACTTTTCCCCTACTTTTTTTGACTTTTTCCCCTATTTTTTCACTAATTTTTTTATATTTCAAACTTTTTTCCTCTTTTTCCCCGACTCATTCATCTCCTATTTTTTTTATTTCAATCTTTTTTCCGCCAATTTTTCCAAAATCCTTTTTTCCTCTACTTTTTTACCATTTTTATAAATTTCAAATTTTTTTCCAATTTCCCCCCCATTTTTTTGTTTTAGACATTTTTAACACTTAAGGTAAGGTGGGGCAAGTGTGAATTTGGGGTAAGTGTGAATTTGCCTAATATCTTTGCTAAACCAGGCGACAGCCTAGTGCCATCTAGTGAGGAATAGCTCATGCTTATAATGGATCCATAACAATCATTTAAAATGAAAAAGAGATCTGGCGAATTCGAAATATATTCCTTATTTTCCTAACCTACAATTCATAACCCTGAACGAGTACGAGGTGTATATTTCGAGCTGTCAGTTTATTGTTGAAATCGAAGGTAAGGATCCATTTTTATATACGATTCTTCTGCTCAAACAATGAATTAGTCTATAAGATTACCGTTTTTTCTTGAAATTGTTTTTTAAAATTGTTTGAATGCATGTCACACTTGCCCCGTGATAAAATGTTATTGGGGATAGTGTGACCTATTTGTCGGGGCAAGTGTGAACCTGTTTCATTTGGCCAATCTGAACAATGATATTGTTTCAGCTATGGTACGAAACTATATACGGAAATCTCAGAGAGCCAAACAATATACCACGGAGGCCTTAGCACATGCATTAGACGAGGTGAAGTCTGGTACTTCAACGATTTATCGTGCACATAAAAAGTATAATATTCCCAAGACCACTCTGTTTTATCACATGAAGGGGGTTCGAGGCAAAATTAGTAAAACTCAGGGAAGAGCACCCGCGATACCGTTGGAAGATGAAGAAAGGTTAGCAAGTGCCCTCAAAATAATGGAAAAATGGGGCTTCGGAATTACAAGAAAAGAAGTTTTACGTATTGTATCCGAGTATGTTATCACTAATAATATCAAAACGCCCTTCAAAGACAGTCTCCCTGGGGAGGACTGGTTCTTAAGGTTCAAATCTAGACATCGCTTGAGTATCAAAAAACCCCAGAGTGTTGAATATGCTAGAAAGAAAATGACAGACCCGTTTGTCATCTATGAATATTTTGAGATTCTCGAGAAAGCAATTAAGGACAATGAATTGTCCCTGAAACCACAGTTAATATGGAATCTAGATGAATCGTCCTTTTCACATGATCCAAAAAAATCGAAAGTTGTGGGAGCCCGAGGTCAACCTAGTTCCAGAACAACAAGCGGACCAGGCAGAGAAAACACGACGATTCTTTCTGCTATTTCTGCTTCAGGTCTGAAGGCCCCACCACTCATAGTTTTTAAAGGAAAACACATTTGGGATAGCTGGATAGCTGATGATAGGAATAGTTTCGAGGGGATGGCTTATGCTGCGAGTGCCAAGGGTTGGATGGAGGCGGATATTTTTTTTAACTATTTCCAAAAAACTCTTATTCCAGTACTAGGCCGAGAAAGACCAATTTTACTAATATATGATGGTCATAGTACCCATATAAATGTGAAGTTAGTGGAGTTAGCCCGAGATAATGATATCATAATACTTAAATTACCTCCGCATACCTCACATCTCTTGCAACCACTTGATTTGGCTGTGTTTAAATCTCTTAAAGATGCTTGGGATAGGGAACTTGTCATGTGGCAAAGGCAAAATATTGGTCTGAAAATCCCCAAAAAAAAATTTTCAGAGCTATTGGGCTCAGTATGGAAAAATCTTCATCCTGATGTAATAAAAAATGGTTTCCGGAAGGCAGGAATTGTGCCAATCAACAAAAATGTTATATCTACTGAATCATTCGATCCAGAATCTTTGAGGAGATGGGAAGATGAAAGAAATAAGCAGAGGTCCGTTGAACCAGTACCATCCACTTCCAATTATCAAGCCAGTATCCACACTATTTCAATCAATAAACAAACCGATATTATTAGCTCTGCTCCCCCAGCTCCTAATATTGCTAACGAGAGAAGTGACAGTACCGTCGAAATTCAACCACAACATTCGTTCGAACAACTGTTATTGAGAACGGTGAAACAAACAACAACACCAGGTTCTTCTAAAAGAAAAAGAGTAGCATATGGTGCGGAGGTCATAACTCACCCTGAAGTTATTCAGAGACTCATTGACGAAGAGAAGGAGAGGCTTACGAAATCAAAAAATAAAACGCAAAAACGACCGAAGAAAAAAAATGATGGAACCAAGAAAGTGGTTCCTAAGAAAGTATCGAAAAAGAGAAAAATCCGTATAAGTACGAGTAGTGAGTATTCAGACGAATCAGATGATGTGATTTACGCTAACTCCGACGATGACTTAGACCCTGAGATATTTGAAATGGAAGAAGAGGAAGTAGAAGAAGAAGAAATAGAAGAAGAGAAAGGAGAGAAAGGGGAGAAAGGAAAGGAAGGAGAGAAAGGAGAGGAAGGAGAGAAAGGAGAGGAAGGAGAGAAAGGGGAGGAAGAAGAGGAAGCAGAGGAAGCAGGGAAAGGAGAGGAAGGAGGTGAACAGTATGAAGAAAATTCAAAACTGAAGCTCTCCATAGATAAATGGGTTTTGGTGGAGTATAACACCAGAAAATGTGTTAAACATTTTGTTGGGCTAATAACAGAGAAGACAAAGGATAACTTGTGGTGTGTAAAATTTACAAAGTTCAGAGACAACCAGTTCACCTGGCCAGTTGTGGAAGACATCGATACACTCTCTGATGATGAAATAACAACCATACTTCCATCACCATTCGTCAGCAGATGGGGATCAATGAAATTCTCATTCGATTTTTCCGACTTCCATCTGTAATTTTTTCTCCGGAAATGTACAATTTTATGAGTATTGTTTGTGTTCTTCCAATATGGCATTTCCAATTCAAAGTTGAAAAGTTCATAAATATTTTTTGAATAAAGATACACAAAAAAAAAAAAAATTGTGGTGAAAGCTCTGTTACTGTTTACTCACACTTGCCCCAAAGAGAGATTTACGTGCATCAATAACTTTAAATATGGCCAGAGTCACACTTGCCCCAAATTCCCTGGGAAGTGTGACCTACGGTCTTGTATATATAAATATATAAATAACATTCATGCTTTACTTTTATTAATACTTTTCTGTGGCGTATTATAAAGGTTGACATTCGAAGTGAATACGTGCAAACTTTCATTATTCTATTATTTCAGGTTCGTTAGATGGACTCAATTAATTTTGAACTAATGCAAATCACGGTCACACTTGCCCCACTTTACCTTACCCCTACATTTTTTAGTAATTTTTAGTTTCAAACTTTTTTCCTCTTTTTCCTAACTCATTTTTTTCTCCTGTTTTTTCACTAATTTTTGTATGTTTCCAACGTTTTTCTCATTATTTCCCCACCCTCTTTCCCCTAATTTTTTAATAATTTCTTTGTGTTCCACTTTTTCTCCTCTAAATTTTTCCACTTTCCCTATTTTTATTTTCACTTTTCCCCTACTTTTTTCCATGCTTTTTTATTCTACCTTTCTTGTCCTCTACTTTTATAGACTTTTTCTCACACATTTTTTACTAATTTCTTTGTTCCACTTCTTTCCCTATTGTTTTTTCATTTTTCTAATATTTTCTTCCACTTTTCCCTAATTTTTAATTCCACCCTTTCCCTTACTTTTTTCCACTTTTTCTCCTACATTTTTTTACTAATTTCCAATTTCTTTGTGTCAAAAACTTTTTTCCACTTTTTCACTTATTTTTTATAATTTAAAATTTGAAACTTATTCTTTACCAATTTTTCCTCTACTTTTTTTTCCATTTTTCGCTGCAGCCTTTTTTGCCCAAACTTTCTTGGTTTCAAACATTTTACCCAATTTTTTATATGTAAATCTTTGTCCCAACTTTTAATTTCCAATTTTCTCCCTCTCCCTTTCTATCATTACCAATGGAATGGTAAGGGGAAAGAAAAAAATAATTACTCAAAAAATTATTTTTTTCTTAAAAAAAAGTGAAAATTTGACAAAAACTGAGAAAATGAGAAAAAATTGGTAGCTTTAGAAAAGAAGGGTAAGGGAAAAAATGTGCCAAAATTTGAAAGAAAAGAGGGGAAATTGAAGACAAAAAAGTTAGAAAATTTAAAAGAAAAGAGTGGAAGTTTTGTTGGAGGAAGAGGGTAAATTTGAGTAAAAATAACAAAAATGAAAACATAAGGGGTAATTTTAGAAAAAACGGAGTAATTTCAGGAAAGAGTGACAAAAATTGAGAGAAAAGGGGGGAAATTCGAGACAAAAAGTGACAGTATTTGAGAGAAAAGAGGCGACATTTTGAAGGAAGAGACAAAAATGAGAAAATAAGCGGAAACTTTGAGAAAAAAGGTGGTAATTTAATAAAAAGGGGGTATTTTCAGAAAAAAGTGACAAAGTAAAAACAGGAAAAATTTCAGACAAAAAAATGAACAGCATTTGAGAGAAAAGAGGAAACATTTATTTCGCAAAAAATATATATATATATATATATCAGGATTCGAACCTGGAACTTTCATATGCAACGTCTACACTCTACCACTAGACCACTTCGTTCACAGTGATGAATAATCAAACTTTCAAGTTAACGTACAATAAAAGCCGATTAGGGCGAAACGAATAATAAATTCAAAACCAAATAATCTACCGAAATCTACTTAAATTATTAATTCTACTAAATATCCTCATTTTTCTTAAAAATCTACTAATTTAGTAGGAAATCTACTAAAAACGGTAACCCTGTTTCGGTGATCTCTTATTGTAAATATAATAATTCTTTAGAATCACTGTCGCTTAAAAAATCGCCGACATAAAAAATATTTTTATTACAGATGAACGCAGATTTGATGTTTTCTAAATATCGTCTAAAAGATAAATATTTGCTAGATAAGCAACTGAGACAGTGCCGTACGTAATTTTGTTTAAGTCGAAACATTTTATCATGTGGACTTTTCCGCCAAATTATTTTTTTAAATTTTCGTTGATTTGATAAATTAAAATCGTTCTGTACATTTTAGAAATGTCAATTTTCATAACAAACCACGCATTGAATATTATTAATAGTCCAGTCCCTTGGGAATCTTACCTTGAATAAAAGGTGGGGTAGAAGCGGTTTTGGAAGATGTTATTAAGATAGGGGCCCTAATGAAAAACCCCTTTTTGCTCAGTTACATTCATTTTATCAATAAATTTCTCTTTTTTTCTCAATAAATTAGTATTTTTTTCTCAATTTTGTCCATAATTTAGTGCCTTTTTATCACCAATATCCTCCCCCATTTTTGCTCATTTTGTATCTTTTTCTCAGTAATTAATTACCCCTTTTTTCAAATTACTCCAGTTTCATTAAATTATCCTAATTTTGGTTTTTTTTTTCAGTAAATTTACCACTTATTCAATTTCATTTATAAATTACCACTTGTTTCTTATTTCTCCTCCTTTTTAGTACATCTTTTCCCTTTTTTTAGGGTTCCGTACCACAAAGGGTCGAAACGGAACCCTATTGCTCTCACTCGCGTGTCCGTCCGTCTGTCACACCGGTCTAGCAGCTAAACCGTTGGAGCTACAGCCTTCAAATTTTCACAGTGTCTTGTTGACCCAGAGCCATATAAATTATATAAAAAAATATTTTTAAATCTTTTCAACGGGGGCTCCCATACAGCTAAAGGGGACGCTGAAAAAAAAATTTGGCCTACCCCCATCGAGTGAGGTATCGTTGAATAGAGCTTATTGAGTAGATTAAAACTACATTTTTTGTTTTAAAAAATATTGCAAAACGTAGGCACGAGGAGCCGCCAAAGTCAGCATTTTTTACAAAATTTTCCGAAGTATTTTTTAACTTTCCATAGACCTATGAACTTGAAATTTGATGATAATGTTTATTGTTCCGTATATTTTACCTGCAAATACCAATATATTAATAAATATGATTTTTTCATAACCATTTCCTCATTTTTGGGGTTCCGTACGTTTGTATTTATGCGAATTGTGATATTCGATATTTTATTATTTTTATCTATACAATCGTATTAGTTTTATAAAAAAACACATTTTACATCTTATAAATTTGTTTCTATCTTTGTCGGTTACGCTGATATTAACAAATTTGTTAGTTGCATTTCAAAATTTGTTAATATGTATGCGGATTGTGAAATTCATATAATTTTTTTTGACTTATTAGTTCGATCAAAATTTTAAAGTCCTTTAGGAACCCTGTCTCTGCACAGTTGTCTTATATACTACATTTGGTACGGAACCCTAAATGTGCGAAGTCCGACACGCACTTGACCGATTTATTTCATTATGACAATTTATTTAATATTTCTTCCTATTTAAAAAAATCATTTTGTCTCTTTTTTCATTAAATGTGTCCCCCTTTTTTGCCCATTACCCTATTTTTTCTATAATTTAGTCTTTCTCAATAATATTCCTCTTTTTGTTGTTCATTTTTCGTCTTTTCTCCGTTAATTATCCCTTTGTTGCTTAATTTATTTTTCCTTACCCCCCCCTCAAATACCCTTCAGAAAACTTTAACTAGGTTTTGAAATTATAAGGGTGTTTACTACCCGCCTCTGACGACTTGCAAATAATTCACATCTTAATACAGTTATTCTACATATATCTAGTCAGTAACGTTTTTGCCAAAGTTGAATTTGACAAATTTTTTTGAAGAGGATTTTTGATTTTTTTAATAAGTGAAAACCTGATAAAGTTGCCCTAGATAATCCTTTGGAATATTGTTATATTGTTTCTGCTGTGTGGTAATATTTGCATTTACCTTAAAAATTTTCCCGTGTAAAATCGTCTTTTGACGCCACTGGTTCAGTTTACTTTTTTGAATTTACTCCCCCCACGATGTTTCGTTTCTGTGGAACCATAATTTTTTTAAGAGGCGAAAGTTATCTTGCCTGAAATCGTTTTGGACGGACGCTCCGTTAATATTAAAGGTAGGAAGCTGGGATTTTCACCAATGGATTCTGTAATTAATTCTTAAGAGCATGTCTGTGGCACTTTTTTCAATTATTTTTAGTAAAAGTAATCAGACTATCAACTTTTTTCTCTAGATTTTGAAAAAAGTAGCACACGGACGTGCTCTTTTGATAAATATTTTTAATATCATAAAAAAAACGGCGCAGAAAAATTGGACATGATGGTAGGATTACTTAATATTAACCAGAAAATGGCAAAAAAATTTTTATACCCAATTTATTAAAATTCTAGCACATTTTCCTTGGATAATTTTCATAACGGGCAAGCACAAAAGTCACGTGGTGTGTCGGCCTCCTAAATTTTAATTTGCATTTCGTTTAATCTGCAAAATTTAATTTCCATTTTCTCTACTAAAAAACACCTGTCTTTGACGAAGTTTTTAATTTTTTTCTTCAAATGTTAAATTTTTTTAGCCCTTTGAATATACCCATTTAAATTTTTGAAAAATAAAAATTTCAAGCGCAGCGTTGCCACATTTATTTTGCTTGAATCAACTAAAAAAATTAAAAAATATTTCGGGAGTCTACTTTACAATAAAAAGTTGAAAATTAGAAAGGAGTTGGAGGTTGGGAATTAATAAATTGTTAATTATCTATTTATTGATTACATAAACCTAGATTTTTAAACAAGCGCAATAAATAAAACGGAACTGACTTCTATTCTAAATTAAAAAAAATCAAATATTTTTTCTTGAAATAATTAAAAAAATTACATTTTTCCCAAATTTCCTCACCTTTGTACTTTACATTTTTATACAAAGTTTTATTGAATCAATTCGACCGTTAGTTGTCGGGGAAATACAACGGTGCAATAAAAATACCAAATTAGTTATTTCTACCAACATGGACATTAAAGTAATTGCTTCATTAAAATAATTTTTACAATATTGAAAGTTACATACCTATATATTAAAATATGTATCAAAATCTACCTACTAAAATTTTCTGAAAAAAGGTATAAATCTACCAAAAAAGTAGAAATCTACTGGATGTGACAACGCTGCCTGCTGATGGCGGCTGCCTCAGGTCGCAACTAAGATAACACATAATAAAATTCTCTACATCTGATTGGTCGCGGTAGAGAGGGTTACAAGCTTCTGTTGGCTAGTTTTCTCTGCGTCTGCGTGTACATAGTTTCACTAGTTTCAGATTCATTTTTATTTAGATGTCCATACGGTTAACTTGCATGGTACGTGAAATAGTGTTGTGTTTAAAAATGATCCTGAAATAGTGTTGTGTTTAAAAATGATCCTGAAATAGTGTTGTGTTTAAAAATGATTTTTATAAGTTTGTTTTTATCTGTCTCAGGGGGTTTTATTTGATAATGTCAATTTTAATTAATTATTTTTAATAGTTTGCCATTTTAATAGTTCTAGTTATAATGTTTGAATATTTGTTTTTGTAATTCTAATCAGCAAATTAATAATCTTGGTTAATTTTGGTAGCTAGTTTGTTAAATAAGTTTATGTGTTATTTTTACTCATTTAATTTTTGGTTTTAAGGCTAGCTCTTTTTTTATTTTATTTTTTTTTTAACATTGGGATAACTTAATGAATTGAAAGTCAAGTAAAGTAATTGTTTGGGCAATATAAAATATGTCAAATTAAAAAAATAATATTTAAACAATGTGCGGTAGGTAGTGTTCCATCTCTGAAAATTAACAGGACAATAGGTAAACAAATTCTGTTTTTTAATTTCATTTCTAAAATTATATTAACAATTTTATTTTTAATATGACCGTAAATTTTGATTTTGGAAAATTAATATTTGTATTCATTAATTACCTACTAGATAGTTGCTCTTATTTTTTAATATTGATTAATTTAAACCAAATTATTGTAAATAAGAATTTATTTTGGTTTTCCCTAATACCATTTTTATTAATATTTCGATTTTATTTGATATATTTATTTCCATATTATAAAAAGATGTATGGATTTTATCGAAAAATATTTTTAGCTTTATTTAAATTTTTTTCAAAGCTACCATAATAGAATTTTAATTTAATTTGATATCTTTGAAAGAAAAAATGTAAATTTTTTGTATTAATTAATTATTTTTAAATTATGTAAAGAGTTTACCGGTGCACCCGATTTGCCCCACATTCTCATTAGCCTACTAATCCCCTACCTGAATTGCACTAAAATATTTCTAGATAAATATTTTGTATTTAATCCCTAGCTCGAATTGCACTACTTCCATATTTTTAATTTGTTGGGGAATTTTAAACAATTAAAGAGATAAAAAAATATTGTTCTTCTCCGCATCCGCATATTTATGTATTTTTGGGATATTATAAAAAACATACAAAAAGATACATATATAAAAGTGAATTCTGTAAATTTAAACCAAAAAAGAGCTGTAAGTTTTTTGAAATTTTTGATGTTTTTGAAATTTTCGATATATTTTTAATATTTTTAGGTTTTTTAAATATTTTTGAAATTATTAGTTTTGAAATTTTTAATTTGCAATTTTCAGAACTTTTGAAATTTTTGATATATTTTATAAATTTTCGAAATTTTTGTTTTTTAAATTTTCGATTTTTTTCAAATTTTCGATGTTTTTGAAATTTTCGAGGGATTTGATATTTTTAATTTTTTTTCGTTTTTTTATTTTTTGAAATTTTTGATGTACTTCTGAAATTTTTGATGTACTTCTGAAATAATTCTTAAAATTTATGAAGTTGAAATTTTAATTTTACAATTTTCAAATCTTTCGAAATTTTTAATATATTTGGAAATTTTTAATATATTTTCGAATTTTTAAATTTCCAGACATTTTTAATTTTTTAAATTTTTTAATAAGATTTTTAAAATTTTGAAATTTTTTAATTTCCAGACATTTTTATTTTTCGAAATTTTCGAATTCAGTTTTTTTTTTTAATTTTTTTAAAATATTTTTAAAATTGTTAAAATTTATGATGTTGAAATTTTAATTTTGCAATTTTCAACTTTCGAAATTTTTAATAAATTTTCGAATTTTTAACTTTCAAGACATTTTAATTTTTTAATATATTTTTAAAATTCGATAAATTTAGGTTTTTTTTAAAATATTTTTGAAATTCTTAAAATTTATGAAATTTTGAAATTTTTATTTTGCAATTTTCATAACTTTCGAAATTTTTAATATATTTGGAAATTTTTAATATATTTTTAAAATTTTGAAATTTTTTAATTTCCAGACATTTTTATTTTTCGAAATTTTCGAATTCAGTTTTTTTTTTTTTAATTTTTTAAAAATATTTTTAAAATTCTTAAAAATTATGAAGTTGAAATTTTAATTTTGCAATTTTCAACTTTCGAAATTTTTAATATATTTTCGAATTTTTAACTTTCCAGACATTTTAATTTTTTAATATATTTTTAAAATTCGATAAATTTAGGTTTTTTTAAAATATTTTTGAAATTCTTAAAATTTATGAAATTTTGAAATTTTTATTTTGCAATTTTTATAACTCGAAATTTTTAATATATTTTCGAATTTTTAACTTTCAAGACATTTTAATTTTTTAATATATTTTTAAAATTCTTAAAATTTATGAAATTTTGAAATTTAGGTTTTTTTTAAATATTTCTGAAATTTTTATTTTGCAATTTTCATAACTTTCGAAATTTTTAATATATTTGGAAATTTTTAATATATTTTTAAAATTTTGAAATTTTTTAATTTCCAGACATTTTTATTTTTCGAAATTTTCGAATTCAGTTTTTTTTTTAATTTTTTAAAAATATTTTTAAAATTCTTAAAAATTATGAAGTTGAAATTTTAATTTTGCAATTTTCAACTTTCGAAATTTTTAATATATTTTCGAATTTTTAACTTTCCAGACATTTTAATTTTTTAATATATTTTTAAAATTCGATAAATTTAGGTTTTTTTAAAAAATTTTTGAAATTCTTAAAATTTATGAAATTTTGAAATTTTTATTTTGCAATTTTCATAACTTTCGAAATTTTTAATATATTTGGAAATTTTTAATATATTTTTAAAATTTTGAAATTTTTTAATTTCCAGACATTTTTATTTTTCGAAATTTTCGAATTCAGTTTTTTTTTTAATTTTTTAAAAATATTTTTAAAATTCTTAAAAATTATGAAGTTGAAATTTTAATTTTGCAATTTTCAACTTTCGAAATTTTTAATATATTTTCGAATTTTTAACTTTCCAGACATTTTAATTTTTTAATATATTTTTAAAATTCGAT
This sequence comes from Neocrepidodera transversa, assembly GCA_963243735.1. NCBI lineage: Eukaryota > Metazoa > Arthropoda > Insecta > Coleoptera > Chrysomelidae > Neocrepidodera > Neocrepidodera transversa. Next base: position 205,928 of record CAUJLB010000079.1, on the reverse strand, counting down.
AAATTTAGGTTTTTTTAAAATATTTTTGAAATTCTTAAAATTTATGAAATTTTGAAATTTTTATTTTGCAATTTTTATAACTCGAAATTTTTAATATATTTTCGAATTTTTAACTTTCAAGACATTTTAATTTTTTAATATATTTTTAAAATTCTTAAAATTTATGAAATTTTGAAATTTAGGTTTTTTTTAAATATTTCTGAAATTTTTATTTTGCAATTTTCATAACTTTCGAAATTTTTAATATATTTCGAAATTTTTTAATTTCCAGACATTTTTATTTTTTTGAAATATTCTAATTGAGTTTTTATTTTTTAAATTTTTTTATTTGTTTAAAAATATTTTTAAAATTCTTAAAATTTATGAAGCTGAAATTTTTATTTTGCAATTTTCATAACTTTCGAAATTTTTAATATATTTTCGAAATTTTTTAATTTCCAGACATTTTTATTTTTTTGAAATTTTTTAATTCAGTTTTTATTTTTTAAATTTTTTAATTTTTTAAAAATATTTTTTAAATTCTTAAAATTTTATGAAGTTGAAATTTTAATTTTGCAATTTTCAAAACTTTCGAAATTTTTAATATATTTGGAAATTTTTAATATATTTTTAAAATTTTGAAATTTTTTAATTTCCAGACATTTTTATTTTTCGAAATTTTCGAATTCAGTTTTTTTTTTAATTTTTTAAAAATATTTTTAAAATTCTTAAAAATTATGAAGTTGAAATTTTAATTTTGCAATTTTCAACTTTCGAAATTTTTAATATATTTTCGAATTTTTAACTTTCCAGACATTTTAATTTTTTAATATATTTTTAAAATTCGATAAATTTAGGTTTTTTTAAAATATTTTTGAAATTCTTAAAATTTATGAAATTTTGAAATTTTTATTTTGCAATTTTCATAACTTTCGAAATTTTTAATATATTTGGAAATTTTTAATATATTTTTAAAATTTTGAAATTTTTTAATTTCCAGACATTTTTATTTTTCGAAATTTTCGAATTCAGTTTTTTTTTTAATTTTTTAAAAATATTTTTAAAATTCTTAAAAATTATGAAGTTGAAATTTTAATTTTGCAATTTTCAACTTTCGAAATTTTTAATATATTTTCGAATTTTTAACTTTCCAGACATTTTAATTTTTTAATATATTTTTAAAATTCGATAAATTTAGGTTTTTTTAAAATATTTTTGAAATTCTTAAAATTTATGAAATTTTGAAATTTTTATTTTGCAATTTTTATAACTCGAAATTTTTAATATATTTTCGAATTTTTAACTTTCAAGACATTTTAATTTTTTAATATATTTTTAAAATTCTTAAAATTTATGAAATTTTGAAATTTAGGTTTTTTTTAAATATTTCTGAAATTTTTATTTTGCAATTTTCATAACTTTCGAAATTTTTAATATATTTGGAAATTTTTAATATATTTTTAAAATTTTGAAATTTTTTAATTTCCAGACATTTTTATTTTTCGAAATTTTCGAATTCAGTTTTTTTTTTAATTTTTTAAAAATATTTTTAAAATTCTTAAAAATTATGAAGTTGAAATTTTAATTTTGCAATTTTCAACTTTCGAAATTTTTAATATATTTTCGAATTTTTAACTTTCCAGACATTTTAATTTTTTAATATATTTTTAAAATTCGATAAATTTAGGTTTTTTTAAAATATTTTTGAAATTCTTAAAATTTATGAAATTTTGAAATTTTTATTTTGCAATTTTCATAACTTTCGAAATTTTTAATATATTTGGAAATTTTTAATATATTTTTAAAATTTTGAAATTTTTTAATTTCCAGACATTTTTATTTTTCGAAATTTTCGAATTCATTTTTTTTAATTTTTTAAAAATATTTTTAAAATTCTTAAAAATTATGAAGTTGAAATTTTAATTTTGCAATTTTCAACTTTCGAAATTTTTAATATATTTTCGAATTTTTAACTTTCCAGACATTTTAATTTTTTAATATATTTTTAAAATTCGATAAATTTAGGTTTTTTTAAAATATTTTTGAAATTCTTAAAATTTATGAAATTTTGAAATTTTTATTTTGCAATTTTTATAACTCGAAATTTTTAATATATTTTCGAATTTTTAACTTTCAAGACATTTTAATTTTTTAATATATTTTTAAAATTCTTAAAATTTATGAAATTTTGAAATTTAGGTTTTTTTTAAATATTTCTGAAATTTTTATTTTGCAATTTTCATAACTTTCGAAATTTTTAATATATTTCGAAATTTTTTAATTTCCAGACATTTTTATTTTTTTGAAATTTTCTAATTGAGTTTTTATTTTTTAAATTTTTTTATTTGTTTAAAAATATTTTTAAAATTCTTAAAATTTATGAAGCTGAAATTTTTATTTTGCAATTTTCATAACATTCGAAATTTTTAATATGTTTTCGAAATTTTTTAATTTCCAGACATTTTTATTTTTTTGAAATTTTTTAATTCAGTTTTTATTTTTTAAATTTTTTAATTTTTTAAAAATATTTTTTAAATTCTTAAAATTTATGAAGTTGAAATTTTAATTTTGCAATTTTCAAAACTTTCGAAATTTTTAATATATTTGGAAATTTTTTAATTTCCAGACATTTTTATTTTTTAATATATTTTTAAAATTCGATAAATTTAGGTTTTTTTAAAATATTTTTGAAATTCTTAAAATTTATGAAATTTTGAAATTTTTATTTTGCAATTTTCATAACTTTCGAAATTTTTAATATATTTGGAAATTTTTAATATATTTTTAAAATTTTGAAATTTTTTAATTTCCAGACATTTTTATTTTTCGAAATTTTCGAATTCATTTTTTTTAATTTTTTAAAAATATTTTTAAAATTCTTAAAAATTATGAAGTTGAAATTTTAATTTTGCAATTTTCAACTTTCGAAATTTTTAATATATTTTCGAATTTTTAACTTTCCAGACATTTTAATTTTTTAATATATTTTTAAAATTCGATAAATTTAGGTTTTTTTAAAATATTTTTGAAATTCTTAAAATTTATGAAATTTTGAAATTTTTATTTTGCAATTTTTATAACTCGAAATTTTTAATATATTTTCGAATTTTTAACTTTCAAGACATTTTAATTTTTTAATATATTTTTAAAATTCTTAAAATTTATGAAATTTTGAAATTTAGGTTTTTTTTAAATATTTCTGAAATTTTTATTTTGCAATTTTCATAACTTTCGAAATTTTTAATATATTTCGAAATTTTTTAATTTCCAGACATTTTTATTTTTTTGAAATTTTCTAATTGAGTTTTTATTTTTTAAATTTTTTTATTTGTTTAAAAATATTTTTAAAATTCTTAAAATTTATGAAGCTGAAATTTTTATTTTGCAATTTTCATAACATTCGAAATTTTTAATATGTTTTCGAAATTTTTTAATTTCCAGACATTTTTATTTTTTTGAAATTTTTTAATTCAGTTTTTATTTTTTAAATTTTTTAATTTTTTAAAAATATTTTTTAAATTCTTAAAATTTATGAAGTTGAAATTTTAATTTTGCAATTTTCAAAACTTTCGAAATTTTTAATATATTTGGAAATTTTTAATATATTTTTAAAATTTTAAAATTTTTTAATTTCCAGACATTTTTATTTTTCGAAATTTTCGAATTTAGTTTTTTTTTTAATTTTTTAAAAATATTTTTAAAATTCTTAAAAATTATGAAGTTGAAATTTTAATTTTGCAATTTTCAACTTTCGAAATTTTTAATATATTTTCGAATTTTTAACTTTCCAGACATTTTAATTTTTTAATATATTTTTAAAATTCGATAAATTTAGGTTTTTTTAAAATATTTTTGAAATTCTTAAAATTTATGAAATTTTGAAATTTTTATTTTGCAATTTTCATAACTTTCGAAATTTTTAATATATTTGGAAATTTTTAATATATTTTTAAAATTTTGAAATTTTTTAATTTCCAGACATTTTTATTTTTCGAAATTTTCGAATTCAGTTTTTTTTTTAATTTTTTAAAAATATTTTTAAAATTCTTAAAAATTATGAAGTTGAAATTTTAATTTTGCAATTTTCAACTTTCGAAATTTTTAATATATTTTCGAATTTTTAACTTTCCAGACATTTTAATTTTTTAATATATTTTTAAAATTCGATAAATTTAGGTTTTTTTAAAATATTTTTGAAATTCTTAAAATTTATGAAATTTTGAAATTTTTATTTTGCAATTTTCATAACTTTCGAAATTTTTAATATATTTGGAAATTTTTAATATATTTTTAAAATTTTGAAATTTTTTAATTTCCAGACATTTTTATTTTTCGAAATTTTCGAATTCAGTTTTTTTTTTAATTTTTTAAAAATATTTTTAAAATTCTTAAAAATTATGAAGTTGAAATTTTAATTTTGCAATTTTCAACTTTCGAAATTTTTAATATATTTTCGAATTTTTAACTTTCCAGACATTTTAATTTTTTAATATATTTTTAAAATTCGATAAATTTAGGTTTTTTTAAAATATTTTTGAAATTCTTAAAATTTATGAAATTTTGAAATTTTTATTTTGCAATTTTTATAACTCGAAATTTTTAATATATTTTCGAATTTTTAACTTTCAAGACATTTTAATTTTTTAATATATTTTTAAAATTCTTAAAATTTATGAAATTTTGAAATTTAGGTTTTTTTTAAATATTTCTGAAATTTTTATTTTGCAATTTTCATAACTTTCGAAATTTTTAATATATTTCGAATTTTTTTAATTTCCAGACATTTTTATTTTTTTGAAATTTTCTAATTGAGTTTTTATTTTTTAAATTTTTTTATTTGTTTAAAAATATTTTTAAAATTCTTAAAATTTATGAAGCTGAAATTTTTATTTTGCAATTTTCATAACTTTCGAAATTTTTAATATATTTTCGAAATTTTTTAATTTCCAGACATTTTTATTTTTTTGAAATTTTTTAATTCAGTTTTTATTTTTTAAATTTTTTAATTTTTTAAAAATATTTTTTAAATTCTTAAAATTTTATGAAGTTGAAATTTTAATTTTGCAATTTTCAAAACTTTCGAAATTTTTAATATATTTGGAAATTTTTAATATATTTTTAAAATTTTGAAATTTTTTAATTTCCAGACATTTTTATTTTTCGAAATTTTCGAATTCAGTTTTTTTTTTAATTTTTTAAAAATATTTTTAAAATTCTTAAAAATTATGAAGTTGAAATTTTAATTTTGCAATTTTCAACTTTCGAAATTTTTAATATATTTTCGAATTTTTAACTTTCCAGACATTTTAATTTTTTAATATATTTTTAAAATTCGATAAATTTAGGTTTTTTTAAAATATTTTTGAAATTCTTAAAATTTATGAAATTTTGAAATTTTTATTTTGCAATTTTTATAACTCGAAATTTTTAATATATTTTCGAATTTTTAACTTTCAAGACATTTTAATTTTTTAATATATTTTTAAAATTCTTAAAATTTATGAAATTTTGAAATTTAGGTTTTTTTTAAATATTTCTGAAATTTTTATTTTGCAATTTTCATAACTTTCGAAATTTTTAATATATTTCGAAATTTTTTAATTTCCAGACATTTTTATTTTTTTGAAATTTTCTAATTGAGTTTTTATTTTTTAAATTTTTTTATTTGTTTAAAAATATTTTTAAAATTCTTAAAATTTATGAAGCTGAAATTTTTATTTTGCAATTTTCATAACATTCGAAATTTTTAATATGTTTTCGAAATTTTTTAATTTCCAGACATTTTTATTTTTTTGAAATTTTTTAATTCAGTTTTTATTTTTTAAATTTTTTAATTTTTTAAAAATATTTTTTAAATTCTTAAAATTTATGAAGTTGAAATTTTAATTTTGCAATTTTCAAAACTTTCGAAATTTTTAATATATTTGGAAATTTTTAATATATTTTTAAAATTTTAAAATTTTTTAATTTCCATTTTTATTTTTCGAAATTTTCGAATTTAGTTTTTTTTTTAATTTTTTAAAAATATTTTTAAAATTCTTAAAAATTATGAAGTTGAAATTTTAATTTTGCAATTTTCAACTTTCGAAATTTTTAATATATTTTCGAATTTTTAACTTTCCAGACATTTTAATTTTTTAATATATTTTTAAAATTCGATAAATTTAGGTTTTTTTAAAATATTTTTGAAATTCTTAAAATTTATGAAATTTTGAAATTTTTATTTTGCAATTTTCATAACTTTCGAAATTTTTAATATATTTGGAAATTTTTAATATATTTTTAAAATTTTGAAATTTTTTAATTTCCAGACATTTTTATTTTTCGAAATTTTCGAATTCAGTTTTTTTTTTAATTTTTTAAAAATATTTTTAAAATTCTTAAAAATTATGAAGTTGAAATTTTAATTTTGCAATTTTCAACTTTCGAAATTTTTAATATATTTTCGAATTTTTAACTTTCCAGACATTTTAATTTTTTAATATATTTTTAAAATTCGATAAATTTAGGTTTTTTTAAAATATTTTTGAAATTCTTAAAATTTATGAAATTTTGAAATTTTTATTTTGCAATTTTCATAACTTTCGAAATTTTTAATATATTTGGAAATTTTTAATATATTTTTAAAATTTTGAAATTTTTTAATTTCCAGACATTTTTATTTTTCGAAATTTTCGAATTCAGTTTTTTTTTTAATTTTTTAAAAATATTTTTAAAATTCTTAAAAATTATGAAGTTGAAATTTTAATTTTGCAATTTTCAACTTTCGAAATTTTTAATATATTTTCGAATTTTTAACTTTCCAGACATTTTAATTTTTTAATATATTTTTAAAATTCGATAAATTTAGGTTTTTTTAAAATATTTTTGAAATTCTTAAAATTTATGAAATTTTGAAATTTTTATTTTGCAATTTTTATAACTCGAAATTTTTAATATATTTTCGAATTTTTAACTTTCAAGACATTTTAATTTTTTAATATATTTTTAAAATTCTTAAAATTTATGAAATTTTGAAATTTAGGTTTTTTTTAAATATTTCTGAAATTTTTATTTTGCAATTTTCATAACTTTCGAAATTTTTAATATATTTCGAATTTTTTTAATTTCCAGACATTTTTATTTTTTTGAAATTTTCTAATTGAGTTTTTATTTTTTAAATTTTTTTATTTGTTTAAAAATATTTTTAAAATTCTTAAAATTTATGAAGCTGAAATTTTTATTTTGCAATTTTCATAACTTTCGAAATTTTTAATATATTTTCGAAATTTTTTAATTTCCAGACATTTTTATTTTTTTGAAATTTTTTAATTCAGTTTTTATTTTTTAAATTTTTTAATTTTTTAAAAATATTTTTTAAATTCTTAAAATTTTATGAAGTTGAAATTTTAATTTTGCAATTTTCAAAACTTTCGAAATTTTTAATATATTTGGAAATTTTTAATATATTTTTAAAATTTTGAAATTTTTTAATTTCCAGACATTTTTATTTTTCGAAATTTTCGAATTCAGTTTTTTTTTTAATTTTTTAAAAATATTTTTAAAATTCTTAAAAATTATGAAGTTGAAATTTTAATTTTGCAATTTTCAACTTTCGAAATTTTTAATATATTTTCGAATTTTTAACTTTCCAGACATTTTAATTTTTTAATATATTTTTAAAATTCGATAAATTTAGGTTTTTTTAAAATATTTTTGAAATTCTTAAAATTTATGAAATTTTGAAATTTTTATTTTGCAATTTTTATAACTCGAAATTTTTAATATATTTTCGAATTTTTAACTTTCAAGACATTTTAATTTTTTAATATATTTTTAAAATTCTTAAAATTTATGAAATTTTGAAATTTAGGTTTTTTTTAAATATTTCTGAAATTTTTATTTTGCAATTTTCATAACTTTCGAAATTTTTAATATATTTCGAAATTTTTTAATTTCCAGACATTTTTATTTTTTTGAAATTTTCTAATTGAGTTTTTATTTTTTAAATTTTTTTATTTGTTTAAAAATATTTTTAAAATTCTTAAAATTTATGAAGCTGAAATTTTTATTTTGCAATTTTCATAACATTCGAAATTTTTAATATGTTTTCGAAATTTTTTAATTTCCAGACATTTTTATTTTTTTGAAATTTTTTAATTCAGTTTTTATTTTTTAAATTTTTTAATTTTTTAAAAATATTTTTTAAATTCTTAAAATTTATGAAGTTGAAATTTTAATTTTGCAATTTTCAAAACTTTCGAAATTTTTAATATATTTGGAAATTTTTAATATATTTTTAAAATTTTAAAATTTTTTAATTTCCAGACATTTTTATTTTTCGAAATTTTCGAATTCAGTTTTTTTTTTAATTTTTTAAAAATATTTTTAAAATTCTTAAAAATTATGAAGTTGAAATTTTAATTTTGCAATTTTCAACTTTCGAAATTTTTAATATATTTTCGAATTTTTAACTTTCCAGACATTTTAATTTTTTAATATATTTTTAAAATTCGATAAATTTAGGTTTTTTTAAAATATTTTTGAAATTCTTAAAATTTATGAAATTTTGAAATTTTTATTTTGCAATTTTCATAACTTTCGAAATTTTTAATATATTTGGAAATTTTTAATATATTTTTAAAATTTTGAAATTTTTTAATTTCCAGACATTTTTATTTTTCGAAATTTTCGAATTCAGTTTTTTTTTAATTTTTTAAAAATATTTTTAAAATTCTTAAAAATTATGAAGTTGAAATTTTAATTTTGCAATTTTCAACTTTCGAAATTTTTAATATATTTTCGAATTTTTAACTTTCCAGACATTTTAATTTTTTAATATATTTTTAAAATTCGATAAATTTAGGTTTTTTTAAAATATTTTTGAAATTCTTAAAATTTATGAAATTTTGAAATTTTTATTTTGCAATTTTTATAACTCGAAATTTTTAATATATTTTCGAATTTTTAACTTTCAAGACATTTTAATTTTTTAATATATTTTTAAAATTCTTAAAATTTATGAAATTTTGAAATTTAGGTTTTTTTTAAATATTTCTGAAATTTTTATTTTGCAATTTTCATAACTTTCGAAATTTTTAATATATTTGGAAATTTTTAATATATTTTTAAAATTTTGAAATTTTTTAATTTCCAGACATTTTTATTTTTCGAAATTTTCGAATTCAGTTTTTTTTTTAATTTTTTAAAAATATTTTTTAAATTCTTAAAAATTATGAAGTTGAAATTTTAATTTTGCAATTTTCAACTTTCGAAATTTTTAATATATTTTCGAATTTTTAACTTTCCAGACATTTTAATTTTTTAATATATTTTTAAAATTCGATAAATTTAGGTTTTTTTAAAATATTTTTGAAATTCTTAAAATTTATGAAATTTTGAAATTTTTATTTTGCAATTTTTATAACTCGAAATTTTTAATATATTTTCGAATTTTTAACTTTCAAGACATTTTAATTTTTTAATATATTTTTAAAATTCTTAAAATTTATGAAATTTTGAAATTTAGGTTTTTTTTAAATATTTCTGAAATTTTTATTTTGCAATTTTCATAACTTTCGAAATTTTTAATATATTTCGAAATTTTTTAATTTCCAGACATTTTTATTTTTTTGAAATTTTCTAATTGAGTTTTTATTTTTTAAATTTTTTTATTTGTTTAAAAATATTTTTAAAATTCTTAAAATTTATGAAGCTGAAATTTTTATTTTGCAATTTTCATAACATTCGAAATTTTTAATGTTTTCGAAATTTTTTAATTTCCAGACATTTTTATTTTTTTGAAATATTTTAATTCAGTTTTTATTTTTTAAATTTTTTAATTTTTTAAAAATATTTTTTAAATTCTTAAAATTTATGAAGTTGAAATTTTAATTCTGCAATTTTCAAAACTTTCGAAATTTTTAATATATTTGGAAATTTTTAATATATTTTTAAAATTTTAAAATTTTTTAATTTCCAGACATTTTTATTTTTCGAAATTTTCGAATTCAGTTTTTTTTTTAATTTTTTAAAAATATTTTTAAAATTCTTAAAAATTATGAAGTTGAAATTTTAATTTTGCAATTTTCAACTTTCGAAATTTTTAATATATTTTCGAATTTTTAACTTTCCAGACATTTTAATTTTTTAATATATTTTTAAAATTCGATAAATTTAGGTTTTTTTAAAATATTTTTGAAATTCTTAAAATTTATGAAATTTTGAAATTTTTATTTTGCAATTTTCATAACTTTCGAAATTTTTAATATATTTGGAAATTTTTAATATATTTTTAAAATTTTTTAATTTCCAGACATTTTTATTTTTCGAAATTTTCGAATTCAGTTTTTTTTTTAATTTTTTAAAAATATTTTTAAAATTCTTAAAAATTATGAAGTTGAAATTTTAATTTTGCAATTTTCAACTTTCGAAATTTTTAATATATTTTCGAATTTTTAACTTTCCAGACATTTTAATTTTTTAATATATTTTTAAAATTCGATAAATTTAGGTTTTTTTAAAATATTTTTGAAATTCTTAAAATTTATGAAATTTTGAAATTTTTATTTTGCAATTTTTATAACTCGAAATTTTTAATATATTTTCGAATTTTTAACTTTCAAGACATTTTAATTTTTTAATATATTTTTAAAATTCTTAAAATTTATGAAATTTTGAAATTTAGGTTTTTTTTAAATATTTCTGAAATTTTTATTTTGCAATTTTCATAACTTTCGAAATTTTTAATATATTTCGAAATTTTTTAATTTCCAGACATTTTTATTTTTTTGAAATTTTCTAATTGAGTTTTTATTTTTTAAATTTTTTTATTTGTTTAAAAATATTTTTAAAATTCTTAAAATTTATGAAGCTGAAATTTTTTTTTTGCAATTTTCATAACTTTCGAAATTTTTAATATATTTTCGAAATTTTTTAATTTCCAGACATTTTTATTTTTTTGAAATTTTTTAATTCAGTTTTTATTTTTTAAATTTTTTAATTTTTTAAAAATATTTTTTAAATTCTTAAAATTTATGAAGTTGAAATTTTAATTTTGCAATTTTCAAAACTTTCGAAATTTTTAATATATTTGGAAATTTTTAATATATTTGGAAATTTTTAATATCTTTTCGAATTTTTAACTTTTAAGACATTTTAATTTTTTAATAAATTTTAAAAATTCTTTAAATTTAGGTTTTTTAAATATTTTTGAAATTCTTGAAATTTATGAAATTTTGGAATTTTTATTTTGCAATTTTCATAACTTTCGAAATTTTTAATGTTCGAAATTTTTTAATTTCCAGACATTTTTATTTTTTTAAAATTTTCGAATTTTTTGATTTGAATTTCTTAAAATTTATGTTTTTTTTTTAATTTTTGGATATTAATAGAATCATGTTTATTGGTGTATTATTTAAATTAATGCAAAATTTTTAGCATATTTTTCAAATTTTTTTTGTCTGTATTTTACCCGCAGTTAAAGGGTTAATGAATGAATTAAGTAATGGTATTTATTTTTTGATGTTACTAAATATCTTATCTTAACTAAAATTTTTTTAAATTAAACTGACTTGTAGTATTTAAATTTAATTACTTAAGAAATTAAGAACTTTAAATATTAAATAATAATATTTCATAATTTGGAAGAATCTAAACTTGTGCAGTTCAGGTGAGGGATTAAGTGTCCAGAATCGAAAGTGGTGCAATTCCGTTAAGGGATTATAGATACCTACGTGAAATAAAATTGACCCTTCTTAATTTTTGTGCAATTCGAGTGTGTCCGATTTTACAGTTATAATAAAAAATTAAATTGTTATTGAAAACAATTAATTTCATTTGAATAATTTTTAAAATACTTGGCACCAAAAATTATATTCATCAAATTACATTTAGAGATAATCTTTTATGTAAAATTAATAACTACATGGTGTGCAAACTGAACAGTTATTTTTAAATCATAAATTATTTATTCTTGACATCATGCTGTATACAGTTGCTAACATTGCTATATTCTAAACCATAAGTGATACGAACACTCGCCCTTTTTGTTACAAATTAAAAAAATCTGATGTGGCCACCACATGACCTCTCGCCATGTTTGAATCAAAAATTTACACGGTGGCACAAAAAAGTATGAAAAAAATTTACTTTTTTGTAAATCTGGCAACAATGGCAAAAGTTTCGAAAATTTTAATGCGATGAAAATAAACTATAGGGTATACAAAATATATGTGTAAAACTTTATTGCCGTTTTGTATAATAATGGCGTCATCACCCATAGCAACTGCCACTTCCGGTTGTCCAATTAGCACCAAAATCTAATCAGATCTAATCTAGGGTATCAGAATTCTGTATGCAAAATTTCCAATTTTTTTATTCAGTAGTTTTTGAGTTATCGTTACTACAACATCCATTGAAACACACACACACTAACACACACACATCATAATCAGGGTTCGAAAATATCATATTTATATAAATATATCACATGATATATATCATTTTTTTTTAAATTTAATTATTTAATTAAAAAACAGTATTGTTACTTGCACAAACTAAATTTTAGCACAAACACACATTAACAAAAACCTATATTCTAAACAACAAAACCGTTTATTCTAACTCAAATTAAAAATAAAAAACAAAAATAATTAAAAATAAACAAATATCACTGGTGTAACCTCCCACCCCCCTGGCCATTTATCTCATGAAAAAGGCGAGTACAAAGTAACAAACCGATGACCATTTCGGTAAGAAACTTTCATACTCAAATTTATCATAAAATATACTTGATCGTCTAGTATTGTTAAAGGACCCAGTTGTGCTGTATTTTTATTCGTTATAGTAAAGTTTGCTGCAAGTAAAAAATGAAACACTGAAAAACCTTCAAATCGTATATTCCGTAATTTCAACCTTTTAAGATAATTACAAAAATCAAAACCTTGAAACATTATTTACTCTTTACTCTATTTGTATGTGAGGACCCCTCACAGAAACCCGCCACTGGGTGGACGAAAGAGAAGACATTTGTCACATTCCACCAATTTGTATTTTGTGTTTGTATAATTATTTTTATATTTCTGTTTGTTTCTATTTTATAACCTTTTTAATTGAGTGATTTGAAATCACGTGTATTTACTATGGTCAATAATGTCCTAATCATTCGGTAGGAAGATGGAATGCCCGCGGGTCTATTGCCGTCTGCGACATCCCTCATTGGGAAAATTTCACGGGGAGGGGAGATCACATTGCCTCCTACCGTCCCAAAATAATTAATTCTTTTTTTGTTTAAAAGGGACCGTACCTTAATAGACATAGTAACAATCTTGACCAACTCATAAAAACACAAGATTTTCTGTGTAATGAATTGTGTATTGTTGTAATTGGTAAATGAGACTCCTGACTTAACCCTTCCGTACACAACGGCGCGCCGCTGTGAACGGTCAATTAAACAAATGGTTTACTTGTCCGGACGCAAATTAAATATGAATTTTCTTCCCCGGATTTTGAATTGGTGTTTTTGGGACATTTTATTTAGATAGATATTTTTATTTTGTAATTAATTTTGGGTTATTTTTCTCTACTTATTTTCTCTTTGGTTTTATGGGCAGTTGTTTTCTATACGATAAGCAAAGGCCTATAAATAATTATTACGGGGTCGAAGTTGGCGGTAGACACAGGTCTACAAAATAATTGTTGTTTTCGTCGATGGGCAATTTTACAGGAACTGATTTTTCTCTCAGGCTGGTTTTTTATTTATTCTTTCTCGAAGCGATGCGTAGGTACAGTTAGATAGTTTAGGCGATGGTAAAAATTTTCATACTGATTTTATTTCTCATTTAATGCCCTTTTTATACCCCGAAAATAATCTCATTTCGTGACGTAGGCATTGTAACTGCGTAGTGAGAATCTACCCTCTTGACACTCTTAATCACCAATTTGTTTATGTTATCGTAGATAACTGCATTCCAGAGGACAACTTTTTAGCTATTTTGAGTATTTTACGAATTTTAAGAGAAATATTGGAAGCGTAAATTTTATACAGGGGAAAATAAAATTAGAATTTATATGTAAAATAATTCTATGGAAATAGAAAGATATAGGAAAAAAGTAATAAAAAAATGGGAATTAATAAGAGATTAAGTGACCTAGGGTAGGAACGTTTCACTGGGCATATTTTTTGGTATGTTAAAATACAGTCAAAATATTGCTAAACAGAATGGTTTGGTTTTGGCATAATATTAAATAAAAATCAGAACTAACTTAAAACACAACAATCAACACAAAGGGGAAACAGAGAATGGATAATTTGCAGTGTTACCGTTTTCAATAAATCGTATTCTACCAATATTTCGATAATAAACTAGCAAAATCTACTATCTAAATCTAACCTGTGTATTAAAAAAAGAAGAAAATTTAACACCATTTATATTTATTTTATTAAAAGAAGTCTTGACTATCTAAATCTAACCTGTCTATTAAAAAAAAGAAAATGTAGCTTTCTCTTTCCACTTGAAACTTATTCTCCACTACGTTCCCTATTGTTTTCCACTTTCCCCTATTTTTTATTCCACTGTTTCCACTTCTTTTTTTCTACTTTTTTTGTACAATTTCTCCTATATTTTTTACTAATTTCTTTGTGTCATACTTTTTTGTTCCACTTTTTCCCCTTTAAACTTTTTCCATTTCTTCCCCTATTTTGTCAATTTTCACCAACTTTTTAATTTTATCCTTTCCCCTACTTTTTTATTCTGTCCTTTTCCTACTTTTTCAGACTTCTTCTCATATAAATTTTTGACCAATTTTTTTGTGTAAAATTTTTTTTCTTCCACTTTTTCTCCTGAAATCTTTTTTTCACTTCTTTTCCCATTTTTTTTCACTTCTTTTCCCATTTTTTTTCACTTTTCTCCTATTTTCTTCCACTTTTCCCTACAATTTAAAATTTGAGACTTTTTTTACCAATTTTTCATCTATTTTTTTTCCACTTTTCGCCCTAGCCTTTTTCCCCTACTTTTTTTCCACTTTTCGCCCCAGCCTTTTTTTCCCTACTTTTTTAGTTTCCAACTTTTCCCCCAATTTTTTTATATATACTCTTTGTTTTTTATTTCCAATTTTCTCCCTCTCCCTTTCTATCAGTACCAATGGATTGGTAAGGGGGAAAGAAGAAAACAATTACTCAAAAAAGTGATTTTTTCGTAAAAAAGTGGAAATTTGACAGAAACTGACAATAATGAGAAAAAATGGGTAGTTTTAGAAAAAAGGGGAAAACGGGGAAATTTCAAGAAAAAATTTCGAAAATTTGAAAGAAAAGAGGGGAAATTTTGGAGGAAGAGGGGAAATTTTAGAAAAAATAACAAAAATGAAAAAATGAGAGGTAATTTTAAGAAAAAAATGGGGTAATTTTAGAAAAAAGGGGTAATTTCAGGAAAAAGTGACAAAAATTGAGAGAAAAGAGGGGAAATTTGACACAAAAAGTGATGGTATTTTAGAGAAAAGAGGAGAAATTTATGACGAAAATAAGGGGTAATTTTCAGAAAAAAGGGGTAGTTTTAGAAAAAAAGGGGGATTTTCAGAAAAGTGACAAAGTGAAGTGGAAAAATTTTGGACAAAAAAATTAACACCCTCATTTTTCTTAAAAATCTACTAATTTGGTAGGAAATCTAAAACGGTAACCCTGATTATTTGGGATAGAGGATAAGTAAAAGCAATAACAAAATAAATCGTGGCGAAGCTGGGCTGGGAATCCCAAAGCCGGCGCGGGGATGCTTGCGCAACAACCGAATAAATCGCTACTGATATACTTTTGTACAAGAGCATATTGAGACATTTTCGGATGTTTTAAAATGGTGGAAAACATTTTTAATTTAATAAATAAAATTATCGATTATATCGGATATATATCATAATATATATCACTTGATATATCCTCCGAACCCTGATGATAATATACGTATTATTTTAATTGCCTTGTATATTTTGTAAACTCTGCAATTAAAATATAATAGATTACATAAAATTTCCTGACAAAACAAAACTACAGGGTGTACAAAGAAAATGATCGTTATAATAATAATATACGTAACAAAAAAATAAAACGACGGCATGTGCAACAAAAATGTTATTTTATATTATAATATACATATTTTTTTATTCACATTGTATATTTGTAATTTTTCTTTTATTTAAATATAAATTATTAGATTTAGAAACTTTTATAAACAATAAAATTTCCCGACAACAAAAAAACACAAGGTGTGCAAAGAAAATGATCTGTACGAATTCATTCAATTTTATAAACGAATATAATAATAGGCACTTTAGATTATCTAACAATATGGATAAAAAAAGATACTAGAACATAACGGAAATTGAAGATTTCAAATCTGATTTCTCCTGAACTAATTTTTATTAGAAACTGTTCATAATTCTCATATTCCTATTCGCACTCGGGATTCTATCAGATTATTAACTGCAAATTTGGTCTCGCCGGCTATTTATTTTATTCTTATGGTATTACCTTTTCCAAATTAATATTTTCCATACAATACGTGACCACCCAGAATTTTTTTATCTTTTTTATACTTGGCCTACTACATACACCAAAAGTTTTATTTTTATCAAATTTCATTAAAAAATTATTTCTTCATTTAATTAGAATTTTCGTAGAAAAAAAAACTGATCTGTCCGTCCGCCTGTTGGCCTGATTCAACTCGAGACCGGTGAGAGATAGTATCGTTAAAAACCCAAAAATGATTGTTGTAACTTTACGTATTTATAATTGTTATAAATTGACCTTTTATTATTTAAAATATTATTAATTTCAGGTAAAAGCATTAGAAGGGGCGACTACGAACTGCCCCACGATACCTAGATTTTATTGGGATCAGTTTTAAAGTAAGATTAAGAGCGACTACGAACTGCCCCACGCTACCTATAAGAGCGAAAATTTGAAACTTAAATAATGAAACTATTGCAATTTATTACAACAATAAAGTTTATTTATAAATCTACTTTAACTTATATAAAATAATTAGTAATGTTTTGATTAACGGAATATTCAATTAGCCCATTTTCAATAAAATCAACTTTTCTTTTTGCCGTTTTATCAAGTTCTTTTTCTATTATATGTGCAGTTCTAATTTTCACATATACTTTTGCTTGAAAATTTAACAAAATGTCGGTAAATTTAAATATGTCGGGATGTGATTTATAAAAACATTGATTAAATTTCTAGTGAAATGATTCACGTGCGTTTGTAGTAAATATAAGAAGTGATGAATTTGAAGTCCACATCTAAGGTGGAAATGTTCAATCTGCCGTTAAATAATTATCAACTGGGTAATCACAAAATTGTAAAACTCTTTCATCTTCTGGCATAACATTAAAAAGTTCATCAGAAAAAACTTCATTTGGATGTAAATGATAAATGCCGAAAAACAATTTTAAATATTTTCCAATAACAGATTGATTTTTATATTCCGATTACAAACCTAAATATTGAATTTTTCTAAACCAATTTTGTGTTAAATGAAATTTGCAACAAAAAAATAATAATGTCGAGCCACACTAACTTGGCTGCATTTTAAATTGCTATTTCAAAATCAGAATTTATTCGCTTCGTTTTGAAATTCAAATATTTTGTACGATTGCTGTGATTTATTTGTTAACAAACAAAATACTAGAGGAACATAAAAACCATATTTTTATAGTAAACATCTAACAAAAATATTTAGAACAGTATTGAAAAGTTCCATCTACATACAAAGAATCTACATTACACAAAAAGTGAAGATTTGAGAGACAACTAAAAATTGCGGTCATTAAAACTTAATCCCAAACTTTCTTGTAAGTACTTGGGATTAATGTTTCCAGGTAGTTCCGTGGGGCAGTTAGTATTGGCCGATTAGAAGTTACTACGAGAATTTGGTGAGTTTATATATTTTTAATCTTTTTATAGTAAATTGTAACTATACAAATCATTTTTATTTTTCAAAGTTTTTACAAATTAGTTTAGCGATCAAAACAAATTGAAATTCTTATTTTAATTATTTTTAAATATTTTTCACTTGTCTAATTTGAAATTAATAAAGTTAATAAAATTGTATAATATTTGACCTAGTTTGTGATAATAAAATAGAATAACTTTATTTCAAGACACTAATAATAATAAAAACATTTACTTTATTATTTAATTTTTTATTCAATATACTTATATAAAAAAAGTTATTTTTACATCCGTAAATTATAAAATCAAATCAAGTTACTATAAAGAAAAAAATGAAAAGATCGATAAATCAATAAAAATACACAGGATGATATCAAGAATAGGTAGGTAAAGTCTAGCTGATTGAAAAAATAACTTGTTTCCACACCACTCTAATTTCACTCTTAATAAAATTTTAACTAGTATTAAAAATATACAAAATATTGCCAACAATACGTATTCACACTCTTTATTATTAATTTAA